>OY979713.1:1087500-1215000 GCA_963855925.1 Inga laurina | reverse complement strand
CCCCCTTTCTAGGCCCAATGCAACTTTCTAGGGGGTCAGGGCATGGATTTGCAACAGTCGGATTTTTGGCCCCATGGGTTGGCAACCATGTTCGGGGTCCGGGCAAGTCGTGGCAGCCTTGGGCAACGTGGTGGCAAGGTTTGGCAGCCTTGGAAAGGGTTTGGGCAAGGTTTGGCACACTTGGGCAGGGTCCGGGCAAGTCCTGGCACGTCCAGGACTGGTCCTGGCTGGTTCAGGACTTACTCAGGACTTGCCCGGGCAAGGTTCTGCGCAGTACAAAAACTTCACCACCGTACCAAAATGAAATCTACTCGTTACATTTTCGATTTTTTTGTTGCATCCCCCCTTTCTAGGCCCAATGCAACTTTCTAGGGGGTCCGGGCATGGATTTGCAACAGTCGGATTTTTGGCCCCATGGGTTGGCAACCTTGTTCGGGGTCCGGGCAAGTCTTGGCAACCTTGGGCAAGGTGGTCGCAAGGTTTGGCAGCCTTGGAAAGGGTCCGGGCAAGGTTTGGCACACTTGGGCAGGGTCCGGGCAAGTCCTGGCACGTCCAGGACTAGTTCTGGCACGTCCAGGACTGGTCCTGGCTGGTTCAGGACTTGCCCGGACAAGGTTCTGCGCAGTACAAAACCTTCACCCCCGTACCAAAATTAAATTTACTCGTTACATTTGAGATTTTATTTGTGCATTCACTCATACTCATCCCCCCCTACATGTGGGGGTGCCCGGCCGCCGGAGCCGCCGCCCGTGGTGGCCGTTTGAGGCTGCCCAAGGCTGAACACTAAAAAATTCGTCAAATATTCTACGGGTGTCAAAAAATTATGAAACTTGGGGGTTGATCTTCTGTTATGGTGCCTAGGATTGCTGCAAAATATCATGGAAAAATTCGATCTCTAGGTGCCTCAAAAAAAAGTTGTCGTTTGAGAAAAAAAGTATGTCTGTTCGTGCCACAATGGAAAAGGCTCAAATTGCATATATAGGGGGGCACCCCCACCCCCCCTCCCCATGGCTGCCAGGCGCACACACAAGAGAGGTATGGATTGTCCCTTGGTACAGGACAAGTGTGTGAGCCATGGGGTCGAGTTCCTTGGTCACTTCGTACGTCGGCGCCACCCTTGGTGGCCGGCGGCGGTGGCCGGCGGCGGTGGCCGGCGGCGGTGGCCGGCGGCGGTGGCCGGCCGTAGTGGGGCGGCCTCCGGCGACTTTTCCGGCGGACCCTAAAATGTGTTGGATTTCATATGGGGATGGATGGTGGCACGTACTTGGGGGTTCTTTGCCCTCCCGTGAGCGAGATACTCATCAAACCCGCATCCGTTGATGGAACATGATTCCTAGGCTAGGGCGCGGTGGGGCTCTCGCTCTTGTGAGGACATTGTAACCCCCTTCATTTGGGATGGATGGTGGCACGCACTTGGGGGTTCTTTGCCCTCCCGTGAGCGAGATACTCATCAAACCCGCATCCGTTGATGGAACATGATTCCTAGGCTAGGGCGCGGTGGGGCTCTCGCTCTTGTGAGGACAATGTAACCCCCCTTCATGTGGGATGGATGGTGGCACGCACTTGGGGGTTCTTTGCCCTCCCGTGAGCGAGATACTCATCAAACCCGCATCCGTTGATGGAACATGATTCCTAGGCTAGGGCGCGGTGGGGCTCTCGTTCTTGTGAGGACAATGTAACCCCCTTCATATGGGATGGATGGTGGCACGTACTTGGGGGTTCTTTGCCCTCCCGCGAGCGAGATACTCATCAAACCCGCATCCGTTAAGGGGACTTGCGCTACCTACCCGCGATTGGATGGAAACCGCATGATTCCTAGGCTAGGGCGCGGTGGGGCTCTCGCTCTTGTGAGGACAAGGTAACCCGCTTTGTTGTTGCTTCATGGGACTCTCGTGAGTGGGATTCCTCCTCACAATCTCGCGGAACGGCATCCGTTCTCAGGCTCTTGCCCCCCGGGTGCTTAGTAAGCTTGGGCGTGGTTGGATTCTTGCAATCGGGCCGACCACGCGACACGCCTTGTACTCGCCCCCATCCTTCTCATTTCGGTGGATCGTATGGTTTGTGGGACTTGTGCTTGCCCCCGTCCTTCTCATATCGGTGGATCGTGCTCATCGTGTTAAATCCCTTCAAGCAAAGGATTTGGTACTTTGGTTTAGTTCATGGGGATACGGAAAATCAACCACAGATGGTCAAGGTTTTCAATAAGTAAGTTGAAGAATTTAAATTTGGTACTTTTTTTAGAGTTTATTATGGATTTGGTGCTTTAATTTCTTATTGTGATATATCTTATTAGAGTTGTTTACTATTACACCATGGATGAAGACCTTGCCTGCCCCTCGTTAAAAGGCAAAGGCATTGCATCCGCTTACAAATGGAAGAGAGTAGTAGTAATTCACCAATACTTACCATTTTTGTTAGAGTTGTCAAAGTTGGTTTTTGGTATTAGACTGATACATTTCATTTGTTTGTTTATAGTGTCCATCACGATCAGATCAAAGCTCTTATTGTGTCATGAAGTTCATGAAGGAGTCATTATCTTACAACCATTAAATATAGTGTCCTATACATAACGGTTGTATTTGAAAAACCATAAACTATAGTACCCAATATTTAACGGTTAAAAACCGTTATATATAAATATTTGACACTCGGATATTTAATGGTTTAAATATCGGTAAAAAAAAGTGTTAAATATAGATAAATATGTAGTAGTGATATCTATTTAATATATATTTATATCCCATGAAAACAAAGTCAACACAATAAGAAATAAATGTTAAAATTGTACGTTCACATAAAAAATTTAATATGGTATCTTAGAACTATGATAAAAAAAATTTCTTCTTTCTCTACCCCATAAATAGGACAAGAGGAGTATGTGTGTTCACATGCACATGGGTGTTAGTTATAGTTATGCTTCTGCTAGTAGACTTAGAGGCATAAATTGACTAAAATTTCAAACAAAAGCAAGAAATGAAAAAACTGACACACAACTGACACAAAAGCAAGTTGTCATTAACAATGTCAGCAGCCTTAGTAACAAATGCCACAACCCCTATTAACAACACTTTCTTACTACATAATCAACACCGCCAACCACACATATTTCACACCTTGTTCATTAAATCCCACTTATAATGACTGAAAACGGCACAAAATACTGAAAAACATTCCAAACTTTTCAGCCACATTCCAAACACCATTACACCACAAGGAAAGAACATTTAAATATGATCTTAGTTGTTATTAACAAGTTATGGAGCCTCTATTGACAACTATCGCTGCTGCCATTAACAACTCTTTTTTCCCTACGTAAATCAGGTTATGTAGCCCCTAACTTTTGACCCTCATCTTCATTCCTTACCTCTTCTATTGCAGAACCACACCACCATACACCAGAAAACAGAGCATAATGACTAAAAAAATAGAGCACACAAAATCATAGCAAAACGCATTGAAAACTTAGCCATAACATATCAATTGCATTTACAAGACCTTCCTTTATAGCTTGCAAGCATATGGAGGACAATTCCCACAAAAATCTTGACCAAAACAAATATCAATAAAAAAAACCTTTAGTTGTCACAAAAATCATTTAAATATGACCTTTAGTTGTCATTAACAACTTAAGGCGCCTCCATTGACAACTATCGCTGCTTGCATTAACAACTCTTTTTTTCCTACGCAAATCATGTCATGTAGCCCCAAACCTTTGATCCACATCTTCATTCCTTACTTCTTATATTGCAGAAACACAGCACCATACACCAGAAAACAGAGCTAATAACACCAAAAACAGAGCATACAAAATCATACCCAAACACAATGCAAACTTTGTCAAACCATATCCATTGCATTTAATAGATCTTCCTTGTTAATTTGCAAGCATATACAGGACAATACCCATCAAAAGTACATAACTTTTTCCATTTTGATGATCAAAACGAACATGACTCAACAAAACCTAAAGCTATGTTTACCAACTAACAGAATATGTGAGTCATGTGGAGCTTAATCAAGAAAAGAAAATGGATGCCATGAATTCCCTACCTTAATCTTCATCCATGGATGCTGATCTTCGCTGCGTTTTTTCCCGCCTTCTCCACACTTCTTCCGGACGTAACATACGTCATTCACAGCATTTAATCACATTTTTTGCTGTTTGTTTGACAGGGGCAATTGTGACATTTCTCATATGGATTTTATTACAAAATGGTCCCTTGGGACTTGAGGGTAATTTCAGATTTTCCCGGGACCGTTTCTTCGTATTTTAGCTTCCATGGGACTACACTGTAATTCTCCCTAAAAAAAAGAGTAGGGGCATTCTCTTACTGTTTCCTCCTCATGGCCCCTAATTAATTTTGGATGTAATTACCTGTTGATGCGACCACCCACCTGACCTTCCATCACTTTCATCCATACATGCAACATAACCATTCAATCCCAACCTCCACTCTATTTATTCGGCCAAAAAAAATCTAAACGAAATGACACAAAATATATGTCCATTTTGAAGCTTGGGATGTGAACTTTAAAACTGGAAAGTTTCATAATTTTCCAATACCATTTGATCATTAAAAACGCTCGTACAAACGGACTGTGCAAAACAGAGCTTAAACAAGATAGATTTCCAACTTTTCCCAAGTGATCCAAATGAACCCAAAATCAATAACCAAGCTCATTCCCACACAAAATCACTCAAGAAATCCAATAGAAATGTCAAAATCACCAAAATCCTATTCCATTATCATGCTTTATTTTTGGGTAACATTAAACACTAAACTCTCAAAATCTCCAAACTTAACAATTTCAAACCCAATCAAATCTATCTATCCAAAATGCATTCCAACATACAAATTCCATACCAAACATATACCAAACTCTCAATGGCCCTCATTTTCGAAAATGGCCCAAGAATTCCAGAAAATCCAAGTTAATCCATTTGGCATAAAACATAGATAGATAGATAGATAGATCTCACTCACCTTATCAACTTTCTCAAAGGGAGTTCTTGATTCACCACTTCTCAAAATTTCGTGTGGCCACAAACCACAACCAATGGACAAGCTACAACCATAGAAATGTAGCTCTTAACTCAAGGATCAACTTTAATGAAGGGAGTTTGAGCAATAGAGATCATTTTCCTTTCCTTTTTCAAGATTTCTTCCCTTCCTTTTGCTGCCAAAAATGGCGCCCAGCTG
This sequence comes from Inga laurina, assembly GCA_963855925.1. NCBI lineage: Eukaryota > Viridiplantae > Streptophyta > Magnoliopsida > Fabales > Fabaceae > Inga > Inga laurina. The sequence continues at coordinate 1,209,799 of OY979713.1, read as the reverse complement.
AGAGAGAGAGATGAGAGTGAGAGATGGAGTGGAAAGATGAAGAAAATGGTGATGATTACTCCCTCCTTTCAGCTGCAGCGAAAATGTGGAGAGGAAGAGAGAGAAAGAATCATATTAAAATATCATTTGACTTTTCTTACACCTCTCCCTCTTGCCCAACTTTTGCCACATGTCAACTTGCTATTGGCTTACACCAATTAAGTCACCAATTAGCTACTTTAATCTCTCTATTAGCCATTTTAATCACACATCCCATTTTCTCTTAGTTAGTAATTAATTTCTCCCTTAATTACCAACTCATGGCCAATAATTCCATTCTTCCAATTTTTCAATAATTATGACGTATTAATCAATATAGCCATAAAACACATAATAATTCAAATTAAATTCATAATTATCCACAATAATCATGATTTGCCCTTAATCAAAAATTGGGATATTACAGGAAGTGTGGCCATTTCTGCATCCATTAATGAAAAGCAAGAGTTGGAGTGTAAGGGTAAAGGAGTTGGAAGATCACACCTTTTCCTTAGAACAAGAGTTACAGGTTTCAAGCTTGCCTAAATGAATGGGACGAATATTCTACCATGCTCAAGCTTTCATCGCTATACCTGGTGGTTTAGAGACATTGGATGGGATTTCTAGCATTGCATATTGGGCTAAGTTAAACTTTCACGGATTGTTAAATGTTAATGGTTTTTATAATGATATGTTGTCTTTTTTTGATCATGATATGGAAACAAGATTCATATCCCAAGGACTCGCCATTCCATATTTTTTGCACCAGCTGCTTGATCAACTGCAAACCTATGAACCTAAATGGGATCTATTAGTCAAGCGAATAGGTGGGTAATCTTTAGATAGCAGTCAGATGTAGAATCCAGATACCACTTTTCAATTGTAACTTTCCTTAATCTTTTGGTTTTACTCTTAGCATTTTGGTTTACTTTATTGTGATTTATGCTGTAAAAAAAACTTTCTCTAAGCTCAAGAAGACATGGTTGGGGGGAGGAGTAATAAAAATATTAGTTAGTTAGTAAAAAACCATTAGATGTATGGGGTGTGGAAAAAAAATGGCAGAGTAAGGAGTTATTCTTAACTCCTGAGACGCATTATATTAGTTGTATGGTTTTTTGTTCCTTTTGAAATATTAAATTAAAAAAAATAAAAAAATTCAAAAAAAAAATCATCCTATTTTAATAATCTTAAGAAGTATATAAGTTTTGAGTATGGATCAATTGAATTTAGAGATTTCATAGCATGAATGAACAATTGATTATTGCAATTGGTGATGAATTTTTAGATTGAATGAGCTGAGTTTGAAAGCCCCTGAACGTGAGCTTGAGTCTATTTGATCAGTAATAATTATTTCTCTTATGTGTGATATTCACCTTTAAGTTGTCACTCTACAAATTGCTTTAAATCTTGCTTTACATTCTAGGGCTTTTCTCACTTCGCACCCAACATGAACCCTACACAATTTTCCATTCTAAATCCAATGGAATCACACTGCAGCCCCTAGGAAGCTTTTTGATAAGGGAATTTATTATGGGACTTGTTTATAAATTGTTTTGTTTTTGGGACCTCACTGTGATTTTCCCTTGTTAAAATATTCTTGATTCTTGACTAAACTAGTTTTTCTTAGGCTCTTAAGTCCATCGTTTTATTTTTATGTCTTTGATTTTTAAAAAAATTAAGAAAGAATGTCCAATCAAAACACATGTCTAAATCTAATCAAAGTCACCAAGGTACAGTTGACTTGGCCAAAAAAAAACCAAGGCGTAGTTGGTAAAAAAGAAATTTACCAAGGTGTAAAAAAAATGTTCAAAACCACACAAGGTAAAAAAAAACAAAAAGAAAAAAAGAGATGTTTAAATGTAAACTACAGCCTACACTCTTGTTTGTCCTAACCAAATTGCCCCATGTAATTGTTTTGATGTTCCTTATCTACCCGTCAAACTAAAAATTGTTATTTTACTCTCATTAGATGCCTTCTTCACTCGGCTTCACTTCTATCCTCTCCTTCTCCAGCATCCTAAATAATGCTCATTGTTCATAATAGATGCCTTTAAAGCAACAACAACATACAACATGGTGATTGGTGAGTTTAAATAATGCTCATAATGATCGAAACTTTTTAGATAGGCTTTTAAAAGGTTTTGAGATTTTGAAAGGGTTCAGTATTCGTTTGGTTCGCGAGTAAGCGGAGCTGGAGCATACATGGAAAGAAAAGTGTAGGGAACTTATCTCTCCTGCATGTATTGATATTTGTGTTTGTGTATTAATGCATGTTATTGCTTTGCTTGATTATGTGAAACATATATAAATGATTGAAGCTCTGTTTCTATTTATGCTATGGCCATGAGTATGTTGTTGAAACATTGAGCATGCGAATATATCATTATGTGAATATGAGTTAATGTGATGCAAGCATGTCATGTATTAAACACTTATCTTGCATGCATATTGGTATCTGTTTCCTACTGGGATTCTCTAGAATCTCACCCTCCCCTATCAACATTTTAGACAGGTCAAGTGGCTCAAGGAAGGAGCAAGTGACTAGGGGCGGCGAGAATCCCTTATGGGCATTTGTATTTGGTAGTTGGTTATCGTTATATGCTAGGATAATTGTATATGTTCGGATGATAGTTGAGATGTATATTTGGATATTGTATTTGTATATTGGATGAGTATTGAGTATGCATGTATGGAGTTGAGATTTGTGTAATCCCCGTTTGAGGAATTGTAAAGGGCGAATGTGCCCTATGAATTCTATGTAAAGGTATGAACCCGGGAGTTGTCGGGAAGTTATTGTTGTACGCTCTGATATTTTTATAAATGTGATATTCCGCGTAATGTAATTGTATTCGAAATTGAATATGAGACCAGGTAAATTATATTTCGAAAGTTATCTGTGAAAACCCTGTCGTGAAGATGGGATTTTAAATAAGTTTTGTTTCCTATTGGTCTCTATTTCATTTTAATTGAGTATTTCGGATATAATTACGGAAGGGGGTTACAGTCCACCTAGGGCCGTTAATTAAACATAGTAGTTTCGGTTCCAGCAAAGAACGTATTGGTAAAAACTCTGATTTGAGAAAATGAACCTAAAACGAATGGCTTGAAATTAATCGTAAATGATATGAGACCAAATCTGAAAACTATTTTCGAAAAGGTTTTTTTTTAAAAAAAAAATCCACTCAAGTACAGCTCCACACTCTGCTTGAAGTTGGGACTTCCACTGTTTATAAAAAATTACCGGTCTCCTTTTTAAAGATATTACTGCACTTGAGCCGTCCATAAGCTTTGAAAATGAGGGTGTTACAAATATACTTATTGCATTTGAGTCTCGATTGTTGCATTCACTCTTTCTAACCCCAATACAAATATTTTGGGGGTTCCTGCAAGGATTTACAAAAGTTGAATTTTTTGTGGTATGGGTACGAGGACTTGCCCAGACAAGGTCTAGCACAATACAAAAATTTCACTCCCGTACCAAAATAAAATCTACTCGTTACTTTTTAGGCCCGATTGTTGCATTCACTCTTTCTAAATGCAAATGTTTTGAGGGTCCCGACAAGGATTTGCAAGACTTGGTTTTTTAGTGGCATTGATATGGGGACTTGCCCAGGGTCCAGCACAGTACAAAAACTTCACTCTACCAAAATGAAATCTACTCATTATGTTTAGGTCCGAAATGTTGCATTCACTCTTTCTAACCCCAATGCATAATATTGATATAAGTACATCATTAATATCCTTGTCCAATATAAAATTTAGGGAGAATAACATTATAGTCACACACAAAAAAATGAAAAAATAATCTAATTGAAAACTCCAGGGCTTCAATTGACAAGTCCAAGGCATTGACAACTTCGGGAGACCATTTTTTCATTTTTTTTTCTCTTGAAACCTAAATGTATTTCTGCCTAAAATTTATAACTCCTAGTAATAATAAGTGATTCTGGATAGAATCAATGTAAACACCATATTTTGTCTTGGCCCCACTCAAAATATAAAAAAAATTGATGATGATTAGTGTCCAAATTGGCAATCATCATTGAAAGAAAAAAATAATAAAAAATAAAAATAAGAAAATCCCCCTATTGATAATGATCGGTGTCCAAATTGGCAATCATCATTAAAAGGGAAAAAAATAAAAAAAAACTAAAATTAAAATAAATCCCCTCATTGATTATGATTAGTGTCCAAATTGACATTGTCATTCATTAAAGGAAAAGAATAAATAAAAAATAAAAAATAAAAAAAAATGATAGGTTTAAATTAGGAAACCATTTGTGGGGAGAATAATAAAAAAAATTAAAAACGAAAAAAATCCCCACTGATGGTGATTAGGTAAAGTTAGGAAGTTTTATTAATAGAAAATACAAAAAATAAAAAACGAAAATTTTAAAAAAAATCTCAATTGATAGTGATTGGGTCAAGTTAGGTAGTTTTTAACATAAAATGCAAAAAAAAATTCAAAAATGAAAACTCAAAAAAGAATGAGCATTTATGAAGGAAATCCTACCTTAAGACTATAAATAGGAGTGTAAGGGTTGAAGCAAAAGACACAAAACTGAGAAGAGAAAAGACACAAGAATTTGAGAAGAATTTTGGGAGAGTAAGGAGGAAAGATAGAGTGCTAATTTGATTCTCATTTCATTGCTCCTTCTTATTTTTTCACGGGTTTTGAGAATTAGAAATTTGTTGGAATAACCTAATATTCTTCATGACATGTCTAGATGCTTGCCAATGAACATATCTATGAGATTGAGGCACTTACATACAAAGCTCTAGACATATTTTTGTTTGGTTTTCTTTTATCTTCATTGAATGTTCACGTGATACCAACCATTTAATATTTCTATATCTGAACCCATTACTTCACTAATAGTTTTTTTATGGTGATATTTTGATGTTTGAAATGATTGCATGCTCCCTTATCTAATGCTAACACATCATATTGCAAGAAAGCCTTTCTGTTTTGATAGGTCCTCACACTTTGTGACTCTTATATGCTTGACCGAATTTGATCTCTTGCCCCCAATATATACTCATCAAAATTGAAGGGATTTATAAGATGGATAAAAGAAAATGCAATAAATTGTGTGTTGATTTACCCATGTGTTTTTCTCATCTTGTTTGTTTGAATAACTTTCAAGGATAAAAGGTACGCATAAATCTCCTCACATTTGACTTCTTTTTTGTTTAATTTGTGCTACTTTTTTCTTCTTTTTTCTTTATCCCTTTCTTAGGTCCGCTTTCAAAAAAAAAGGGAAAAAAATATTTTAACATGTTTTTATAAATGAAAATAAAATGGAAAAACTCTCTTTCATGAAAAAATAAAAAAATTGCTTTCATAAATAAAAAATACAAACTAAACAAAATTAGTTTTCTCAAATAAATTAAATAAACATTTTTCTAAAAAACAATAACCAAGTGACACACTTTTCTACCCCGAGCTACATGGGCTTTGATCCCTCTAAAGGGTATGTAGGCCCTAGGTTCTCTTCCTAGGTCAAGTCCAACTTTATAAATAAATATATTTTTCTTTATTTTCTTTTTGTAAATAAATGTTCATTTTTTTCTTTAGTTTGCATTTCATTTATTTTTGTAAATATTCTCTTTTTATTTAGGTGTTTATTATAAGATTAAAGGACATATTTATTTTTAAATAATTAACTTAGGGTAATCATTCTTATGAATGAGTGTTGTGGGGTACCTAAAACTTTCCCCATATACAAACGACTATCGAACCCTAAATGGTTTTTGTAGATTAGCTTCCATTTTTAAAGTTTCCAAAATTATCTTTTTTTCAAAATTTTGGTAACGGCTCCTTATTTTCCAAATTTCAGGCGCTACAATCAATATGCGGTTGGTTGAGAAACTAGAATCAAAATTATTTAGCAAAAATTTTAGGAAGGGGGTTGGGCTTACCCACGATCCAAGGGCAGGGCGAAATCTCCCTTCCTCCTAGGTCATATCAATGTTGGGCAGAACGAGCTGTCAATTAGCCTGAGGCGTTTATCTAGGCATCCAGGAGCTCCCCAAACGCCGCAGTGGAGACACTTTGTGCCACTCCCAGGGATCAAACCCGTACCAAAACGGACAACCAGGCACTAAGTCCAATCCCCTCACCACTAGAATCAAAATTTTGTTTATTCAAAAAAAAAACAAGAAAAATCCGAAAATTGTTTATGCTCGGGAAACCAAATCGAGAGTACACTTTGAAACCGATTTGGAGTAAAACCAAATCATTTTCAAAGGACACCATAACAAATTCGAAAAAAGGGACGAGAACAAATTCAAAGGGATTTTTTGGGAACCGGTAATTTACATATTTGACCCCAAAGAATGGTCGATTTACTCCTCAACTAATTTACTCATCCAGATGATCCAAATGACCAAGCTAAAGCGACTGTATTCTATCATGAAGTTGATTGGAAAAACTGTGAAACTTCCCTATAAAGCTGTTCGGCTTCAAATGGTTTTGAAACATATCCATCCATTCCACACTTCAGGCATTCATCATACGTTGCCTGAATCACATCTGCAGTCATAGCCAAAATGGGTATATGCCAGTTTGAAGTATTCTTCAAGGTTTCCACAGGCACTTCTCCTTTGTTTACATGGAGTTCCATGTCTCGAATCCTCCTGGTAGCTTCAAACCTGTTGAAACAAGGTTCTATATTAGCAACTAATGTACAAGCTAACAGTTGTATTATTATTCATTTTCAAATTAACTTAAATTAAAGGATAAAATATATCAATGCTTTCAATTAAATTCCAAAGAAAAAGCTCAGTTGTTACAAGCTAACAGTTGTATTATTATTCATTGTCAAATTAACTTAAATTAAAGGATAAAAAATATCAATAATTTCAATTAAATTCCAAAGAAAAAGCTCAGTTGTTGCATACCCATCCATTTCTGGCATTTGAATATCCATAAAACAGGCTTCAAATTGATGGGGCGGCTTCAGCATAGAGATGGCATCTTTTCCACCGTTAGCACAGACCACATCAGCTCCATACTTTTTTAAAGCTCCAACCGCTACTGTTCGGTTCACACTATTGTCATCTACAATAAGGATTTTCCTCCCACGCAAAAGGTGGCGGAGAGACAAACTTGGAAGCTCCCAATTTCGAGGATTCCCCTTGTTCCCAACACCCATGGCTCGCTGCAGTGTAGCAGCAAGCATGCTTGCTCTCAGAGGTTTTACAATGACAGTTGGATTATGAACGCCCAATGTTATGGAACTTGCTCTGCAAGAGCTACTAGAATTAACAAGAACGAACAGCTTTGGAGGAACCCCGCGATCAATTTTCCTCATGTTATTGATAAACTGAGATGAAACGTCAGAATCTCTATCCCAGACTTCTTGTTCAACTACGATCATATTAATAACTATATCCCCATTGCTTATGACCGACAAACCTTGATTTAAATCTGAAGCTATTTCAACACGAATGCCAAGCCGTTTAATGTGATAGCTCAACACTTGAGCTCTGACAGTTCTAGGGTCTACACCAAGTGCAGTCATGCCCTGAAATTCTGAGGATGGAAGGTTAGGTTGGTTGTTAATTTGCTGGGCTTTACCCTTAGTTGAACTAGAGGATTCATTGGTAAAGACAGCTGTAAATGTGAAAGTAGATCCAATCTTTGGTGTGCTCTCAAATCCAATTTCGCCATGCATGAGGCCAACCAAGCTCTTGCTGATACTTAGGCCAATTCCTGTTCCCCCATGTTTCCTGGAGACAGATAGACCAACCTGCATGAATGGAGTGAAGATGCGGGGTTGGGCTTCTTCAGGAATTCCTTCGCCTGTATCTTCTACAGAAACAGTAAGAGTAATGCAACCAGGGGAGGAAGATGGGAAAGAACCCAGAGGTCCATCTTGACTGAGAAAACTGAATCCTTTCCAGCTTTTACATCTATCAGCAACAGGAAAGCCACTCAAGGTATTCTTTGATGTTTCAACTTCAATTGAATTGACAACTTCCTCAATAAGATGGACAGTGACAAATATGTGCCCTTTGTCCGTGAACTGCCAAAGAATTACCAAATCAAAAACACTTCTCATTTTAGCTCTTTTGATAACTACAAATGGCTGGAACAACGGAAAACTAAGTTTATTATGGAAAATATTTTATAAAATTACATTTAACTGACTAGGACACTAACAATACAGGTGACTACGGTAGATCTCTACATAAATTAGGCTTCGCCCACTTTTTCCCAATGAGCAATAGGACACGCTTTTTAAACCAAAAACAGTTAAAATCAGGGTACCAGAACAACATAACATCATAACAGAGAAGCAATTTTTTTGCAAAACAAAACATGGGAAGTTTGATAAAATCTGATGAATATTTTCTTCTCTCCACAGGCTTTCTTTGGATCAGCCCAGAATTACCTTAATTGAATTGCCAATGAGATTTGTAATTATTTGCCGAAACCTTCCTGGATCACCCACTAGCTGTTCAGGAACCTTATCTGAGATATACACTGCCAACTGTACCCCCAAAAAATAAATCAGGAAGAGCCAATTATAATTATACAATGCACATTTTATAATTAACAACATGAAGAAAGTTCAACCACATAAAGCAAGAAAAGTTACCTCTACTCCTTTCTCTTGAGATTTCTCAGAGAATAGTGACAATACATCATCCAAAACTGCTCGGATGTCAAATAGCACTGCCTCAAGCTCAAGCTTACCAGATTCAATCTTTGCCTGGTCCAAAACCTCATTTACAAGAGACACTAGAGCTTTTCCACAACCCTATGCTGTTCTGAGATATTCTTTCTGTGTTACATCTAGATCTGTGTCCATAAGCATATCCAACATTCCTGAATGTTCAATTTTAGAGTGAGGCCAGTACACAGAGCAGAAGCTTTCATGTGTGCGGTGTTGTGTGTGTGTAACCTTGGCAATTTAAGACAAGTCTAGAACAGAGTTTTCAGCTACTTACCAATAACACCATTCATTGGTGTTCTGATCTCATGAGAAACAGTGGCCAGAAACTGCAGTATCAATAGTTGGTTAGTCCTACTTGAATAGTAAAAATATGAAGCCTCGAGTTGTTTACAAAGAAAATGGAAAGATCACATACCTGGGATTTTGCAACATCAGCTGCCTCAGCTCGCTTTTTAAGTTCCATCATCTCACGGTAATCATCCTCCACTTTAGCAATTCGATTTACAGTAGCATGAAAAATATGCCCTACAAGAAGCGCAATAACAAGGATGCCAATTGATGTAGCAATTGCCAACCATGGAAATGCTGAACCTGTGCCAGGACCAAACTTGAATTTCATCCAAAGTTCATATATTTAGATGATTTCCACATTTCAATTGTTGCAATAAAAAAAAATGAACATCGAGACCAGCAAGCCCCTAAAAAAGGGAACAATAAAATAAAAGGCACTCATTTTGGTAATGCTAATGGCAAAACCTCATAAGACTCAAGAATCACACATCATCTTATATGGACTACCCTCATCACACTGGATATATTCTTTTCTATTTTAAAGAAGCAGCATCATGTTAAAAACTCTGCCTGCGAGCAAGGAAGTATAGAGACATCAGACACTTTATGCATCATTTCAATTACCTGCAGTGCATCTCATGCTTCCGGAAAGGATCTCCAAAGTTCAGGGAGCTAACATGATAGAATCCATCATCTGATACATTTGAACCACACATGGGAATAGGTTGGGTATGATTAGTAGTATCATACACATTAACAATCAGAGTTTGCTTGCTAGAACGTTGTTGAAGTAATTTTTCAACCATTGACTCGATATCAAAGACGCCACCAAGATACCTGCAAAACAGTGATTAAACATTAAAGCTCTCTCTAACCTAAACATCATGCATGAAATTTTTTTTCCCTCAATCTTAAAGCAGAGATAAGTCACCCAGTAGAGCGGATTATTGCTTGAATCCCAGAAAGTCCTAAAATTTACACACACCCATTTGTTGCTTGAATCCTTTCATTTGGGGTTGCATTTGATGGAAGATCTATGTTGTACACTGCAAAAGTGAGGATAACTCCCAGATTATTTGTTTTGAGCAGCCTAAAAGGAGCAGTTAAAACTCCTTTCCCCAACTCTCTAGAGCGCAGAACATTTTCACGATCTTCCTGTTGATGAACAAGCCAACAAGAGTCATAATTCGAAATGTAGTTGACATAGGTGTAATTAAACGAAAGAGTAACTTAGCGAAATTCAAAAAAACAGATTATTCATGTATATTATTATTTTCAGAAAAAAACAGTCCCACTGGAATAGGCAATACAAAAAGAAAATGTGTGCCCCAACAAACTGGGAGGGAGAATCGAACACAAAATGGTTTAAGTGTACTAGTGACATGTTAAAACACAAACTTAATTAACGCTTCAGAAACATTATTAGAGAAGATGCAAAAGAAACCCACCTTTCCAGACAGCACATCAACAGAAATGACATGGGAAATTGTTTCCTGTGCAAAAATGACAGGAGCATATTCTTCTAGAACTGGGGAAGGGTCCAATGCTTCAGGGGCATAGTCATCCTCATGAATGGGGTTCTGCTCAAGAGTATCCATCCTTTTAATGGTCCAGCCTTGTTGCTTCTCGAACTGTTCCCTTTCAGAATGAAGCACCCTCACAGCATAAGCAACACCACTAGTAAGGGGCCTCTCAAAAGCAGTTCGTTCTGTGTACCTAGCAAATGTCCTCTGAGGGTTTTATAAGTTAGAATTTAGAATGATTTCCTCACAAATAAAAAGAAAAACACCAGATCTCATCCCAGCCTATGCTCAATTAACCTTGTTAAATCATTAGTAGTGAATTGAGATCTAGTTACCTGATCGATCGCAGAAGGGGACTTGGCGTGGTGGAAGGTTGAGATGAGAATTGGCATGGCTTGGATATAGTTCATACTAACATTAAACTGATCCTGAAGCATCCTAGCCCTTTCGTCACACAAACTTGCCAGAGTCCCTTTCCTCTTCTCAGTGGCTTGAAAGTTCATGAAGAAAAAGATCCACAAAGATACCATGGTCCAGCCCAGTACCCATGTCAGCAAGAGCTTTCTCCACAGAGTTCTCCGAACTCTCCTGGATCCAATACGATGGTAGTAGTGTTGAAGAATTTTACAACTATTGCTTGAGATCTTCTGCCACCACTTGAGCCACATCTTGCCACCACCACCAAGAAAACCGACCTTCGTTTCCATAATTCCTCCGTTGTTGAACCAGTTCATGTATATGAATGATATAATCCAGAAAAACAGCGCCAAGAGTAGATGCCCCAACTTCAGGCCCAATCCAACTACATAGAGCAGGCTCATCCACAACAGTAACCAACGCAGGTTAACAAGAAACAGTTCCAGGAGGTACTGGATGCAATTTCGAGCTAATTCCAGGTAGTCTAGCGAGAGAACCATTGTCAAATCCAGAGAATCTCCCCCCGTTTAAAGCTAGCAAACAGAATTCTCGACCAGTGACTGTGAGAGGTGGATATCGAAACAGGAAATTTGGGCAAGAACAACGCTAAGCACCTCACAATCCCAGCTCACAATCCCAGAAAACAAGTGGGTTTTAATTAATAAGCCGGGAAAACGGGCCGAGCCCGTCGGGTCGGCCCTGGCCCTTCAAGGGCCAGGCTTGTAAATTGAAGCTTTAAAATGAAGTCGGGCCTAAAAGGGCCGGCCCTGTAGGGCCTCGGGTTTAAAAGGGCCGGCCCTTTAAGCCCGTTTATTTTTTATATTTTTTACTTGGAAATGAACCATATTACATTTTTTAATTACCTTATTGAATCTATATGTCATTCTGTCCTCATATTGTATAAAGTATGATTTTTGAGTATATTGTTTTGTCTAATTGAATCATATTGGGATTTTTGAGTATATTGTTCTGCCTATTTAGAATAAAATCATATTATATACTATTCTGCATGATAGAATATGATTTTTTTATGGAGGTTGTGATTATTTGACTACTTGAACCTACTGCTCAAAGTGAAACACAATCAAATGTCCTTGAAATTGATGATAGTGGCGAAGAAGTTGAAAATGATAGTCGTCATACTCATGTTGTTTAGAGGTCAAAGTATTTAGCTTCTTGCCTTCTTATACTTTGACCTTTGTGTGAGTTATTTATGGACATGATTTTACCTTTGATTATACATTAGTAACTGTGTTTGTTTGTTGCAAGAGACGTGTTATTTAAACCTTAATGTTGACAACATTTATGTATTAAATTAGAACCTTAATCGTTATTATTTACTAATTATATCTCTTTGGGGGAAAATACGCAGGAAAAATAGTTAAATATTATTAAAAGGATTTTCCGGCCCTGCGGGCCGGGCCTTGAAAACTGCAATTTTCCTAACCCCGAGCCCTTTAGGGCCGGCCCTGTTAGGCCCTGGCCCTTCAAGGGCCGGCCCTGATTCCCAGCTCTAGTTTCAAAGTGGAAACAAAGATGCGCTTTATAAATATGCTGTCTTATCCACCGGAATAGACTGAAATTGAGAATGCAAAGGGAACACAGAAATTTGAGGCGGATAAAAAACTTAAATTGTAGGGAAAATATAAGAAAATAAAAATAAAAATTGAAAAAAAAAAAATCTAATTTATGTTGATAGGTTTAAATTAGGAAATGACTTGTGAAAAAAATTATAAAATTAAAAATAAAAATTAAAAAAATCTCTTATTAATGGTAATTAGGTTAAGTTATGAAGTTTTATTATTAGAAAATACAAAAAATAATAAAAACAAAAATAAAAAAAGTCTCTATTGATGGCGATTGGATCAAGTTAGGATGTTTTATTAACATAAAATATAAAAAAATGAAAATTCAAAAAAAAAAAGGAGTATTTATAAAGAAAATTTTATCTTGAGACTATAAATAGGGGAGCAAGAGTTGAAACAGGAAAAAAATTGTGTGAGCAAAGACACAAGAATTTTGAGAGAGCAAAGAGGAAAGGTAGAGAGCTAATTGCAAACATATTTTCTTGTAGCGGGTTTATTGTACGTGGTGCCTTCTTATTCCTTTTGATTTTGTCTCTCCTCTTGGCTATTCTCACATGTTCATTTGATTAAAATGGACTTATCTATGAACTTAGCTTTATACAATGTTACAAAATTATGTACTAACTTACTTATTGGCTTACTACTAATTGTTTCATTTCTAAGCCAAAAAGTAGAGAACTATCATGCATGAATACTATGAACTTGTGGTGATTTTGTAAGTGCCATAATTTTATTATATTATCTCTTCACTTTGTCTCTTTCGTAACAAGGTTCAAAGCGTAAAAAGGTACACATTCTCACCATATATTTATTGATTTTCTTGCCTTCTTGGACTTTCTATGATGAATGATATGTGGAGAATATAATTCTTTGTTAGCTTGATGAACTCTTGTTTTAATTTCTTTTGCAAATAAAAGGTTTCAAAATAAAAGAAAAAGAAGTTCTTTTCTTAAAATAAATGAATTCGGTTTCATATAAGAAAATTGTAATATACTGAATTTTAGAATTAAAGGCTTGGGAATAAGCCTGAATTAAGAGGACTGCTAAGCCCCGGTTTAGCAGATACCCCAAATCTATTCCCTAATGTTTCTTAACATCAACTTATGACTAATCTATAATTAAGAGGGGAAGCAAAAGCAAGCTTGCATTATTGTAATTTCATGAGCAATTAACAAGTAATTAAAGGCGAAGGCTTTTTCTGTTTGTGTTGGGAGAAAAAGTTAACGACAAATACCGGAGAAAGGCCATCGCAGCACACAGAGAGAGAGAGAGAGAGAGAGAGAGATTTCTGTTTTGTTTTGTTGGGTTTAACCCCTTCACTCTTTTCTGGCCGTAGCCATTAGTATCCATTTCTAAACCTTTGCTTTTTCGTTTCCTTTCACATCCTCTCTCTCTCTCTTCTTCATTTCAGAACCCTTTCCCCTGTTTCTGTTTCTCCGTTCACTTCTTCTTGTTATGCTGTGTTTTAATTGTTGCCTTTGTTGGCGAAAACAGAGCCTTGCATAACCAAGATTCAAACTTACTTCTCTGGGAATTGTGATCTCTGCTTTAGTGTTTGGTTTTTCATCTGGGTTTCTTTAGATGACTATGGAGGACCAAAGGTGTGATTTGGTTGATGAAAATGGGACCACAAAAAAGTTTCCTGTTAGTATGAGTGTTCTGGCGGTTGACGATGACCCAATTTGTCTCAAAGTGTTGGAGACTTTGCTTGTCAAATGCGAGTACCAGGGTTTGTATTTCAAACTTTTTTGTTTTTAATCCAGTAAATTCCATTTTTAATTGTCTTTTCTGGACCTACATATTAGTTATGTTCAATTACAAGTTTTTTATGTTCCTCTTAGCATTCTACATCTAGTTATTTTTTGAATAAAAACATAATTTTCCTGCTCACTTTGAAGTTTTGGTCACCCTATGCACAGACACTGTTTTACGTACAGTTCGGGTCACCATATTTTCTGAATAATTTCTGTTGGGCCGGTTCTGATTTCTGTACTTCTGCTGAAGTTAAATTTGTTCCCCTTTAAATTTCAATTTTTCCCCCTGATATACTTTTGCGCAGTTATATCAATATCACAATTATTGCACTTTTCTGACTAGGCTTTTGTTAGTAGATCTACTTTAAGAGTCCTTGACTTGTTTGGTTTAGAAACCATTGACTTTATCTCGTATTTGATTTATTGTTAATGATGCAGTTACTACAACTAATCAGGCCATCAAGGCTTTGAAAATGCTAAGGGAAAACAGGAACAAGTTTGACCTCGTCATTAGTGATGTAAATATGCCAGACATGGATGGATTTAAGCTCCTTGAGCTAGTAGGACTTGAAATGGACCTACCAGTCATCAGTATGTTCAATCTTGTTTTACACTTGTTAGCAGCTTAAACTTGCTTCTTATCCTTTATGATATTGTTTGGTAACTTGAAAAAAGTTTCAAATCTTCAATTTTGTCATTATTTCTAGCAGCATTGTTTTTGTTATTATTATGTGCTATAATTGAAATAATTAGCGAAAAATTTTCTCACAATTAAGAATTAACTTGTTTGATTGACTTGGACCTCACTGTTTTGCCTTTGATGTTGATATAGTGTTGTCAGCACACAGTGATACAAGGCTTGTGATGAAGGGTGTTACCCATGGTGCATGTGACTATTTACTTAAGCCTGTTAGAATGGAAGAGCTTAAGAACATATGGCAACATGTGGTTCGAAGAAAGAAGTTTGATAACAAGGATCAGAACAAGGCTTCTCAGTTGGAGAAGGCGAACAATATGGCTGGGGAAGGGGATCAAGGCATCAATTCTGAAAATAATTTGGATCAGAGTAAAATGCTGGGTAAAAGGAGGAAGGACAAAGGCGAGGATGAGGAAGAAGATGGTGAGGACAATGTTCAAGAGAATGAGGAGGACCCATCAACACAGAAGAGGCCGCGTGTATTTTGGTCAGTTGAGCTGCACAGAAAATTTGTTGCTGCTGTCAATCAACTGGGACTTGAAAGTGAGTTTATGTGATTTGAAACTTAGACATAAAAATTAACAATTTGATATCTATACTGATTTATTATATTTACTAACTTAAGACTGCATTTATGTTACAGAGGCGGTTCCCAGGAAAATTCTTGACATGATGAATGTTGAAGGGCTAACAAGGGAAAGTGTGTCAAGCCATCTACAAGTACAAGTTCTACATTCTTTCATTTTGATAGAACTTAACGGTATGGTTATTCTTAGTTTAAATCTGACTTAATCTCATTGTCATTTATTGTTGCAGAAATATAGGATCTATCTTAAAAAGGCAACTCAACAAGCTGAAATTGCTGCTGCATTGGGTGACGAATCATCATACTTGCGGATGGGTTCATTAGAGGGATATGGAGAGTTTTGCACGTTGTCTGGTTCAGGACTGCTCTCATCAACATTTGCATCTAATGGAATTTTTAGCAGACTGAACTCTCCAGCTGGCTTGAACATGAGAGGAATCTGTTCTTCTGGGCTGATCCAGCCCAGTCAGTCTCAAAACTCGAGCATAGCTACAAACGTTGGAAATCTTCAGACGTCATCTATCTTGTCTGCAAACTCAAGTTTATTTCAAAACATTCCAACCCCTATAGAGCTTAGTCAATATCAACCAAGCAACTGTGCCACTGGTATTAGGCAGTTTGGTTCAATGGATGATTCAGGTGGTTTTGCAGTTGCTAGTGGATTCCTAGACAGTAAAGCCACTGTTAGTGGTACAAACAATTCTTGTGTCGCAAGTAATCCTTTGATGTTACCAGGAAGCTCACAGCAATCTCAAAACCTGGGAGGATTTAGAAATCAATCTTCTTTTGGAGCTGCTCCTTTGAACACAGAAACTTTAGATATTTGCGGTTCCAATTTCTTGGACTACACACGATGCAATGAAAGCTGGCAGGGCACAGTTCAGTTGTCTAAATTTCCCTCTAATTCTTTGCCATCAAATGAGACTTTCACTGATGATCAGCTACCTTCTGATGTCTTAAATGTTTCTTCCTCCAATACTTACCTCAGTAACAACCCAGTTGATTTTTCTTCTGGTGTTCCACTGGAGGATCTTAGAGGTGAACTACAATGTCAAGAAGGCCTAATTGGGAATGTGGTTCAGTCTTCACGTTACACGATGAGGCAGAGCTGGGAACTACATAAGCAGGATTACAACCAAAACATGAGCTGCAATTTCAATGCTGTGAATTCACTGGTTTCTTCTAATGGAATCATAAGTACCATGGATCAGAGTTTAAATCAAAATAATTCAACATGCAGCAAGAGGGTTGA
This sequence comes from Inga laurina, assembly GCA_963855925.1. NCBI lineage: Eukaryota > Viridiplantae > Streptophyta > Magnoliopsida > Fabales > Fabaceae > Inga > Inga laurina. The sequence goes on along the minus strand of OY979713.1, from coordinate 1,192,991 downwards.
TGCATCTTTTATGGACCAATTCAATGGGGCCACTCCATCAACCTGTCAATTTAATGAGGCTGAGAGTTTCCCTTCAGATGTGAGACTCAAATCTACAGGATGGTTTCATTAGAAATATAGGATATTTGGATGACATAATGGGTTCAATGGTTAAACGGGTATGATCAAATATCCAGCTCAGTTTTCTGTTTCTTCTTTTTGAGTTCTTCTGGATCCTATCAAACTTTTTCTGTTGAATTTATTGTATGACTTGCTGTAATTCTACACTAATGTGTTGAATTTATTGTATGTTTTTTAGCATACTTCTAATGTGTTTTCAAGCATGCTACGTTTGTTCCAGTTTTTATCTGCTATGAAAGATGATAAGGTTTAGTTTCCTGTATCAGTTTCATGAGGACTATATGATGCAGGAGCAACATGAGATGATGATGATGATGGATGGGGAGACCCGATTCTATGCTTATCCGATTGGATCTTGTAACTGATTCACTAATAATATTAGTATTGTCTGCATCAGAAAACTCACTTCTCTCTGGGGTCTGTATCATTATGTAATTCCTCTGATATAATGTATCTATCTATTTCTGTTCTCTGCCACTACAGTTTTATTTCTTGTTGCAACTTTGGACACAGTTAATATTATCCTATTCTTTCCTTCTCTATTCCATGATATTTTTGTAGCGTATGAAATGAACTCAGAACATTTACCTCTATTTAAATAATCTTCCTTTTGTTCGAATAACTTTTTTTTGAATATTGTTTTTTTCGAATAAGCAAGAGTTTATCCGAATAGCTCCCACCGTAAACTTGGCTTTTGTGTTCGAATAATCCTCTTTCTATTCGAATAAATAATAGTTGAATGAAAATTATAATTAAGACTAAGTATTTGTTATCATCAAAACTCTTTACCTATCATTAAAATTTATTATAATAAACTTTTAATATTTATAATAATGAAAGGAAGGTAGGTAATTCCTCGTCAGGAATTACACGCAGTTTTTCTGCAAACTCCCTATCATATAATCTGGAAATGCCATATGTTACAAAGTTTTGGTTAACCGCCAAATTTTTAGATAACGCACCCATCCTATTTTGGGCTTGGCGGTGTAGCGTCATGAACTTAAGTAATGGATCAACCGGTTCTTGTGGGTCGTCCGCCGTTTCCTGCCTGTTTCCTCCATCTCTATTTCCTTCATTGTTGCTGGGTTGATTATTACGATTAAAGTTGTAAGTTTGTATAAAGATTTATAAAAGCCTTGAAAAAAAATCATAGCAACAAATAAAATTACAAACTAAAATTAGTAGCAGATTTTAAACTTAAGGAAGCTGCGTGATCAACATCGACATAAAACTTCCGTATTGGGGGAAAAAAACTCACGTGGAGGAGAAAATGGAACTAAATATTGGGGGGGGGGGGGGAACTCACGTGGAGGAGAAAATGGAACTAAATGTTGAAGGACTATAGGAGAAGATGAGGAAAACAAATACAAATCAATCAATAAAGCTTCTACAATCGTAGAGAATACAAAACAATGTGTATTACTCTTTTCGTTACTAAATATAAGATAAAATTGATTTTATTTGGATAAATTAAAGATGTCAAATAAGATATCTAATTATATCATAAGCTTCGAATGGAGTGGGGGAGTTGTGGCTTGTATTGATGTTCATCACCACAATAAACAGTGAGTATGAAAATGTATATAAGGAACATGTTGTTGAGAAAAATAAAAGATTGAAAATGTACTTCTATAATAAATTAATAATAAATGTTAGATATTTCTCCTAGCTATCACTTAAATGCACCTTTCAATTACAAAATGAATTATTAATAAAAGTATGCAATGATTTGAAACTAGGCATTGAGCGTCTATACTCAACTCAAAAAAACAAATAGGAAAAACAAACGTCAAGAGAAACAAGAAACTTATTTAAAATTTGAAGCAAAAAAAAAAAAGAAAGAAAGAAAGAAAAAGATGAGTTAATAGTATATTGCTGTCATCGGCCACCCCCTTTTTTACATTAGCGTGGTGGGTTTAGAGTTTACTTAAAATTTATAAATTAAATGTTGAAGAATAGAGTGTGTTGACAGTGGAAAAAAGCTATAGAGATCATTTTAACAATCAAACGTGATCTGCAGCACTATATTTCTTTTTGGCAATATTAATATATATACTCAATTCTTTCCTATCTAAAATATCACATTAACTAATTTACAATAAAAAAAATTGGTTAAGTAATTTAATTTATTCTACAAAATCTCGTGTAATGATTTGCCTTATACTCCTTGAAAATAACTAAAGAGTATAAGGATAAGAGGATTAAAGAAAATGATTATGATATTTTAAAAAATATATGTCATATTAATCAATTTAATTAATTTTTATAATCTAATTAAATTATGTAAATATATCTTATTAATAAGAAGAAGCAACCTTTTTTTTAAGAATCTTTTCTTTCTTTCCTTATTATTTTTAGGGAGAGAAGTAACTGCGAATAGACGAAGTAGGGAACTTATTTTGATTTGACCTCTCATTTCTTTATTTTTATAATGCAAGCAATAATTTGTTCTCATTTCTTTATTTTTACAATGCAAGTAATAGTTTGTACTTATTCTGAAGTTACTCAATTATAGGATATCTTATCATCTCACAAGAGAACTTATTTTGATTAAACCCCTCATTTTTTTATTTTTACAATACAAGCAATAGCTTGCACTTGTTCTGAAGTTTTTATCATTTTTTTTTATGGGCTCCTTCCTATGCCTCCTATCCTCTCCATATGCCCTAAAGGGAAATTTGAACGTGACAAAGCCACTCCACCCGTAGAAAGAACAGTGGAGCAAAATTTTTATTTAATTTAGTCAATTTTTTTGAACAGTAATTTAATCAAATTTAAGCCATAAAATATTTTGTATTTATTGGTCTGGATTCATAAGATCTGACTAATTAATTCCATCCAAATTTTCAACGCATGCGTTATATGCTAGTAGTATTTATATTTTATATCCAAAAAATTATCGACGTCCAAGATTTTCAACACGTGCGTTATATCATATATGCTAGGAGTACTTATATTTTATACCAAAAAATTATTGGTCAAAATCTTCAACAACGCATGCGCTTCAAAAATTATTGGTACACCATTGACATTGACGACAATGATGATGCTACGTAGTATCTTATCACAATCAGGCAGTTACACTCAATCTATTAGTATTTACTTCAATCTTCATTATTATTATAACTTTAAAAAAAAAAAATCTCGTAGGATCTTTCTATATCTATATAGTGTCGTGTGTCGCTCATACGCCATTGAATCTTCAAGCGCATGCGTTGTTGAAAATCTTCACCAACCTCTCCCTCTCTTTCTATATCTATATAGTGTCGCTCATACGCCATTGAATCTTCAAGCGCATGCGTTGTTGAAAATCTTCACCAACCTCTCCCTCTCTCTCTGCAACTTTACCATTTTTCAACTTTAAAAGAAAATCTTCACCAACCTTTCAAGCGCATGCGTTGTTGAAAAACTTTATCATTGTTGAAAATCTTGAAGCGCATGCGTTGTTGAAGATTTGGACTAATAATTTTTTGGGTATAAAATATAAGTACTCCTAGCATATATGATATAACCCAGTGTTGAAAATCTTGGACGCCGATAATTTTTTGGATATAAAATATAAATATTACTGGCATATAACGCATGCGTTGAAAATTTGGATGGAATTAATGAGTCAGATCTTATAAATCCACACCAACAAATACAAAATATTTTATGGCTTAAATTTGACTAAATTACTGTTCAAAAAAAAATTGACTAAATTAAATAAAAATTTTGAACGTTATATATAAACGTTATACCATTTCAACAAAAACTTATAATAATTTTAAGGTAATTAATCCAGGACCGATCAGTGAACCAGCCGAGTTACTGAATCAAGGGTCAGTAGGTCAAATCGGAACTAAATCGGGTTTAAACCGGTGAGTGGTTGAATATTTTAGGTTTATTAAGATGAAATTCTAAAGATAAATTTAAAAAAATGGTTTACAAAAAAAAAAAAAAAACAATTTTGGACCGGATCTGTATACAGGCCGGTTTCTGGTCCGAACTGCTTGATCCGAGTTCCATCACCTTGGTGAGAATAGAGAGCAATGTGCTAATGTAATAAAAGTTTGTATTTTATTTTTAATAAATATAATATAATATATTATATAAAATATGAACTTTGAAATGTGAAGCCAAACTTTGATTCTACATATTGTGGAGGTGAGGACAAAAAAATAGTTTGATTAACATATTGGGTTAAGGGCTTTATCCTTTTCTCTTATTATTTTCACCTTTTACTGACATGACTGTCTTTTTCAATTGAGGGACAAAAATCAAAGATCGGTGTGAACTTGAGCGATAAAGATTGTATCAACTAAAATAGAATTATGGGAATGAAATTTCTGCATGATTAGATGATGTGGCTGATATAGTCTGTTTCATAGATCGCCATGAAATAGCTGCACCTCCACATGTAAATAGATAGCCCGTTTGTGATTTACCATTATGTGTATCAGACAAAAATCCAGCATCTGCATAACCAACCAGTTCATGCTTGGATACATTTGAGTAGTATAACCCCATGTCTGTAGTACCTCTGAGATAACGAAGAATATGCTTTATTCCATTCCAATTCCTTCGTGTTGGTGAAGAACTATATCTTGCTAGTAAATTAACAGCAAATGATATATCAGGACGTGTGTGATTAGCAAGATACATTAGTGCTCCAATAGCACTAAGATATGATACTTCTTGACCAAGTAGTTTTTCATCACCTTCTTCACTAATTTCTCGAGGTCGGAATGGGTATTTATCCACCTTCAAAGATCTTATAATCATTGGGGTACATAATGGATGGGATTTATCCATGTAAAATCGCTCTAGGACCTTCTTTGTATAAGTTTCTTGATATAAAAAGATCCCTTTCTTGAAGTACTCAATTTGTAATCCAAGACAAAATTTTGTTCTTCCCAAATCCTTCATTTCAAATTCTTTCTTCAAACAATTAATTGCCTTTTGAAGCTCTTCAGGAGTTCCAATGATGTTGATATCATCAACATAAACAGCAATTATAGCAAACTCACTATTAGATCTTTTTATAAAGATGCATGGGTATATCGGATCATTTTTGTATCCTTCTTTCAACAAATATTCATTAAAATGATTATACCACATGCGCCCTGATTGCTTCATGCCAGGACTTATTTCTTGAGATTATGAGCCGGTTTTCTCTGCCCTCGCCCGTGAAAAACCATTTTCCCTCTGCCATTCCGTTTTTTCATCCACTTCTCCCGCTCGAAATCCCTTTTTCCCTCGCCTGCTTCGCGCGTTCAATAGTTGAGCGTCGTCGCCGGCCGATCCTCCGGCCGCCGTCGCCTCCTGCCTCTGCGGCCACCATCGGTTGGTCGTCGAAGGTCGCTGCCAGTCCGTTTGTCCTGTAGAGCGCGTCGACTCCTTCGGGATTCTGCTCCTCCAACGTCATCTCGGGTCCCTCCTCCAGCCGCCACCGCCTGCTCAGTCAGTTGCTCGTCCAAGGCCTGCTCCGTCGGTTGCTCCTTCGTTCAGGTTAGATTATTTTCTGTCATGATTTTTCTGTCTGATTTCAAACTGAATAAATTGAAGGGACTAGATCTTTTTTGCCAATAGTTTTTGTTCCAGCATGCAATTAATTATTGTCTTATGATAACCTTATTGCTATGCAATTAACAGTTTTTCTGTCTGATTTCAAACTGAATTTTTTTTTTCTCTTGTGCCGTGCTCCGGTACTTTTCTTTAACCTGTTAGTAAACAAATTGCTTCTGTTGTAAACCTTCTTGACATGGATATATGATCCTTTTGGGTTATGGTTTTTACTATTATTGTATCCTTGTGTATGCCAAGACTCGATTACTAACCCAAGTTAAAAGATCCTTCTATTTGGATTTGTGCATAAAAGATTCCTTGTTTTTGTTGAGAGATGTTTCAATTTGGCCTTATTTTGGTTTGAGAGACTTGTCTTTGTTGTCGTAAACATATTGGTTTTTATTCATGTCTTTAAAATAGATCAAATGCTCATTCTCTTTCATGTCAAATTTAAAATTTGTTGCTTCACACCTTTCTTTGACATTGAGCATCTTATTGTGTTAACGTCCAATGAGTTGAGAAGTTTTGATGATTTATTTCTAAAATATTATTACTTTATTTCTTACAAGATAGAAAAACTTAGGGGCATCTTTCTGAAAGATGCACGAATTACCATTTCAAGTTGGTCAATTGGCTGAGACAAGATCTTTAGCAGTAGGTTTTCGTGGCGCTTGGTTTCGCTGCAAGGTATTCATTCTCATTCTCCTAAGTAGTTTCTTTTTTTCTTTTTTTTGGCAAGATATTTACACTTATGAAAGATGCATGAATTATCATTTCCTGGTTTTGTTACAGGATACTCTCCTTGGTGGCTTGTAATCCTATGATTTAAATTGTTATAATGTCTTGCTAAAGATTACTTATGATTTGTGGGTCAGAAAAGCATGTTGGGTTTACTACCAATATTTTCATTATACATGATTATTTCCATTTTAGGAGATAAGAATTTGATCCAATTTATTTTATAGATCAGATATGGATAGAATATCAGATTTGATTAGAGTTTCTTGGTACCATATAACCCTAGACTCTCCTATATGTATTGTACCATCATATCAATGAAACAATAAGGCTGAGCCATGATTTTTCTCAGCAGATTTGAGATCTGAATTGAATACAGAGATAGATGAGGGGGAATGAAATAATCTAACCAGATCATCAAATTCCTCCTATGATCTTGAAAAACATAAATACAAACATCCTGATAATGAAAATAACATATCAGAAAGGTGAACACCAGAATATAACTAATAGAACTAGGTTAACATCCCTAATGGGTCCTTTAGTGCTGGTAGGCCCATTTTCCACACTTCCCCCCAATCTGGCGAACATAGCTAGTCATTCCCAACTTGCTCATGAAATCTTCAAACTGGTATTGGGTTAGTGACTTGGTCATTTCATGTGCAATTTGCTTCCTGGATGAGATATGTGATAGATCAATCACTTTGCATCCAATTTTTCCATGTAAAACGTGGGCCAATATCTACATGCTTCTTGTGATCATGATGTATAGGATTATGAGCAATCCTAATTGTAGAAATATTGTCTCTCTAGCCCTTGACTGGCGCATTAACTCCAACCTTGAGTTCTTCAAGAATCTAATAAACCATATCCCTTCACATATACCTAGAGTCAATGCTCTATATTTAGCTTCAACTAAACTTCAAGAAACCATTAGTTGTTTCTTACTTCTTTATGTTACTAGTTTTGCCCAAATATAGGAGCAAGAGATAATAATACATTTATAGTACTAAGTTTAGCTTCATTGAGAGAGAGAGGGAGAGTTCCTTGTCAATAGTAAATCCTCACGCTACTAATATGGCTTTAAACTTATTTTACTGCCTTGAGGGTTATATATATATATATGAATTACAAGGATAGGCACTAACGGCTTGAGTTATAAGTGGGATTGAATCCACGACCCCCCATTTACAGGGGAGCATTCTTACCACTAGGATACAAGGCATTTGGTCTTGAGGGTTATATTTCACAGTAAATAACTATTAACTTCCCCTAGTGAACTTGCCTTTGGGTAAGTCAGCATTTTTCTAGGTTGAGTTGATGATGGATTTGTAAATCTAGGAAGGGTTGTGAGGATCATTATTGAGAAATATGATTTGTATTATAAGGGAAAGAAAATCATTGCCAAAGAAACTTGGCTACTGTGGAAGAGATCTTCGGTGAAGTTGATGGTGATGGGGGAGAGAGAATCATTGGCATTGAGAGAGTGAGTGGGCTCTTCAAATTTTGGCTTTGGTGGGCATCAAATCAACAACTTTTGCTCCTTGAAGGCTACTAAAGTTGACATGTAGTTCTCTTTTGGCTAATATAGAATGACATAGCTCAAAGTTTGTTTGGTGGGCTTTTGATTGGTGACAAGAGGAAGAGGTAGATTTATGGCAGTGTCAAAATTGTGGGGGCTAATCTTTGGCATGGTTGAAGCTAACGTTGAAGTTGAGGGTATATTGGTAAGGATAAAGTGCTTCTCAAGAAAATTTAGATTTTCTATGTGATGGTGGTGGGAGGCCAAATTCCATCATTTTGGGCCCCCCCAAGAATGTGGGTTCAGGCCAACTAAACTAGGGAAAATCTTATTTCCCGCTTCCACGCCCTTTCTAGAGAACCAAATAGGGCCTTGAGAATTATGCTTTCTTCAGATTCTTAAAGAAAATGGTGAACAATAAAGCATTGGAGATCACTACTTTTTTTATACTCAATTCAAATCTAAACAGTGTTCCTGATACAAACCTGTTATACACATAAATTAATATCAGACTTTGAAACTTGTGATAATTATAATCACAGTTGTAAACTCTAAATCATTAGGAATTTTATTTCAATGAGTTCCCCAACATGATTCACCCTTGGCTTTGCTTTGATAGCCCTTCCCTTTGATGCTTTGTGTCATTTCTAGGCCTAGTGCATGGTAGGATTGCTTTCACTCACTATCTTATTGTTGATGCATGAGATATTATCATGCTTTTCGTGTTCTTGACATTTTCTATACTCATGTGAGCTTGAAGTTTCATTTATATCATATGGTTAAACCAACTTACATTGTTTTGTTTCCAGATTATAAACATTCGTGAGAACAATGGTGAACTCTTCTATCGCATGAAATATGTTGACTATCCTGAACAAAGTATGTTTAAGCTCTTAGTTAGACTTGTTGATTGAGTTTTCAAAATATTCATTTGAAGTATTAGTTTATTTTTTGAGGAGTTTCTATGGGTTGTTTTTGATGATATCATACATGAATTACACAAAATGTGGTGTGATGAGTATTTTACTTCCTTGATTGAGTCTAGTATATGGATCAATGATGAAAAATATTAGGAAATCAAATAGAAACAAATGATAGTCTAAGTTGATATTTTTTTGGAAAATTCAACATATCATGTGATAAAATTTGATGCAACTGTTGTTAATAGCTGGCTTAATGGGCCAAAATCTTCATTCAATAACACTTGCCCTTACGTTGGTTACTATATATTGATCACTCCTATCTTGCCCCAAATTTCATCATTTGGTTCTTGAATAAGATTAGATGTAAATGAATCTAGCTGATCATAAAGAGTGATTCATCTCCATGTTTATTGATTAGATCGACGCCATACATGTAGGGAGAGAATTAAGGTTACAAAGTAACTACCCAATCTTAGAGATCAAATGAATCTAATCGAATCAGATACTAATATGATTTGGTTATCCTAAAATCTTGAGAAAATAAAAATAAGAAAAGATTACAATCAAATCCCAACAATGTCAAATGTAAAGTGTATATTTTTATCTATATGTTTATTCAGTTATCAGTGATTACATACATAGGGTCGGATGCTGCAAGCAAATCAGATTACATTCACAGGGAAATATCTTAGAGATACGTAGAAGGAAGTATTATAATTTTGGATATTTAGGACCAATGGTCATATTCTGCTTGATTTGAGGCTTGATTTCTATCACACCCTCAAGCTAGGGAATTTATATCTAGCATAACCAGCTTGCATTGAAGCCCCTCAAATTGAACTCTTTCTAGTGGTTTTGTCATGATGTCTATAATCTGATTGGATGAGCGAACATAGGATAAATTAATTATGCTACCTTCTACTTTTTCTTTGATGAAGTGTCTGTCTATTTCCACATGTTTTGTTTAGTCGTGGTAAATTGTGTTCTTTGTCATCTTAATGCTTGCCTTGCCTTCACACCAAAGTTGTAATGGACCTTTATGTAAGATCTTTAGTTCTTTCAGGAGGCTGATGATCCAAATTCTTTCACATACTCCAAGGGCTACTACTCTCAGCTTTGATTTAGCACTACTTTTTGACACCACGTTTTGTTTCTTGCTTCTCCATGTGACCAGATTTGCTCACACATGAGTGCAATAACCAATGGTGGATCTTTCTATTCTCTAATGACCTCCCATAATGATTTCAATACCTTTTACTCTGCCCTTCTCAAAGAAGATATTTTTTCCAGGATTAAGTTTTAGGTACCCAAGTATTTGGTACACTGCTTCCATATGTTCCTCCTGGGTTTGGGGCATGAACTAATTGAATACATTAACTTTCCAATAATCACTGTCTTTTTGAGCCAACTGGGACCCTATTTGGTTTGATCTCCAAATTGCAGGATGTTTCCATGGGTGTTTTGTTTGTTTGGGCTTTAAGCATGCCTGTGTCTCGTAGTAGATCAAGGGTGTACTTCCGTTGGGTCACATTGATCCCTTTCTTGGTCTGTGCTACTTCCATTACTAAGAAGTATCTCATTTGACCGAGATCGTTACTTGGAATTCAGCATCTAATGCCTTCTTTGGATGTCTTATTGACTCCTCATCATTTCCTGTTATCACTAAGGATTGTGAGCTTATTTAGATGTCCACATATACAATAAGGATTGCGACCTTATGTTGGTTGTATCTAATGTGTGATAAGCTTGGCCTTGTGAATAGCCAATTTTCTTTAACACCTTGGCAAATCTGTCTAACTAGGCACTTGGTGACTTTTTCAATCCATATGGTGATTTATTGAGTTTACAGACTTCTGTGGTACCATCTAGTCATAGTACTCCATTAGGAATCTCCATGTATACTTCCTCTTCTAGGTCCCCATTTAAGAATGCATTCTTCACATCTAATTGGTGTAGAGACCAGTCCAGGTTGGTTGCTCTAGATAGAAGTACTTTATTGGTATTAAACTTGTTGATTGGGGCATAGGCTTCTTGGTAATTTATCCCATATGTCTGTGTGTAGCCTTTTACAAGCAATCCTGCCTTGTATTTTTTGATGCTTCTATCTAGATTGAATTTGGGGTTGAAATTCCATTTGCAACTAACTACATACTTTACCTCAAAGTGCTGTTGTTGTTTAGATGTTCTAATTGAGCCTATACAAGAAGGAATCCCTAAAGCTCTATTGGGTATGAGGCAATAGATTTTAATGGATTGAGATTGGGACTAGGAATGAGATTGAGACCTTATCTTAGACAGTTTGAAGCCCTCTGGAAAGAGGTAGAGGAAGACTAAAGAGAACACTCGATGAAGTCACATTGAACGAGGCCTTTTGGTTAATAATCTATTTGAAGTTTTAGTGGTTGATAGAGCACAATGACATCAGGCGGGCCATATAGCCAATCCCATTTTATTGGATAAGGCTTCTTGTCGTTGTAGTTGGAGTTTGAAGGGCTTCGGATATTGGGGCCAGTTGCAAAAAAGAAAACATAAAGATAAATGCTGAAATAATGTAACGGTAATAAAGGCAATAATAATCATAGTGAGATAAATGGGGTAAGTAATCAAAATAGGCTAGATAGGATAAGTGATGGACTGGACCTCCAACAATGTTTTAGAAGACATTACCGTATCCAATTTTTATTATTTTACCTTAGTGTTTTGGTAAAGTATTAGATTTTGATTTTTGAATTTTTAAGTCAAGTTGTTTGGACAGGCTTTGACCATCTATTTTTGCATGCCTCAAAAGTTTGGATTGTTATAATCAGAGCTTCAAATATGCGATTTTTTTTCTGACTCTGTTGAAAAACAATTCATGAATTGTTTTAGCATCTTAAGCTTTTGGGATAAGCTAGTTGTTGACAGTATACTATATTCTTTGCAGAGTTGGAATGGATAAAGGTTTATCAAAAGCCTCGTAAAAATAAAAATTCAAAATTGATGGTGCGACCTTGTTATCCAACTATGTATCTTGAAAGTGAAAAGCCTGACATGAGTACCATCTCTGAAGAAATAGTTATGGTTGATGGTACATGGATGGTGGGGGATTTGGTAGATTTTTGCGCTGATGGCTGTTATTGGTCCGGAAGAGTGGCCAAAATATTGGAAGATGGGAAGTTTAAGGTAATACTTATTTAAGGCTATTGAAGATCACGATCCCAAAGATTTTGGGTTCAGATTATTTTCGCCTTACACTTTCGGTAGAGAGAAATAATGAAATAATGTAAAGCACTCCCTCTGGTTCAAAAAATAAGAGTCAAATGTGTGAGAGGGTCTGGTTTTTTATATAAGATACAACTTGGTTTTGTCTTATCATTTGATAAATTTTTTCCCCCATTTTTACCCCTAATTAATTATGTCTCTCATTTCTTCTTTCTCACTCATTCTCTCTCCTACTAATTCTCTCCATAAATAAGGTTGTTTTAAGAGAGTAAGTTATATTTTTTACATATTTATTGTCTTTAACCAACTTTTCAAGTTGCTTAATTTAGTTATTTGCATCTTGTATTTTAAACCGGAGGCAGTATTCTCTAACAACTTCAAAGTCATTAGTCATTGAGAGGGAAGTTTTGTAAGTGCGTACTGATCCACATGTTCACATTATGTATAATGGATATTCTAGTAAAAATTAATGGCATGTAGTTGCTAAATTAAATTGGCCTAATCACTGTCTAATAAGCTCTAATCAATTATATAATAATTATTTGCAATAAATGACAAGTCAAATATAATACTCAATAATCCCCTCTGAAGTTGGAGTGTGTAGGCCATTTGCCAAGCTTGTTGCAAATGTAGGAAATGTGGGTACTCGTAGTGCTTTCTGTAAGAGCATTAGCTAGTTGGCAGCTTCAGTTGGCATCCTTGTCTTGTTGGCAGCTTTTGGTGGGGTGCGTGTTCAGGAATCACAATGCAGAGTGGCTGGAATCATCAACAGCTGATGGGTAGGGTTTTGGGTGAAAAAATGGTGAGAGAATGAAAAACACTTAAAAGGAAGTGATGAACTAGTGATTTGAATGATGCAGAACCAATAGAAGCTTTAATACCGTGAAAATATGGAAAGAGTATGGAGAACGAGTGAGACAAAGCATTAAAAATATTTGATGGAACAAAAATATTTCTTTCCTCTTTTTAACAATTAATTATTTATGCTATGTTCAAGCAGTGGTGGTCTTATTTTGTTGCTAATTGTCTTCCTAAATTATATTTCAACTAAGAAAATAATCAAATGAATTTAGCATGACTTTTTAGTGTGTCCTTCTACTTTTTCCCCTATCACATGTTGCTTTTGAAAATAGTTTACATGGAAGCTTTTACTAATTCTATATAATGTTTGCGTGTTCTTTTTTCAAGATTGATTTGTTTCCTCCTCCAACGGGTGAAGGGTCAGGCTATGAAGCTTTCTTCAAGGACATCCGCCCATCTTTGGTTTGGGGTCCTAAGAAAGGTTGGACAGTTCCTATAGCTAAGGTGTGTAGTCATCTATTGAAGTTTCTCAATTCTTATTGATGTGTAAAGACTATACAAATTAGAACAATATGTAGTGTTTTGGAAACCCTACTAAAATTTAGTAATATTCAAATATAATGGAAATAAATCTAATCTGATTCCTTATCCCATATAATTAGGTATATGATATTAGAATAGATAAAGCAAGCATCTTAAATGAGGGCCCAAGGCACCTTCCGCATCTATATTTGTTCCTTTATTCTTTCTAGGATTTAATTAGGGAAATAGCTTCAGTTATTTTCTTGTTTGAAAGAGCCAACCATTTGCTTCTATTTTGCAATATTGCTTACATTGTCTGTGTGAGTGAATAACTTTATGGTTAACTCCTACTCTATTAGATGATGAACCTAAATTTTTCTTCCATCGAGTGCAAACCAAGAACAATTTTCATTAGTCCAGTGATATTTGATCGTTGTTTTCTTAATTTATTTATTGGTTATTTATGATGATGATGTTTACAAAAAATAAGTTTTATCTTTTATTCAATGGTATTTTTCATTTTTGTCTCATTTATTTTGGGTTAGAAGGATTAGGCAAGTTTTAAATTGTTGTTCCCCCTTATGATGAGATGACCATGGTCGATTTGTTGTGGCCTAAATCCTACAAATATTGCATTATGTTTTATTATGGAATGTAGAAATTATGACTTTTTGCTTTGTTTCATGCCTTCATTTGAATCCATCATCACAGAAACTCCCTCCAGATTTTCTGACGATCTGTTAGCTAAAACGTTTTCTATTGTTAATTCTGAATATAGGAACTATTATAACGAGTCACAGAGGAATTGTTCGGTCATTAATCTTAGGCTCCTTGTGGATGTAAATATGCATTCTCTTATGAATAATAAGCAAACATTCAGCTATCCACCCTACATAGTATTAGAGCCTTGGGACAACCATTTGAGTACTATTTTTCCTTGTTTGTTTTTGGGCTATATAATGGTGAAGAGGTCATCTGTAGAGTGATTTGCTTGTGTCACTGCCCATCCAGAGAAGTTCAACCCTATCAAGAAAACACTAGCTTGGTGATCAAGTTTTGAAAGTTGAAACTACACAATCCTTTGGTGAGCATATATGTGCAAGTGGAGTTTGGCCGTTCTAACATTTTTGTAAAGTACCTATCTACTTAAATATGTTCAATCATGTTGCACCAATGGGTGGCCAATGTTAGCTTACTTATTATCGCCATGAAGTTTCATCAAACTTCCTCACTTGATACTTGGTAGAATAATGAGTGATTTAAATAGGAAAAGAGGAATACATTTGATGAAATCTCTAGAACCAGAATCTATACTCCTAGAATTTGGTGAATCTCTACATTTAAAGTGATTCTAGGAATCATGTAAGCACCCTGTTAGAAGAGGATTTGACAAAATTTAACTCTCTTTGATTTGAACTTCCTAAATCATATTTTCCAATTGGAATGATGCATACCCTTTTTAGAGGACTCTACACTATTTGATTTACTCTCCTTATCGGTGCCTCCAATGGCCTTCATTATATATGTCTACATCATCTCAAACGATTTTCTCTTCAATAGATGCTATTCTAACTCTTCCTTGTATATGTTCATTATGAATTCTCTCTTTTCTTGTACAGCCACACATTCATCTCAACATTCTCATATTAGCCATGCCCACTTTATACCTTTGTTGTTCCTCTAAAGCCCAACATTCATTAACGTATAGCATTGCTGGTTTTATCGTAGTACGATAACACTTCTCTTTATTACCTTAAAAAGTACATTTTGATCACAAGTAACTTTGGTAGCTTTTATCCATTTAAGCCACCCAACTTCAATTCTTTGAGTAATATCTGTATCAATTTCACTATATTTTTGTATAATTATCTCAAATAGCTGAAAATTGTGACTTGTGGAATGATTTGGTCGCATATTTTAGCCTCTAAATTACTTCTAACTTGACGAGAGAGAGAGTGAGAGAAACAGATACAACAATAATAACAAAGCCTTTATCCCACTAGGTGGGGTCGGCTACATGGATTGCATGATGCCATTGTGCTCTGTCGAAAAGAGAGCGAGAGAAATAGACAGGCAAAAGAAAACTGAATAGTGCTTTATTATTCCTTCATCAATCTGATATGTAAACATAATAATAATTTGAAAATATAGCCGTTAGGCTAATTGCTGTTGCAAAGTCAGTTAGTTAGGAAATTAGAAGGGTTAGTTAGTTAGTTTTAGACTTAGCTTGGTCATTAAGTCAATGTAGCCTATAAATAGAGGCTCCTACCTATTGTAATGAGGCTTTTTGCAATGTGAATAATAGGAGTATAATCCTTCCTTTTCTCTCTCTGTTCTTTTCTCTCTAATCTCTTCTACTTCTTCTTCAATCCTCTCTTTCTCTTCTGATTCTCTTCTCTTCTACCCTAATTCCCAATTCTATAAACATTCAAATTACAAACTTCTATCAGTGGTATCAGAGCCCTTCGTTTCTTTGCCTTGGTTATTGGCTCACTGTGTTGAATGGTGGAAACAAGATTCCAAGAAAACTCGAGAATTATGGATGAACGAATTCAAGTTGTTGAACAGAAATTAGGAGCCCTCGAAAATTCAGTTGAAACATTCCAAGAATCGGTTCAAGGTTGCAGAGAAGAGCTGCAACCGTTCAGAAGAGGATTGCAGCAGAATTTGGAGGCTTTCACTCAAGAAATCAAGGCCCTTGCACTCACGGTTCAGCCCTTCGAAACACCCATGACAGATGTCACCCATTTAAGGCAGACTGGGACGGTGGCCGAATTCAACACCAAATTCGATCAGATCACAGCGAAACTTGATTTGACAGAAGCGTACCTAGTCAACACATATGTGGGTGCTCTCAAAGACGAAATTGCAGACTCAGTTCGGCTGTTTAATCCCAGAAACCTGCAAGAAGCACGCCGATTAGCTCGTACCCAAGAGATCGCGGTCAATCGGAAGGCCTTAAGGAGTAATACGGATAAGACGCAAAAAGCAGGACCAGTGAATTCTTGGTCAAATTCATCTATGGACACGTCAACTACATCCAAGAATCAATCATTTTCTAATGGGTATGTACAAAAAGAGCGATATACCACTCAAAACACTAAAGAATCGACTTTTCAGCAAAGAGTCATTGTTCGGCCAGTAAAAGCGTTCACGACAGAGGAAGAAGCAGAGTATCGTGAGAAAAACTTGTGCTTCTTCTGCCATGAACAGTTTTCTCCTGATCACAAGTGTGCGCAGCGACAAAAGATGCAACTGCAACTGGTTCTTCTTGAAGGTGATGATGAAGATCTGGAACCGATAATTCAAGAACAAGAAGCAGAGGATGATATAGAAACAGAATGTCCCTGCATCTCTCTTCACGCAACTGAAGGCACTGCCCATTTTGAATCTATGCGTGCTTGGGGCACTCTTGGGGAGCAAGCTCTGCAAATTGTTATGGATAGTGGTAAAAAGAGCTTGCAAAGAATCAATTTAAAGCGCACGTGGATGCAAGAGTTTCTGTTTGAAAAGTCAAAGGAACAGCTGGTTTGCATTTATTTTGTTCCTAGCACTGTTTCTCTTGATGGGTCACAGTTGGAAAACGTTCTCTTCCCCTGTCAGAAATATTTTGCAGATTCCCTGGGTTTTTTAATTTCAGATGAGCACTTGGGCTTTCAAGTTGACAGTGCATACATGAGCCCAATAACTTTACAATTGGGTCTTGCACAGTCTGAGTATATCTTTCCTCATGGGCTGCAAATATGGGTCTCAATTCTTTTAATCTCTCCTACACACAAACTGCTGCTAGTTTGGTTCAGGGGAAAGTTGATTGTAATGCTCTGTGGAAGGTTTTGCTCCCTAAGTAGAAAAGCGAAGGGGGAGTGTGCAGCTGCTGTAAAGGTCAACGTGAAGGAAATAGATACCAGTTTCAAGACTACAAATTACAAGGCTGTTTGCACTGTATAGCAGAATTTTAGATGATTTCAGTTTAGCATTTTGTTGTTTAGCATCCTTGAGGGCAAGGATGTTTGGAGAGGGGGGTATTGATATGTAAACATAATAATAATTTGAAAATATAGCCGTTAGGCTAATTGCTGTTGCAAAGTCAGTTAGTTAGGAAATTAGAAGGGTTAGTTAGTTAGTTTTAGACTTAGCTTGGTCATTAAGTCAATGTAGCCTATAAATAGAGGCTCCTACCTATTGTAATGAGGCTTTTTGCAATGTGAATAATAGGAGTATAATCCTTCCTTTTCTCTCTCTGTTCTTTTCTCTCTAATCTCTTCTACTTCTTCTTCAATCCTCTCTTTCTCTTCTGATTCTCTTCTTTTCTACCCTAATTCCCAATTCTATAAACATTCAAATTACAAACTTCTATCACAATCATAATCTGATTTACAATAGGTATTAGAATCTTATTTATAGGCTAGAGTGACTTAAGGATCAAATTAAGACTAAACTAACAAACTTCTAATGACAGTAATTACTCCCAATAGCTATCTATATTAACTGCCTCTAACTAACTTTTAACTCTATTATATTTTTCATATCAATACCCCCTTCCCTAATAACCTTGCCTTCAAGGATGCTAAACAACAAAGGACAAATCTAAAATCAACAAAAACAGTGACTTTAAAATTCTGGAAACTTCAGTTGGTGAGTAATGAGATCTGTGACTTGGAAACTTGTGCCTAGAAGCCTTTCCTCCGGATTGACTTTTAGTATTGGTGCCCACTATTCGTTCTTTTTTTTTTTCCTCGAGAGATTAGAACCTTCCGAAAAGCAAATTTCTCTTAGGAGAGAAATGAAGAAACGAAACCCATTCTTGCAACAACCTATTACTGAGGATACATTTAGATTCTTGAAGACCTAATTGTAAAGTTATTGGGCTCTAGAAATTGTCATTTTTTGAGGCCTATATACGCATCTAATATTAGAAACCTAAATGTTCCATCAAAATATCTCTGACACTAAAAGATGGTAATTAGATGTTCCCTTGACTTTTCAAATAGAACCTCATTCATCCACTTGAAGTTTTGAGTTTGCCCCACAACAAGTTCAGCCCGTCTTGAAGGTTATGTACGATCTTCACTTCACAAAATTCTTTTTCCATATAATTGAAACAGAGATGGGTTGAAGGGAGAATAGCCATTGGAAGAGGGCAAACAAAAACCGTTGACGATGAGAGAGGAAAAGGAGATAGTGATGACGCTGAGCAAGAAGACGTCTTGTGCAACTCACCTAGAAACTTTTCAAGAGAGTCAAAATTCAAAGACTCATGAACTCCAGATATTACCTTTTTATTCTTCCACAACTTTGGATTTCAAAAGTCAGAAATAGTCCCACTTTTCACGTTGACCTTTGCTGCTCTATTTTGGTTGATCGTGCTTGACATCTTCGGTCCAACGCCCTTTGAAGTCGTATTCCCATCCCCATCATCATCGTGACTTGTCTTTTTCACACTTACCCACGTTTTGGGTCGCCGAAAGTCAGAGGAAGACCCACTTGTTGGAAGCCCAAAGCCCATTGCACATAAAGTTGCATTTGTCTTCTTGTCTATGTTCTTCTTGCGTCCGCCTTCAATGCTTGTGGCTTTGTGTGTGGGTTATCATGTATTGTTGTAGCTTTTTTTGGGGTCTTTCTAAAATAAACCTCGATGCTAGTTCACACATTCTGGTTGGAGGTATCTAGATTATTCATTTGTCTGTCTTCTCGCTCATCACTAGTCTTGTCTTGGGAAGATTTCTGAACATCTAGCTTTTCCTGTTCTCCTTCTTACCCACTTCTTTCTTTAGCATCCAATGCTTCGTCTTGATCTTTCAAGGCTTTTCTTGCATGTTCTGCTTTCTTGGCTTGCCATTACAAGGATATCTCTTGCACTCTTGCCAAGTGTTGGGTTCTAAGCATAGTAAGGGGCTTCAAGCCATAAACATATGCATCAACTAGGTAATCTTCTTGCACATCTAGGTTGGCGGAGAGGGAATCAAACAAATAATTAATACATGCTGCAGACCCCTATTGTTAAAGGAGCCATAGCCGAAGTTAGTTGTTTGTTTGCTGAAGTCGTTCCTCCACAAATCATCAATAGCCTATTACAATATATAGGAGCAATATGGAATAATATATGAATTAATTGAGACTTGATCATGTCCAAATCATATCCCCTATAATCTTTCTAAATTAGCAGACTAATAATTATAATTATAACAGTCAGATTTTATCTTAGTCTG
This sequence comes from Inga laurina, assembly GCA_963855925.1. Lineage (NCBI taxonomy): Eukaryota > Viridiplantae > Streptophyta > Magnoliopsida > Fabales > Fabaceae > Inga > Inga laurina. Next base: position 1,173,408 of record OY979713.1, on the reverse strand, counting down.
ACCATTACATCACAGGTTTAGAGAATTAAGTTAAAACCCTAATATGGGCTTGGCGGCCGAGGCCCATATTCTCACACAAAGTCTTTCTCCACAGTACAAGTTTAGAGTTAATCTCCTTTTTTATCTCAGCCAAAAAAAACTGTATCATTAGCAAAAAGCATGGACTCAAGAATTTCTTCTTGTATAAGCTCGTTTAGAATGTCTAAAACATAGTTAAACATGAAAGGGATCAATGATGATGTGCAATTTGTAAATAAATATGTGAATAAACAAACAAACATGGTTACTAAGTTAATAAGCCATGTCTATAGAGCAAGGATTAGTTAGGGGACATAGTTAGTTATGCCGTTAGGATTGAACGAATTTGCGCCCTTCGCCCTCAGATTGTCTCTTCTGTCTTCCCTTACTTCTATCCCTTCTCTTTTCTTCTACGATAACCACATCAAATGATGATCCCTGATGTAAGCCAATTCTTATAGGAAAGTCTTTTGTTTTGTTTGATAAAACAAATCAAAATAAAATGGAGGGGATTTGGAAGGATTATTAAAATGCCTTCCTTCCCCTCTCCTTTCATCTATAAATACCTCCTCTCCCATTAATTTTACCAAACACTGATAGAATCTACAAAAGCCTCTTTTACATCTTTATCCTTATCCTTACTCTTTTACACATGCATCTCATCAAAGTATTCCTTCACGTTCATGGACTCTTGCTTCATGTCTAGCACTTCTTTGGCATGCTTGGAAGTGGAGAATGCCTCTAACTTGTTCATTCTCATGTGTAGCTTATGGATTCCATCTGTCATGTTTTCTTGAACATTTTGATTTCACAAAAAGTTGTTTGATCATCCATCTGTAACCAAAAAGGTTATTGACAAAAAAAAAAGAGGAAATTTGCTCACCAATCTTCTCCAAGCAGCAAGTGTATAATTTGCCAAAGATTGAATATTTGTCAAATCTTGATGTTGTGCCTTTTATTTTCGGCTGGAAGGATTGGTTGAGTTTTAATTTGTTGTTACCTCTCCTGTATTGGGCTGAGGTTGGTTGTTTTTAGGTGGTCAACCTCCTCCATAAATCATGGTGTTTTATCATGGAAAATAGGCATCACAGTTAGGCTGCTTCTACTATGTTTTTCTTCAAAAGAACTTAACCTAGTTGTTTCATTTCTCTTCAACTAAGAAGCTGTTATATATATATTGCCAGCAAAAACCTGTTTTATATTAATCAAAGGAAGTGTGTTAGGGTTGACTTAAGTGTCACAAAGGGCAAATGGTGTTTTGATATCCGTTGTTTAATGATGCTTTTCAATTTAGTGGCTGTATTAGCATCACACTTGTCATGAATATTATAGTGAAAAATAGTTTCCATGATTATTATGGTGCAAGATAGCAAAGTTTAAACCAAATATATCTTGTAAACAGTGAAAACTGAAAAATTAGATGGAAAATAAATGAAAGGAAAAGTTAATATTTTTCTGTTGTCTTCCATTACTTGTATTTCAGTATTGTAAGTATCATTGTGTTGATATCTTTAGTTCGTTTAACAAGAAACTTGACTATAAGGTTATTTATGTAAGTTTGCTGACGTGGTTACCTAATTTGTTTGTGATCAGTTGCTAAATGGTAGAAAACGACGACTTTGTGCTCAATTAATTATGCGAGAACATTCAGGTAAATTAGTTTCGCTTTGTACCGTTTTTTACTCTTGATTTTAAAGGAGATATTTGCCAACCTTGTATTTTATTGTGTGTAACTGATTTTAAAACATTTCTTTCCATTAAAATGTCAATTGCTTACTACTTGTTGAGAAACCTACGAGTTGTTGACAAATTATGCGAGTCTTCTAGAATTAGGTGTTATATATTACAAAGGAGCCTATATGATATTTTGGATCCTGAAATCTTCGAACAAAGCTTGAGAAGATACAATGTTGACAAAATAGAGACTAAAAATTGAAAAGGATAAAATGATACCATTATGTGTTACATATATAAGGACTTAAGCAACTGACGAGGACTTGGTATTATATGATACTTAGTCTCCCATTGAGTTGTATATGGGATGCTTAATGGGGTATTTAAGTGGGTTGGTTTTCCTACCTCAACAACCAGCTTTTGGGGTAGGGTTCCACTTTCCATCAATTGGTACCAAAGTCATGTTGGCGGATCCAAAGAGGGCTGCCATGGGTGTTTTGACTGGTAGGTGGACAAGTAAAGTGCCTTTTCTTTCTGAAAAATGCATTAAAAATGTCTGATGGTTTCTTTGGAATCTTGTTTTGTTGCTTCTTTTTCATTGGTATTTTCATATAATCACTTTCATGTTGCTTCTGAGCACGTTTTCCTTTGCTGCAGATAGAGATGCAGTTGTTGAGACTTCCTTAATTTCATTGCAATGTAGTTCACATTCTCCTCCAGGTACTGAGCCTTTCTTAGATGGTCCGGAGGGATGCATCACAATGAATAATGCTCCAAGTATTCATATTAGGATTGAGCCAGCTGAAAGTATGCGAAGGAAAGAAATTAATGATGGGTTATTTAATGAGCAACCCTCGAAAAAGTTAAGGAAGGATAAAAGTATTTGTCTGGGTTCAATGTTTTTACATAGTATTGAAGATGCAATGCTGGATTTGGAGGAGCTTGTAAATAAAGTTAAATGGACAAAGGGCCTACTGGAGTTTGGGATGCCTTTGTCATCTAGCCAATCAATTTGGGAGTTAAGGCAGCATATTGCGTAATCTTTTTCTTTTGGAGGGGTGGTGTTTGGGATTTGAACTATGTATTCTTGATGTAGTTTGCCTCTGGTTAGATGTAAAACCAATGACATCTTGATTACATTAAATCTTTTTGTATCTTCTAATTTGGTACAATTTGGATTCTTTTTCAGAACAAGTTAGTTTATCTAGAATCAGAATCAGAAATTCTAGATAGGAAAGATAACAAGTAATATTTAATATTCATCAAGTTTGCTTCAAATGACATTTAAATTGGCTTAGTGCTTGTTGGGATTAGCGGTGGAGAAGTGACTTTTTTTATTATCTGACTTTTGAAAAAATAAGGTAGGATTAAAAGTGAAATTGTAAATGTGATTTATATTTGGATTAACGGTGGTAGAAGTGACTTTTTTTCTAACCTAAAACTTGTTTGGATTAGTGTTTGAAAAACCTGTTTAGATAGGAAATGACTAAAAATGGCATGAATCTTATTAAATACTACACACACACATATTAGTTGTACATATTGTGATAATTAAAATAAAAAAATATTAAAAAAATTTAATAAAATAAAAAGGTGAAATTATTGTTGAAAAGAAAGAAAAAGAAAAGGAACACACAAGAAAAATAAAAAAAACGCTGGTTGGAGGGAAAAAAGGGGCTGAAGTCATGGGAAGTGCTAAGCCAATATCTCTTGGTCAAGGAAAAGAGGCTCATGTTTCGGGTGTGGACTTGAGAAAAGAGAAAAATCTGGGGAATCATAAGGTGGAAAAAAACAATAGTGGTGGGTCCCATAGAGAGCATATGATTGTGAGAGGGAATATAGAGAATAATGAGTCTTTAGAAGTCATTAAGCAAATGGAGTTGGAGAAAAATGCAGAATCACGTGGTGAGGGAGAAAAGAAGATTATGATGGGTCCTACATGGAAAGCCAATAGTTCTAATTCAGTTTATTCCCAAAAGCAAAGTGAAATGGAGCTGATTCCACCCAAGCACGTGACGAGTAATCTAGAACAGCAAGGGACCAGATCAAGGACGCACTCAACGTCTCAGCTTGTAGTGAAGGTATTGCTGGAAAGTGAGCCTCCTGACGGGTTAGTTTTCACGTTTATTCCAAGATGCAATTTATAATTATTTTTTATGATGATAGTGTCATCTTGGAATTGTCGAGGAGCTTGTGGTAGAGCTTTTCCACGTATATTTAAAGATATTGTTAAGAAGTATGATGTTTTTTTTTTTTTTTATACAAAGAAGTATGATGTTAATGTCATGGGGTTATTAGAACCGAGGGTCAGTGGTAACAAGGCGGATAAAGTTGTGAGAGGCCTGGGTTTCACAGATTGGTTGAGGGTTGAAGCTACCAGGTATGCCGGAGGTATTTGGGTGTTATGGAACAGTGGGGATGTCCAAGTTCAATATATCACTTCTAATACCCAACTCCTTCATTGTAAAATTACCGGGAAGAATAACCAGGACCCAATGTTGGTGACTTTTGTTTATGGGGATACCTGTGTCTTGAAGAGGAGGGAGTTGTGGTCATCTTTGCAGGCTATCAGTTGGAATGCCCATATTCCTTGGCTTGTCCTTGGTGATTTTAATGCTATTCTTGATCATAAAGACAAAGAGGGAGGAGCAATGCCTATTTCCAGGTCTATGCAAGACTTTCATAGTTGCATTGATGGTTGTAACCTGAGTGTAGTTCCAGTAGTGGGGGACCGTTTTACTTGGGAGAAAATAGGGGTTAAGGAGAGACTAGACTGGGTCTTCTGTAACTTTGATTGGGAATTAAAAAATCCACAAGCCAAAGCTCACCACAACCTAAGGTTCAAGTCTGACCACCGTGTAATTGTAGTGGCGGATAGGCCTCGGAGTATAGACAGGAATAGCGGGAAAAGGTTTCAATATCAAGCGGCGTGGTGTATGGAAGAGGGCTTCAATGAGATTGTTCAGTCATCTTGGGAGGGTAAGGATTGGCTTCAAGGAAGATAGGGCTTTGTGAACGAGGTAACAAATTGGAACGACAATGTGGTTGGGAACGTGGCAAGAAAGAAGAGAGAGATCGTTCGAAGACTAGAAGGGATCGACCATGCCAGGCGAGTTAATGGTAATCAAAATGGTTTATTTAGACTGGAAAATCAGCTTTGGGCCTTGTATCACAAATTTGCTTTGCAAGAGGAGTTAATTTGGTTTCAGAAGTCAAGATGCAAGTGGCTAATTGGGGGTGACAGAAATACTAGATTTTTCCATGCCTGTGCATTAGTTAGGAAGAAAAGGAAAAAATTCGAAGCTCTTCAAAATGAGGACGGCATTTGGATTACAGAGGATAAACAGCTAAGGAGTATGGCTTTTGAGTATTTCAAGAAGTTATACACGACAGAGAACCTATCAACGCCCTTCTCCCCTTGGCCAGCTCATTTTCCATCCTTAGATCCTAACCAGCTAGAGTTTCTTCAGAGACAGGTATCCCCTACTGAGATTAAAAATGCTGCTTTTGCGATGGGAGCATTCAAGGCACCGGGCCCAGATGGACTCAACCCTTATTTCTTCCAAACTCAATGGAACTTGATTGGTCAGAAGGTATGTGATTTGGTGATCAGGATTTTTGAGTACCCGGAGGAGACTCAAACTATCAATCAAACCAACATAGTCCTAATCCCCAAGGTTGACTTTCCTACATCCTTGAGGGATTTTAGGCCTATTTCCTTGTGTAATGTGAGCTTCAAAATTGTGAGTAAGGTGATTGCTAATAGGCTGAAAAACGTTATGAACTACATTGTGGCTGAAAATCAGTGTAGCTTCATCTCAGGAAGACAGGGTGTGGACAACATTATCATGGCTCAGGAAGCAATTTATACCATGAGAAACAAGAGAGGTAAGAAGGGGTTTGTGGCAGTGAAGATAGATATGGAAAAGGCCTATGATAGGCCTGACTGGCGATTCCTGGAATTTACTCTCCATAGCCTAGGATTGAGGAATGAATTTGTTAGTCTAATCATGCAGTGTGTCTCAACCTCTACCATGAGTATTGTTTGGAATGGTGTTGCTTCAGAAAGTTTTAAACCCTTAAGGGGGGTGAGACAGGGAGACCCGTTGAGTCCTTATTTATTTGTGCTTTGCATGGAGCTTCTGGGACAACTAATACACCAAGAAGTGCAGTCGGGAAACTGGCAACCTTTGAGTCTGAGTACCACTGGTCCACCTATATCTCATTTATTCTTTTCAGATGATTTGATGCTATTTGGTGATGCCACAACTCAACAAATGGATGAGATGAAGAACGTTATGGAATTATTTTGTAGGGTGTCTGGACATAAGATCAATCTGCAAAAATAAAAAATGTTTGTATCCAAAATTATCCATTTTAATAGGGCATATGAGATGAGCCAGAGTGTGGGGATTGGGTTGACAGCTGACCTTGGTAAGTACCTGGGGGTCCCGCTCTTACATAAGAGAATGGTCAAAGTGACTTTTGCTCCACTGATTCAAAAGGTTAAATCAAAACTGGCAAACTGGAAAGGGAGATACTTGAGTATGGCAGGGAGAACGGTCTTAATCAAGTCGGTTCTATCAGCAATACCGCAATACCAAATGCAATCAACATTGATTCCAAAAAGAGTTTTATCAATTATTGAGAGACTAAGCAGGGATTTTTTTTGGAACCAACAGGACGAATCTAAGAAACTTCATCTGATAGATTGGGATGTGCTGAAGAAAGCAAAGACTGAGGGAGGTTTAGGGATAAAGGACCTTCAGTGCCAAAATCAAGCCTTCCTCATGAAGCTTTGTTGGGGAATGATCATGAAGCCTGAGGCTATGTGGGTAAGGTGCCTTCGATCGAAATACTCATGCGGGACGTCTAAAGTTCCTCAAGTGTGAAGAAGACGAGATCAATCAGTCGTGTGGAGTGGAATAGTTGCAGTTTGGGAAGGGTTTAAACATGGGCTAGGAAGACTCCTACGAAGTGGGAGATCCACTCAGGCATGGCAGGACTACTGGATAGACCACTGAAGGATTATGTTGACAAGAATGAAGATTTGGTAGGCATGGAGGCCTGTGTCAGTTCCTTTGTTACTCAGGAAGGGGAATGGGACAGAGTAAAATGGGAGAGCTTCCTCCTTGCCTGGGTCGTGGAGAAAATCATGTTGGTCCCCCCTCTTACGAGAATTGAGGAGGAGGTTATCTATTGGAGATCGGCTTTAGATGGCAACTTTAGTGTAAAGTCAGCGTATGACAAATTATATCACAAGCCAGAGCAAAGCCGACAATCTCACTGGCGAACTTTATGGCAATGGGGAAGTCCAGAAAGAGTTAAAATGTTTTGTGGCAAGTATTCCATGAGAGATTACCAACAAATCAATTGAGAGCAAAGCATAATCCGAAAGTCCTAAATACTTGTCCCTTTGAGTGTGAGAGTGAAGAGAGTATCCTTCACATATTGAGAGACTGTGAGCAAGCCAAGAGAGTTTGGTTTTTTTATAACTAACCATATATACTATACTATGTTCTTTATTGGTAATTTGCAGGAATGGCTTAAATGGAACTTGCAAAATTCCCCTGGGAAAAGGAGAATGGCTAGATGGCCATGGCAAAGAGTGTTCAGTACCATATGCTGGCTCTTATGGAAGAACCGATGCAACTGGGCACTGGAAGGGAGAGCTGACAACCCAAATCAGATAGTTCACAAATGTTTGTATCACCTTTTCGAAGGAGCGGAAAATGGCAGCTTCCGTCATCAGATTTTCCAAACACCATAAAGGGGAACAGACCATTGGCAACCTCCAGCTCCGGGCTATGTACGTGTGGATGTAGATGGTTCCAGAGACCGCAACGGACATGCGGCTTGTGGTGGGGTTATAAGGGACCACCAGGGCAACTGGATATGTGGATTTCAAAAGAGATTAGGGCTTAATAACTCGGCTGCTGCGGAAATACATGCAATTCACAACGGACTACAGTTATGTAAGCAGTTGGGTTTTACCAGGATCAGGCTCTTTACAGATTCTTTGCAGGCTATTCAACAATTATCCATAGATGGTGGAACTGCTCATCCTCTGTTTGATGTCATCTTAGATACTAGATCACTCGTTTACAGGGACTGGGACTTGGTGATCACTCATGCCCACAGAGAGACTATCCGATGCGCTGACTATCTAGCGAGGAAAGCCCAGTTGAGTAATCAGGAGTTTTTTGTGATAGAAACATGCCCGATGGAATGCAACCAGCTTTTTGTGATGGAATGTGGTGGAATACCACAAGAAAATCCGGTGATGCAGACTTTATGGCATTCTTGTAATTCTTCAAGCTTTGCTTGCCTTTATACACAAAAAAAAAATGATAGTCCAAATGAATTAATGCTTAATTGCATGAAGGGTATTTTGAAAATGTACTAAATGCGAAATTTAATAAAAGAATGTGGATCCAGTCATAGGGCTATTCCTATTCACTAATCGGGTAGGACTTGAAAATGCATATTCTATCTCAAGCCTCTGGCTTTATTCTATAAATATCGGGAATGTCGACCCGGCTGAGGCACTATTACCCTACACATTAATGGACAAAAGTCACAAATCACAATCACCTTTGCACTTTCGATCCCATCTACTCGAGAACAAGAACATATGCATTTTATTAATTTATAGCAATATTAATTTAATGGGCTTTTCAAAAAACTTATTACCTTGTAAATACATTGAAGAATCAATGTGTATGTCTATATATATATAGGTTTAAGGTATAAAAATACAAATGAGATTTTATTAAAAGTGTGCCCAACAACAAATATTTTTTGAAGAAAAAAAAGTAACCATAAACTTTGATAATGAGGGTAAATCCTAACTGACGGTGTTAGTTTTTGGGGAGGTGCCTATACTATTGTTCTGAAAATACTAGTTATAAATCATCAACAATATAAATCATATGAAATTTAAGCAACAATAGTTATAAATTATCAACAACATAAATCATATCAAATTTAAGCAAAAGCTAATATTAGTCTTGTAACTTTGTACAAAGTTAAGCGTTTGAGAAAATTTGGCTAACATTTATAGGGTGTGTTTGGAACAGCGGTTGGAAAAATGGAGTTTGTCCATTTAGCTTTTGGTAATCTTGTTTTTGGTAAAAGCCCGATTGTGTAATGTGATTTATGTTTGGATTGGCGATTGAAAAAATGGAGTTTGTCAATTTAGCTTTTGCAACCTTGTTTGGATTGGCTTAAGCATAAGTGATTTTAGAGAGAATAGTAAGAAAGAAATTAAATTTGAAATTGAAAAATTTTTTTTTATCAAAGTTAAATTTGGGAAAATTGGAATTTAAAATTAACACAATTTATCCAAAAAAAATATTACATAACAACTTGTATCATATGTGTCGTACAATGTTGTCTCTAATTTGCAAACATATTGAACAAAAGAAAAAATTCAAACAACATCTACTTTCAGGCGAAATACAACAAATAATGGAACTAAAATAATCAAACGAGGCCACAGCAGAGAAGAGGAAGCCTGAGCAATCGATATTCTCAATTCTCTCTACCATTAAGCAAGATGAAGATCGCATTTCGGTTAGGCACGCTCATTATAATGCCACATTACAACAATACTCCAAAATAAATCAGAATCATTATCCTGGGCCAAAAAAGTAACTAACCGAAACCAGAATGAAAGATGAACAGAGTTGGTCCTCATTCTCAATGGACTGAAACGTCTTTTTTGCTGTTTATTTAAAAAGAAAAAAGAAAAACACAGCGTACAGATCGCAGATCGGAAAAAATGTGTGTGTGTCTCACACCCAAATCAGGCCAGAGAAAAGCAGAGGATGAAAAGCCATTTTCGATCCGAGACCAACCATAATCTTTAATGGATGAAGTAAAATCTTACCTCCAAAAGGGAAACACTGCCGAAGACCAGATCCACAGCGAGAGAGAAAGTGAACGGCGACGGCGGCACCAAACCAAGCTGAGTCGGAGTTGCTGTCGGAGGAGACAGATCAGAAAAGATAAAGGACAGATCGAACGGAGGACAGCTCGAGGTTGAAGATGAAGCACCTCTTCACCTTGAAGACTGGGTGGACTCCGAGAGAGGGAACGGATGGAACGGCAGGAGCACCGGAAGACACCACACCGAACCACGAACCACGGAGCTTTAGAACGAAAACGAAGAAGAGACTCAGGGAAAGAGACGAACCACAGAGCTTCAGAACAAAAGAATAATGTTGGTGAGAGAAGATGAAACATAATTATTACCCCTAACGATAATAATAAAAGCTCGCCCAACCAGATGGAAAAAAGCTCCAATTGTGAGCTTAAGGTAAACGCTCAACTTTCAATCCCAACCTCAATCAGCAATTGAGCCCACCAAACATACGTTTTTTTTTTCTCAATTGGCAAACTCAATTTAGGTGGGCTACTGAAGTGTGTGTTTGGTGGGGGCGGTTGGGCCCCCATAAGCTCAGTAGCCCACCTAAATTGAGTTTGCCAATTGAGAAAAAAAAACGTATGTTTGGTGGGCTCAATTGCTGATTGAGGTTGGGATTGAAAGTTGAGCGTTTACCTTAAGCTCACAATTGGAGCTTTTTTCCATCTGGTTGGGCGAGCTTTTATTATTACCGTTAGGGGTAATAATTATGTTTCATCTTCTCTCACAAACATTATTCTTTTGTTCTAAAGCTCTGTGGTTCGTCTCTTTCCCTGAGTCTCTTCTTCGTTTTCGTTCTGAAGCTCCGTGGTTCGTGGTTCGGTGTGGTGTCTTTCGGTGCTCTTGCCGTTCCATCTGTTCCCTCTCTCGGAGTCCACCCAGTCTTCAAGGTGAAGAGGTGCTTCATCTTCAACCTCGAGCTGTCCTCTGTTCGATCTGTCCTTTATCTTTTCTGATCGGTCTCCTCCGACAACAACTCCGACTCAGCTTGGTTTGTGTTAGATCTCATGTTTTGATGATAACAAAAGAATGGTTTGAAAAGAAAATGATCAGTAAACAAGTTTGATCAAAGGAATAACAGGGATAAACATCACTTGAAGTTAGCATTGGAATAATGAAGAGAGGCCAAGAGAAAAAGCTGAGAAACTTGATCAGAAGCAAGTTTTCTAAGGCATTACTCGAGTAGCTACTCGAGTAATGAGACAAAACTTGAAGTAATCAGAGACAACTTCCAGTAACCTGCCAACGTTACTCGAGGCGCTACTTGAGTAATAGTGTAAGTATTTTTAGGCTGCTCTCGGCCTGCCAATGTTACTCGAGGCGCTACTCGAGTAACCATGTAAAAAACTTCCAGTTGCCTTCAAGTTGCCAAAGATACTCGAGTAGTTACTCGAGTAACTCTGTTTCTGAAAAATGATGCTCTCGACATTTTGTACCACTGCAACATTACTCGAGTAGGTACTCGAGTAAAGCACTAAAGTAAGTGAAAAACTTGAAGGTGGTATCCGAGTAACGTGATATATTTTAACTCATTTCCTCGAGTCCTTACTCTGGTATGCAAGTATTCAATAATCTATTTTAAGTGGATTCCTCGAGTAGATACCCGAGTATGAAGAGATAACTTCAAGGGAAACCTCAAGTCATTACTCGGGTAAGTCAAGCACAGAAAGGACAGTTACTCGAGGTGGTACCCGAGTAACGCTTGCAAAAATGAATGCATTACTCGAGTCCGTACCCGAGTAATGAGGTAAGTGCTCTCGGCATCTAAATCCTGCAACATTACTGGAGTAAAGCATCGAGTAACCAAAAGTTTTATAAAGGTTTACTCGAGTTGGTACCCGAGTAACTCATAAAGTTGTGAGTGCATTACTCGAGTAGGTACCCGAGTAAATAACTATTTCCAAAGGTTTGAAATTTAGTTTACTTCATGCACTACCCGAGTAATCTTGTATTTATTGATTGACTTGCAGTTTGACAAAGATTTCTCGATGTTACTCGAGTAGGTACTCGAGTAAAATTCATGTGATACTCGAGTAGCTACTCGAGTAAGCAAACCCAGAAATTCAGAAACCTTTCAAACGTTGATTATTTTGTTTTCTATATGATTAATCTTTCATTGTGTTAGTATTCTTAGCCTATTTACAGATGAACAATGAAGAAATCATTTCAAGTAGTGGAAGTCAAATGAAACGTTCAAATGTCACCGACCGTCACCTACCACAACGTATGTTTTTCAAAAACTGGAAAAGTCAATAATGGCTGCGCACGCTCCAACGGACATGAAGAAATACGTTCCAGCAATCATTACCAATGTATCTATATATATGTGAACATCTGAACAGAGAACAACACAAGAACACACTTACGAACGTATCATCAAGTTCATTACTCTGTTTTTATTATACTTGTGTTTCTATGCTTCAGTGATTCTTATTTACTCTGTAAAGAGAGATATTTCATTCAAACTCAATATTTGTTATTGAGGTAACTTAAGGTTGTGGAACCTTGAGTTGGGATTGAATTACAACTTGTAAGGGGGAGCGAGTGTCCAGGTGTAGGAACTTGCTTGTACTGAGGTGCCAAGAACCCACTGAATCTTGGAAGATATAGTGAAACTCTCAGAGAAGCTCTGAGGACTGGACGTAGGTCAAAGTGGTTGTGGCCGAACCAGTATAACTCCCGGTGTACACTTCGGTGATATTTCTCCTTACTCTTTCATGTTTTAATTTCAACGTCAAATTTTATATTTGCAACGAAGTTTTTAAGATCACCCAATTCACCCCCCCTCTTGGGTGAAACGCTTGTTCTAACAGTTTGGTGCCGCCGTCGCCGTTCACTTTCTCTCTCGCTGTGGATCTGGTCTTCGGCAGTGTTTCCCTTTTGGAGGTAAGATTTTACTTCATCCATTAAAGATTATGGTTGGTCTCGGATCGAAAATGGCTTTTCATCCTCTGCTTTTCTCTGGCCTGATTTGGGTGTGAGACACACACACATTTTTTCCGATCTGCGATCTGTACGCTGTGTTTTTCTTTTTTCTTTTTTCTTTTTAAATAAACAGCAAAAAAGACGTTTCAGTCCATTGAGAATGAGGACCAACTCTGTTCATCTTTCATTCTGGTTTCGGTTAGTTACTTTTTTGGCCCAGGATAATGATTCTGATTTATTTTGGAGTATTGTTGTAATGTGGCATTATAATGAGCGTGCCTAACCGAAATGCGATCTTCATCTTGCTTAATGGTAGAGAGAATTGAGAATATCGATTGCTCAGGCTTCCTCTTCTCTGCTATGGCCTCGTTTGATTGTTTTAGTTCCATTATTTGTTGTATTTCGCCTGAAAGTAGATGTTGTTTGAATTTTTTCTTTTGTTCAATATGTTTGCAAATTAGAGACAACATTGTATGACACATATGATACAAGTTGTTATGTAATATTTTTTTGGATAAATTGTGTTAATTTTAAATTCCAATTTTCCCAAATTTAACTTTGATAATTTTTTTTTTCAATTTCAAATTTAATTTCTTTCTTACTATTCTCTCTAAAATCACTTATGCTTAAGCCAATCCAAACAAGGTTGCAAAAGCTAAATTGACAAACTCCATTTTTTCAATCACCAATCCAAACATAAATCACATTACACAATCGGGCTTTTACTAAAAACAAGATTACCAAAAGCTAAATGGACAAACTCCATTTTTCCAACCGCTGTTCCAAACACACCCTTAAAAGTTTAATGTAAGCATTTCTTTTAATGAAACTGATGGTGTAAGGTTTAGAAGAGTAAAAAGACATTTTATAGAATTAAGACACCAAATAACAATTTGTATAAATTAAAGGACCAAAAGTGGCTTTTAGCCCAAATTTTATATAACTCAAACTCATCCAGTCTGATAATGATGTAAGCAATACATTTTTAGTTTTTTTTTTGTGCATCATATTTATATCTTGTGTAGGTCCAATACCCCAGTCTAGAATGCCCAAAAATCCAATGCATTAAATTTAGAAGGCCCTTTCCATATAAGAAAGGTCTTCATATATGCTGATTGAGCATTCTACAATGGTGTTCTCGTTTTAAGTTATGGTGCTGCCCCACACAAACATGCAGAACCATTACATAAGCTACTCCAATTTAATTTTGTCTAAGCTATTGAGTCACAATTAATTAGTAGTATTCATTTAATTGCTTCGGTAGAATGAATTAAATAAGTATTGTAAGTATGGATCTAGTGGTAGCTTAGATCCATCCTCTTGACTCATATTATAGAATTCATATAATTAGCAAATAAGGAAGACTAAAAACCTCAACTCAAGAGGATTTCGTCATCATTATACTAGTTAATTGAATTTACCTTATTGTCATTCTTGATTTCAATTCCATTTCCTTCTTTATCTTGAAAACCGAATTGGTCGAAAACCTGATTTGGAGGAGACGGGGAGTTAAGAAATTATTAAGTTAACTACCTCGAACGAACTCAATGCTCATATTAATGCTCATAGGAGGTAAAGGCCTTTCAATTAGAATTATAATTGTTCTAGAGAGAGAGAGAGAGTTCCTTTCCAGTAGTATTGAGTGGAAATTATAGGTGGACTTTTGGCACATATTTCTTTCTGTCTCGAGATGAAGGGATTAATTCAATTTTAATTGGGCTTGAAATATCAAGTTACATGTACATGGAAATTTATGTCATAAAAATTGGAATTTATGAATTTTGGAACTTTAATAAATAAGGGAAATATGACATAAGCCTAATAAAACATCATCTTCTTCCTTATATGCTCAAAACCGATGTAGCGCTTTTCAACTTTGATATAGACTTTTCTCTTGTGGGTATTTCTTGATTTATATATCAGTCATGACATACTAAGCACTATTTCAGCTTATCTTGTTTTAACGTCTTTCTGTGCATTCAAACATATTCATGAATAATCATGAATTTTTTGACAGCTATAATTTCATTAATTTCTTACATAATTATTTGGTATTAGACATATTATAATACTAAATCAAATTTACATATTGTCCAGTTCAATTGAAGGCCGCGCTCCTAGTGCAATCTTTCTATCCAGAAAACTTGAACCAGCAACCTTAAAAAGCTCATGACTTGAGAGATTTTTTTGCCATTGATCTGCCCAAATAATCAGGTTAGACAAAATCTAATCTTAAAATTATTCCCAGATAAAAAGTTTGTACTTTTAATACTCACTATTTGCAACAACTTGACCGTCATTTAGTGGTACACAATAAGGTATTGATAATATCTCCGTTTTGAACCTATTTATTAATGCAAGAAATCTCAAATAGAATATTCAATCTCGACCGTACGTTCAACCCAATTCAAGATGTTTAGACATATTCAATCAAATGGTAAATGTTTGATTGAAATAACACACTCTTATATGGATCATTACTTTGGACTTCAGTTTTGCCTGATTGTAATAGTTAAACTTTATTTGAATAATTTTTGGAGTCCAGTGACATTGACTATAATAGTATCTTTATTTACTAAACAGTCATAACTTTATTATATTAAAACTAGCCAAGTTTACCTATATCAGCAATTGTTGGACTTTGGGTCCAAGTCCGCCCTTGATGGGCTGGACTATTTGATTAGGAAATAAGTAGCCTAATCAAATAAGAATAAAATCAGCATAAGATGCAGATTTGGGAATATTTAGCAATGATTATGGATTTGTTAAAAAGAGAAACAAATCAGCATAATTAGGGAATTAATTGAGAGACAATTAATTCCTGTCTTGGAGGGCAAGAAGGAGTGCACACGTTTCCTAATTAGTGGCCTCCATAAACCACTATAAATAGGGTGTGCCTCCTCAATTGCAACTCGCCCCGCCATTGAGTTTTCTGGCAATTCCCTTCTCTCCTACCATCTTTTTGGTTCTGGTGATCTGCTGTGCAAATCACAATTAGGCTCTAGTAGTCTAATAATTGTGTGGGCACAAGTATGGAGTATTGGAGCTTTGACCCGGATCCGAACATGGATTCGTCCAGGTACGCCTAATCTCCTTTTAGTTGAATATTTATTTCCTTCATTGGTATCAGAGCCTTCTTGATCCTGTGGCTGTGATTTATTCTATGTGAATAATATTATGATATATTTTGTTTATATCTCAATTATTTATTCTATGTGAATAATAGTATGATATAATTTGTTTATATCTCAATTATTTATTCTATGTGAATAATAGTGTGATATAATTGGTTTATATCTCAATTAATATTTCCGCTGTGCTATTGTATTTTTTCAAGCTTTATATCTGTAGCCTCTATTGCTTGAAATTTTCGTTCTGCATGTTCTCATATGATCATATGATTTTTATCATTTGTTGATAATTTTTCGTAAATCCAAAACATTGAACATGTATTTATATATTTAAGCCTCACGCATATATATATATATTTTGCTTCTGCCTTTGCTGTGCGTGTCTGTATTAGATTTGTTATTCGACTTGAACATACACACATGAAATACTGGGTTCATATGTTTGCTCCTGTGATATATGTATCTACACGTTTCCTTCGTCTCTTCTCTTCTCTTCTTCAATCTCTTTTCAAGTTATATTTTTTTGGGAACCTATGTGGAACTAAAAACAGAAAAGACTTGACCCCTCAAAGGTTAGAAGAGCCTTTGAAACCCAGAGGACACACATCCACGTCGGTTTACGCAGTACCGTCAATGTCGAGAAAAATGGGGTGTTCGAAACTGAGTGTTTTTGCCCCAAAAGAAGCCATGGATGTGTAGATCTCGAAGAGACGATTCCAACGATGCTTAGAACGCGTCAAAAGGAGTCCGGATGAGGGAGAAATGAAGGAAAGAAGTTCGCGGGTCGTTCGTCGCCGCCGCAACTTCACTCATGATTTGATCAATGAAACAGAGGTTTTAAGATCAAATAAATGCCGTGTATTTGTAGTTCGCTGAACTACGATTTCAACGACACCAAGAACGCGTAAAACGGAGCTAAAACGAGGGAGATATGGCCTCCCGAAGTTGGCGGGTCGCGATGGTCCGCCGGAGCTCCAACCGGGTCGGGCTGACCCGGCTGGAGGTTGAAGATGATGACGTGGCAGTTAACGCCACGTCATCGGTCAACCAACGCCACGTGGCGCCAATGAGCGATCGCCACGTCAGCGCCAAAGGCCACATCAGCATCGGTCAACGAGTCCACGTCATCCGTTGACCAGCCATGTTGACCGAGATATGGCAGCGCCACGTCACTGACACGTAGGCGCCACATCCCTGACACGTCATCGGTGACGTGTCACGACTGACCAGTCAGCGTTGACAGGTCAACGGTCAACAGTCATCGTTGACTTTGACCAAAAAAAAAAAGAGGAAGAAGGGACACATGGCGCGTGGGGCCCACTGGGGTCTCCGTTTGACACGTGGCAGGCACCGTCGGAGAGAGGACGGCGCGTGGATTCTTGGAAACCGGCGCGTGTCGCCTGCAGAGGGCCGCAAGACGGCGCGTGTATGTCACGCGCCACCTCCGAGAGTGGCCAACACTGGAATTTTCCAATTTTTCAGGATTTTTCCATCCAGACATCTTCTAGGGGCACGTGAGAGCGCGTGGGATCTCCGATTGAGACGTGGTTGGTTCCTAAAAATCCCTAAATTCGAGAGCTTCAATTTGATATATAATTTGCATATATTTGAAGCACGTTTGGATATGATTTGAGTCAAAAAAGGTGCTTGTGTACACTTAGAGTGTCCCAAAAACGTTGGAATTGAATCAATGATGGTTCTTTTTGTTCTTAGGGACCGGTAGGCTTACTTATTAAGAGTATTTTAGCTATAACATAAGGTTAATGCTGAAAGATTCTTTTAAAAGTAAGGGATTATTCAAATGAGTTTTTGAATATAAAATCCTATCCAACCTTGATTCAAACTCTTAGAAATAAAACCTGAAAAATTGCAGCAACTTAAAATTATTCAATAATTATTGAATAATAATAAATTTTCCCAAATGTTGAAGTAATGACTTCTAAAAGTCAACCTTTTATCACATATGTTGTGATAAAGGACAAGACAGATAGAGATGTGAGAATCACCTCATCGAGTGGGAGGTATGCTGCAAATACATCCAAATGAGTGGATGTAGACATGGCAAAGAGGAGATGAACATTGTAGCTAGACGCTACATAAGTTAATATGGTCAGAAGGGCCTATGAGAAGGAGAACCTAGTTAAGAAACACTGATATGAGGCTTAAACTTTTGAATGTTCTTGTTTTTCCCATTGAATTTAAGATTAAATTCTCTGTTAGTTTATAGAATTGAATTCAGTATATTCTCTTCTTGTTTTCTTGAACATTCATGCTAGTTAGATGATAATGTGTTATTATCTTGTTAATATAACTGTTTTTTGATTGAGTGGGAGTTTTCTGGAATGCGTCTAGAAATCCAAAGGGGAAATTGTTCAAATGAAGACTGTGGTTAAAAGGGTGATGAGCTAACTAGTATGATTGGGATGGGAGTCAACATAGTTGTCTCCTGAACATGAAACTAGTGAACTTATTATCTAATTATCCTTTGTCTTATTTGAACAAATAAGATTTGTATACCATAATCGTCTGAATGACCAATTATGACCAAGTCTATTTGACTAAGCTTATGAAGACAAGCTCAATAGAGATATCTGTGGAGTTAGAAACTCTCAAATCTCTTTCATTCAAGAAGAATGAGATGTCAGGGACATCCTACCAACTAGTCTTCACCATTTAGAGGCTGAAGCAACTGAAGGATACAAAAGATTTATGCTATCAAGCATAGAAAGAACAACATTGCTCAAACTTATGTTGGTATGAGCAATGTAACCTTATCCAAGCCGTATGAATAGTGTTGGAAGATAGTGAAATAAGTGATCTTCTTCCATAAAGTTAAAACTAAGTTAAGTTTTAACATAGTGTACTAAGTCCTAACATGTTGTTTAGGCAACACTTGAGGCATATGTCAAACTAAGAAGTTGAGACAAACTAAATGCCAAGTTCTTTCCAACAAACAACAAGTATGTTGTGATAAGACATCTCCCAGTGAGTGGGAGGAAGCTATGTCTCCCAATGAGTGGGAGTGAGCCATGTCTTTCAGTAAGTGGGCGAATACGAAAGTAAATATTGCCTCTGATATGCATATTGTAACCTTTAGCAATGTGATTCACCACATTGAACTTGAATGTGAAAGACTGAAGGATTCAAGATCCATTAGTCAGATGAACTTAACTAAAGAGTGGGAGGATTCATCCTCTAAGCCCAAGGGCAAGAAACCTATAAGGTAAACTTGATCTAGAGAAGGTCAAATGGTTTCTACAAAGATGAAAAGCTACGTTAATAACCTTTAAGGGTTGTAAAAGTAGCAATCCACATGAGTTGTGGATGTTTCACAGAAGCATATGGCTTCATGTCAAAAGCAAAGCAATAAAGAGATAGAATCAAGGGATTGGAACTTGCACGTTAACTCTGTACAGATAAACCACCCTGATTCACTCCATGCAATTGCAATTGACAAAATCACATCTTTGCTATCTCTTTAGTTAAGGATCGATGGGACTATGATTCTCAAATCCTTTGTTGGATTTTGATGTTTCTTTTCTAGGGATAAAAGATTCCATTTCTTGCCATATGTACACCTTGATCAAAGGGAATGATCAAACTAGCAAAAGAGTATTTGCTAAATGACGTGTGCCAAAGGGTTAATACCCTTATGAATAAGTTCAGAACTCATTCTGTCTGGCAAGAAAGACAAAGAAACATTTTTCTGAGAATATCCACTGCAATTGGCAAATTATGACGTTGGTGAACAAATAAACGTAAGGGCAAAACACAAACAGCTTGGTGTTTCGTTAACGTTGTGGACGTTTACTCGAAATACAGTAATGTTTACTTGATTTTTGGCAAGTGTGAAGCTGTTAGATAATGACTGAACTAGTCAGGAATCAGTAAACTGAAAGGATAAGACCTTTTGAACTAACAAGGGTTAAAGACACCCATGTGCTTAGTTCAAGCTGTTTTGTGTACAAGAAAGGCATTGTTAGGCAACTATCAATACCTAGAACTCTTCAACATAATAGAGTTGTTGAAATGGAGAGATATACCTCTCCTTGATTTGGTTATGAACATAATGGCATCAATGAGGCTATCAGCCATATGTTGGTAGGTGGACTCATAGCTATTATATTCACACTTAACCAAATGCCCTCTATGTCAGTCACGACCTTACCCTATGAATCAATGGATGGGCCTTAGACTAGGATCAAGCTCGTTAAGACCATAAGGGTCATCAACTTTATATATTCATAATTCTTCCTATGAATAAGGAAGATTAAGGGCTAAGGTATACAAGACATCTCTTTGTGAGATGACATGAGAATTTGACAATGACACGTCTTTATTAGTGAAAATGATGGCGGTTCAGTGACTGAGAGAAAACCGTGGGACACAACGTTCATAAAACCAAGATTTCCTAGCAGGAAATGAGCATTAATCACAATAAATCTCTTCAAGAGGTTCACAAGTGACAAGGAATAACCAAGTGTTCCTAAGTTCACTGATCCGAGTGGGAGGATTGAGACCATTTTCATAATGAAAGAGGTAAGAGGTAAGTTACGAGAGAATTAACTCATACATAGGAAAAGAATCCTGTGAAATCCACCTCGGAGCAAATTGTCATCTAGCGAATGACTATAAGGGATAGATTCCCTAATGGATTGAATGCTCTCTTTATCATTTAGAAGGTGATGATAAGTACCTATAAGTGTTTGAAAGACACTAGAAGGACCTGCTAAGATGAATTGCAAAGTGTCATGCAGGAGGATTTGGATTCCTTTTTAAGCCAAATACGTGTTTGGGTAATTTGTCACCTAGCCAAGAGGCGATTGGGAATAAGTAGATTCTCAAATCTGTTGGGGGCATGTAGAACCTAAAACGCTTTGTGGCTAAGGGGTAATACAATGGAAGGTTGTCCATTGTGCGTTTTAACTCTGAACTTTGGCTATGACAACAAGCTTAGTCTTGAAATTGCATCAAGATGATGTAAAGACCACCTTCCAATTTGGAATTTTGGAAATTGGATGATAAACTCTACATGAAGCAGCTTAAGGGCTTCGTAGAAACAATCACTCAAATAGTAGTATATGAGGTTTTCACAAGGTGAAAGCCTCACCAACTTCGAAATAATCGAAGAACACTACATAAGTTCCAAATGGTCTAGTGATGATTCTTTGTGAAGTCATCCTTTGTCAAGTGACAAATGAAACAAGTGTCAAGGGAGTCAAAGGAATAAAGGATCAGAGAATCCTTAAATTCTGAGTTGAGAAAGTCATGGGTTGAACAAATATCTTGATTGACAAGATAAACAGAGTTGCACAAGAAAGATACAGTCTTTTCAACCTAAGACATGTACAAGTGTAATCCTTAGACATCTTAGGATGTCAAAGTGCAAACCCATGGACACCCCTAAAGTCAAGGGCATAAACCTAAAGAGGTTACATGTCCGATGAGGAATCCAACATAAGAAAGGTGGATAGAGTCCCATGTGAGACTATAGTTGGTAATATGAATGTACACATTGGTGTACATAAGACCAAATGTTTTTGGTCAGACTTGGAAGTTGTTTTTGGTCCAGCTGTGAGATGGAATAACCATGGATTAAGTTGTCAAGACAACAACTTTCCTTTGAAAGGAAACTCCAATACAAGACCTAGGCAAATGGTGATGGAGTAAGGAAATATACATGGTATTTTTCCTGTTATCCATGGAGATAGAACGCAGGATGTGTTCTGCCATCATTCAAAGTGCCATATGGCTAAAGTAATTCCTATGAGAGATTGGGAATGAATGGTGGATAGAAGGATCCAAACGATAACATCTTATGATGAGGATCCTAAGTATCACAGCAAGACGAAACATACTTTTTACATCTCTTTGAGAGATATGCTTTTCAAAGAAGGAAAGCGATAGTTCAATGACCTTCTACTGATAGAATGTTGGTAGATCCCCTTATTGAGCCCATAGCTTGATTTTCATTGAGTTAGTGAAAATCTAGGGGCGCAAATAAAATATAAGGTCATGAACTTCTTTTATATGAAGATAAAAGAAATGGTATGTATGTTATGAGTAAATACATAAAGGTATACAGTTTTGTATGTCGTACAGGTCAAAAGAGGTTGGTTCACTCACACGAACAACCGTCTTCCCATGTTTTGCAGGGGCATGGGAAGGTAAGACGAGCAAATGATCACCATGAGATGGTTGAGAAGAATCTTTGCGTTTGAGTCGCCTCAGTTAGACTGAGATGAGATCCGCATGTGTGCATATACACAAAAAATGGATCGAAGCATAAATATAGACCTGTAGCCAGGCAAAGAACTCTTTTTCACAAACGAGATTGTAAAAGAGATATTGTGAAAAAGAAAGTTCTGGTTCGAACGTTGAGTACATTTTGGAACTAATGTCTGTACGGTGAAAGATGAAAAAATCGACGTACACCTCAAACAATTCACCGTAGCATGCAATTCATACTGCATGTGCTTGAGAGTTAAACTGCAACACGGGATGTGGGTGAAAAATCCCTAGTTCACCACAGTGTGAGTCCCAGGAAGGAAGAATACTTCCACGATGCCCTTAAGACTTAGGCGGCATCATGAAAGCTTGGTTTGGTGACGGCTACTTTAGCTGAAGCTCCATGATCACACTCGATTCGGTCAGACGAGTGAAAACTAGGAAAGCGACCAAGTCAAGATGGACTGATGTTTAGTCAAAAAGGAAGATTTACTCCTAGATACATAAGATGTACTAGTATCTGTGGTCGACCCCTTACTAGCTCTATGTGTAGCTAGTAAGTGCGGATACTATGTGCGTGGAAGGCAATCTGAGTTAATCAACATATTAACTCGAGAGGGATTAGATATGCCATGAGCAATATGTATGGGAGAATCTGGGGCATATGAGGCAATGAACATATAGCTTACGGTTATATATATAAAGGGTGTCCTTGGATGCTGGTCCGATATAAAGGATTTCTAGTATCACAAGCACCAAATCTGAAAAGACGTTTTTGCCCACGCAGTCACGGCAGACGCCAAGTATGAAACAAGAAAGAGTAACGCACGCACGATGGGAGGCCCATCAAGTGCGAGTGGGAGATGTTGGACTTTGGGTCCAAGTCCGCCCTTGATGGGCTGGACTATTTGATTAGGAAATAAGTAGCCTAATCAAATAAGAATAAAATCAGCATAAGATGCAGATTTGGGAATATTTAGCAATGATTATGGATTTGTTAAAAAGAGAAACAAATCAGCATAATTAGGGAATTAATTGAGAGACAATTAATTCCTGTCTTGGAGGGCAAGAAGGAGTGCACACGTTTCCTAATTAGTGGCCTCCATAAACCACTATAAATAGGGTGTGCCTCCTCAATTGCAACTCGCCCCGCCATTGAGTTTTCTGGCAATTCCCTTCTCTCCTACCATCTTTCTGGTTCTGGTGATCTGCTGTGCAAATCACAATTAGGCTCTAGTAGTCTAATAATTGTGTGGGCACAAGTATGGAGTATTGGAGCTTTGACCCGGATCCGAACATGGATTCGTCCAGGTACGCCTAATCTCCTTTTAGTTGAATATTTATTTCCTTCAGCAATATTTATATATGAGCTAGTACGATAAACCTGGGGTTAAAATTAACATGGGTTTTACTATCTGACCTCGTTGTGAGAGTCTTGTGATAAGTCCTTTCTATTTACTTATTTATGAAGATTGGTAACCAAGTCAGAGATGTCAGAACCTTAGTATGGAGTGTGGATTTACTACTTTTCTGATAATGTTAGATCAGTGATCCGAATTAATAAATATATCTGATTCAGACCACGTGTAATTATTAATAGTATACTTCTAATTAAATTTCTTTCATTCATGTATGAATTCACAGCCACGCTCAAAACTATGTTTTAATTTCAAGTCCTTTCATTCCAGTCTTAGGATTAGATTGTCTTTACATTGTTGTATTTCATCTTTGGCTTTTATTTTTAATGAATTGTATTATTTCCTCTGTTAGTTACAACTTCATTGCATTCTACTTCTTGAGGTTGTAATAGCATGTCTACATCTTCTCTTGCTTCACAACTTTGAGCATCTTGCTGCTTGGAAGTTGTGAAGCAAGAGAAGAATGCCCTGTGAACCATTTAAGTGATTAAGTGATGAGCCTCCTCAATTCTATTTATTTCATTTTGCGATTAAAGCTGATTAAGCAGTTTAACAGTAGATTTCCTTTAAATAAAATTATTTTTACACTGTGCGTATGTGGGTTTTACACCTTAGATATTTGGTTAGTCTAAAAAGTGGGTATAATAAGTGATAATACCACTAGACGAATTAGGTGTGTTTCTAGTTAAAATCGACTAGATTATGTTAACATTTGTGTGAAAGAATGTCTTATTTTAATTCTTTAGCTTATTATTTGTCAACAGTAGGGATGTAAACCCCTAGACAGAGCTAGCTTTCAAGACAATAATATTTACCCCTAACCTAGCTATACTGTTAGGGAGCATCAGTATTTCTACCCATATAACTTATTTTTACATTATTTCATAATTTAAAGTTAACATTGTTTTTAACTGAAAATGCCGTACGGTTTAGAATCAATGGTGTGGGTACTTTTGCTTCTGCTTTGCTTCGCTCCTTACTGATGTTGTATTTATTTTGCAATTTGGAAAGACTCTTTTTTGAAGTTGTTTATTTTTCTCGACACAGTGTGAACGAAGCTAAGAGAATATTGACCAGTGGTTGACAGATGTCTACAACTTGAGGAGTGGAAATAGGAAAAAATGG
The DNA here is from genome assembly GCA_963855925.1 of Inga laurina. Classification (NCBI taxonomy): domain Eukaryota; kingdom Viridiplantae; phylum Streptophyta; class Magnoliopsida; order Fabales; family Fabaceae; genus Inga; species Inga laurina. The sequence goes on along the minus strand of OY979713.1, from coordinate 1,148,962 downwards.
AGTGCCCCAAGTCATCTCTGTTTTTGATGTCAATACGTTTCTTTCATATTTATTTTGAGTATAACTTTTAGTGTGCACTACTACAAAAAATGATTTTAACGTTTTTTTTTGTCTTTTAAGGTCTGAAAGCAGGGGAACGTCTATCTGAACGACGTAGGAAAAAAATGTCAATAACGTCCCTAAAATAGGGGACGTCTTTGGGCCAGACCTTAGACGTCCCCAGTATGTCTACAGTGTTTCTAACTCACTTTAGACGTCCCTAGTCCGAACTGGGAACGTCTAAAGTGGTTCAGAAATACTTTAGACGTCCCTAGTTATGACTGGAGACGTCTAAAGTTTTTTTTATGGCCTTTTATAAAGATTACTGTCCGGAAAATTTAAACTGCAGAAATTGGATAGAAGAAATATTGCATAAACCAGAATGGAAACAACAGCAGTTCAGCACTATCTAATAAAAATGTTATCCAACAATCTAATAGTATGTATAACAACAACTCTAATTCGCACTTTGGAATATAGAAACGTTTGAATCCCCTTTAACAACTAACCAATCAAATAAAAAAGGAGATAGGCAGACAACATATGTACAACAGCAGTTCAGCCACCAAAAAGTGTGTCCTACTTAAACCACTAATTAATTAACTAATATAAATAAACACTTCACTCTGGTATACATTGAAGAAGATGCCCAGCCAAAAAATCTCTGATCAAATCAATGTCTTCATATAAGTAGGCACCTTGACTGTCAAAAATCTGCAAATCAGAAAATAAGCTTAGATGAAATAATGAATCAAGTGAGTGAATTAATTTGCAATTGAATTACAACACCAAAAATATTATCCTTTAAGAATGAAGAAGCAATTACTTGTTCAAAATCTGTAGTAATACCACTATGAATGATGTTAAACATATAAAGTAAGACATAGTATCCACATTTCCAGCCACCAGGTTGTTGAGGGCACTATAAATCAAAAGCAAATGGTTAAAATCAATAAAGGCATATCTAAAACTACCGTCAATCAAAAGAACTTGATTTGAAACTATGTACCTTTGGATACAACCATTTCGGGTCTTTGCCATCTTTACGATCGCGGGGCCCACCAAGGATTCGATATGTCTGGATTGCCCTATCATTAAAATGAAAATCAACAGAAATTAAACAATTCATTTAAGTCAAGAATCAATGAAATACAAATAAAATAACTTACGTGTTGAAGATATTTTTCGTTTCTTTGTCTGGCCTTTTACCTAAGGAATCAAACCAATAAACTATGATGAACCGAGGACAGAGAACACACAAACTCCAGTGGTAACTATAACAACATATACAGATTAAAATGAAGCTAGATGGCAAGACAATTATTTATTAAAAATCTTAAATAGACAAAATTAAAATGCGTATCCTTGAACAATCGGTGCTAGATAACAACGATAGTTGTTCTCTCCAATTGTGAAACCTGTATAATGAGTCCTTTTTTGTACTGTATTCTTATCCCTTGTCGTATTTGCAGGACAAAAGAATCCATATAAATCAACTCTTTGCATGTCAATGCATATACGACGGAAGGAGCTATAATATAATTAAAATGATGAATGTATTAGCTAGTGAATATATGAAACCAAAAAACCACTTCACTAAATGAAGGAAAAAATAGGAAATAAAAAACTTACAGGATTGCAAATTTGACCCATCCTACATCTATCTCCTCCAACTTAATGAACTGTTTAAGGTTGTCTTTATCAATTGTGAAGGGATACTCTAATTCCTGGCCCACAATCCCTGTAGGCATATACAAATCAATCTGCTTAATGCCTTTATAGATCTGCTGCAGTCGTGCTAAGAAGGGCCATTTGCCTGCTTCCTGCTTGTTCTTTTAGAACATAAAAAAAACATATTGTTAGTAGGATGCCAACAGATCTCAAGTAAAAGTGAGGTAGCTCCTACCATTAGAGGTGTTGCCGCTAAGCCAATAAGATTTATAGGCCAAAGGATGAAAGATCCTCTCACCTGAGCTATCGTGGCAACCTTGTCATCAAGAATAGGGATGGCTGTACCTTCTTCCCCCTCTCGAACACATGTCACAGTCACCCTACATAAATGCTGTGGAATTTGCTGATGATGGTGGGTGGTAGCTTGTTTGTGAATGAGAGCATCTGCAACAGGAGACCACTGTGGGGCATCCAAATAGAGGATGGAAGGTTTTCCTGGTGCTGGAGTGTGAGAAGGGTCACCAAGTGGTTCCTCCACTGGGTTGTAACTTCCTTTGGTGTTGTGGAAGGTCGAGGATGAGGGGGTTCTACGCTTGGTAGTTGCCATTTGCGATTCAAACATCTTCGTTATTTCAGCTCGTAGCCAAGGCAATAGCTCAAGACGTAGCTCTGGCAACAGCTCTTGTTAGAGCTTGTCACGAAGGTTGGCCTCGAGCTCTTGTGAGACTTCCTGGCGAATCTTGGCCACAAGCTCCTTACTAGGTTCAGCTTGTGACGAATAAGAATGTGAGGCTCGGCCAAAATACTTCACGACACGAACTCCCCCTGCCTCCCCTCTAACATGACAGAGGTGATCTGCCTTTCCAATCGCCGTTGACAAGATATCCATTCGTCCACTTGGAGTGAACGAACCTTGACTACTATGATCTTCCAGTTCATCCTACAGCATAAAAGTTATCGTAAATGAAAATTAAGCACTCCCAATACGAAAAAAACTTTATACTTATGCTCTAACTACTTACAATCCTAGAGGCAACCTTAGCAATAGTCGGATTTACGTACTTCCCACCCTTAATCCTCCATGCTTTCCATTTTTTGTGATGTGGAGGAGGTGGAGGGGCCTGGACCACAATGCTAGAATCTGATGTGGCTGCTTCCTGCATTTTCTCCAACTCTTCTGCCATCATCTTTCGCTCAAGCTTCCAATAACCACTACGAGACTTGCAATGCTGATACTTATTAGCTGCTTACCTCTTTGCATTTGCTGCAGTTAATGCCTGTGAAAGGAAAACAATGAAAACCAAATCCATAATGTCAACTATGTTCAAATAAAACATTATGATGAAAGAAATTTTACCAAAAAGTTAGGATCTTTTCGTGATGCCATAAACAACCTCCAATCCTCTGGAGACAAATATTCATAATGCTAACATGGATCCTGACCCCTCAGGTCCCCTCGAATGTACTTTGCTGTAAGCTTGTTCTTAAAATTTTTCCATCGTAAACGAACCTCCCTCATCCACTCCTTGTACATTATCGCGGTATCAGGGACATCATAGGTTTGCTGCAAGGTAAAAACATAAGATTATTATATTTGAAGCAATAGGAATAAAGCTATAAATGCAGATGTATCGAAACTTATATACCAAAAGTTGTTGCCAAATCATATCTTTCATTTTTGGCGGAACCAACTTCCAATTGTCATAGATAATACGAACTTTGCTTCGACCCAAATAAACTAAATAGCTAATGAAATGGTCTTCCTCCGGACCAATTAGTTGCATATTGTCATCAAAGTCAATATGTAGCCTCTCCTGTTGATGTTAATGACGTGCAACCAATGCTCCCATTTTTGTGCTGCCTCTAGTCCTTCTTCTCGCAACGGGTTCAGGTCTATCTATTTCATTGTCCTTATCACTTTCTGAGTCAGTAGAATTGTCCATATTCCTATAAGCACAAAAATAAAAATCATTATTAGATAGGAACATAAATTGCAATAAAAATGACCTACTCTTAGCAGGAGTAAAATAAAAAATGCAGTTATATTTTCTAAGTTAAGCTCTTACTCTATATTGTTTCCCATATTCCTTCACCATGATCATTTTTTTACAGCATATTCTTCATCATCAACCAATTCTACTTCACTTGTTGTAGGTGGATTAATTGTGAAAGGTGTGTGTCGTCAAGGTTGATGGTCGGATCACCATGCTTAAGTTTTTTACTTTGAAGTACAATAGACATTTTTTTATTTGAAGGATCTGTGACATAAAACACTTGTTTCGCCTGGCTTGCTAACCCACTTACATTTGAATAAAACAACTTTGAACTTATTGTAAGTAATTTCCCATATTTCTTCTATTACTCCATAATAGGCCATGGATGCTAATATTGGGTTTTTATCTTTTGAACTGGAAAAGTGCATGGCTTTAGCTTCTGCATCACCCTACTATTTTGCATGGTACTTCTGTCATCTTGGTCTTTTATGTAGGAAGAATACCCGTTTATATCATAACCGGTACAAATAATGATCTGAAATGAAGGCCCCCAAGCTATCCACTCTATTGTCTCAGACACACCGTCTCATGCAAAACCTTTTCCTGAAACCACTCTATGAATGTCTTGTTTTGCTCAATAGCAATCTGCATGTCATTCTTCCATGGATTCATGTTATTCAATCTCTTTCTGTGTTCATCTATATACAGTTGAACTTCTGCCATGTTATTCAGGATATATAAGTGTGCTTGCAACACCTCTTCATGAGGCATAGTCTTCACTTTCAGTCCTCGTGTTCCCTTGTTCTCCCCTCTTCATGCAGAGATTGTTCCTTCTTCCCTGATAGATAATCACTGCAGAAGTCTATAGCCTCTTCAACTACATATCTTTCAACTATTGAGACTTCTGATCGATAGGGATTTTTAGAGTACCCTTTTAAGATCTTCATGTATCGCTTGAAAGGGTACATCCACCTCAAGTAAACTGGACCGCAGAGCCTTACCTCCCTTACCAAATGAACTATCAAATGCACCATTATATCAAAAAATGAAGGAGGAAAGTGCATCTCTAATTGGGCCAATATAGATGGCAAAGAAAAATTATTTGCTCAAAAAATTTAAGCACTGCATCTATGGAAATTTAAAATTCAAAAAATTTAAACAAAGGTGTGGTTGGAACTTGGAAGCAAACTTGTAGAGGATGCTTTACGGGGAGACAACCCACAGTGGTGAGAGGAGGACGACAGTGGCCACAATGTCAGCAAACCGACGGTGCAATCCTCGCAGCAGCGACGGTGACGAGTTGAGGCAGAGAAGAAAGAAGAATGGAGGACTAAGAACAGAGAACGCGCGGAGGAGTAAGAAGAGAGGAGGTAAAAGTTGAGGAAGGGTGTGTTGGAAATTGTGCCCAAAGGGCCAATCATTGTACTTTAAACATTATTAATAGCATTTTCATCAAGCATTTGAATTGGGTATGCTGTAATACTTACATCATTCATCCTATACCCCACATTCAATAGAAGCAACAACAATAAATCATTTTCCTAGGCTCTTCATAAATAATTCTCTCTTACACATTCCCATTTCATCAAGCATTTTAAAACATAATTTCAAATCTTGTAACTTACATTATCATTCTTCCTACACCCCATATTCTACAGAAGCAAAAACTATAAATCATTGAAAATCAACACATGATCACACACAATATGAAAATTAAGGTATGCTGCTAAACATTTTTATTCCCCTGTTTTAATATTACAGTTTGACAAAAGAAATTAAAACTTTAGGTAAGATTAGAATACATGCAGTAGACAGTAATCCATAGCTGATGATCACTAGCTAGCTTCGAAGCATCTACACTAAGACACCTCATATCCTTCATTTTTCTGTGACAAAAAAAAGTAGTTTTATATATACTAATAACAATATACATAATTCAAATATAGTTCATGATAATTATTTTAGCTAACTAACTTTCAAAGTAGTTTTATAAAGGGATATCCTCCCATATCCCTTCATGATGATCGTTTCTTGTGCCGTGTTCATTGTCTGCTTCATCTTCTTTGTTCAATTTTGGTAGACCCCTAGAAAAAGAAAGAGACTCAAGAAGATCATTCATTGAATGACTTTCCTGATTAATATCAACGACCCTTTTTCTTTGGAGAGCTACATACCACATTTTATTTGCCTGATCAGTAATATAGAATACTTGTTTCGCTTGATATGCCATAATAAAAGGTTCATCTCCAAAACTTCTACTAATTAGATCAACCAATATAAATCTCAACTGATCAATCATCACACCATTGTTGACATCAACCTACTTGCATTTGAAAATGGGAAATTTAATTTTAACATAATTAACCACCCAAATCTCTTTAATAACCTCATAATAAGGTATTGCTGCCAATCTAGGGTTCTTATCTTTCGAACAAGAGAAGTGCATACATTCAACCACTAATATAATCCCACTGTTCTGGACGGTGCTCCTATCATCAAGGAAATTCGTGTAAAATGTATAACCATTTATCACAAATGAAGTCCAACTTATGACATCAACCTCAAGACCACGTGCTAACCATTTAATTATATCAGAAACACATTCTTCTCCGTCAACCTTTTATTTGAACCAATGTGCAAAAGTTTTGTTATGCTCCTTAATTAACCTTTGTTCAGTCATTCGACTATTTCCTTTCCGTACAATTGCTTTATGAGCATTAATGTAATTTTAAACTTTTTCAACATTATTCAAGATGTACAAGTGGACTTGTTGCAATTCAACAGGATCCACACTCTTCACTGAAGCCTTGCAGCTACATCCTTCTTCATCATGATGTTTAGGAAGTCCAATGTGTCTTACATTTGACAAGTAATCTTGACAAAACTCCATGGCTTCTTCAGAAACATATTTATGAACAATAGATGCTTTAAGCTGGTTAGGGTTCTTCACATACCCTTTTAAGATTTTCATAGTTCTTTCAATTAGGTACATCCATTGTAAATAGATAGGGCCACACAACTTGATCTCCCTGATTAGATGAACAATTAGATGTACCATAATGTCAAAAAAAGAAGGAATAAAAAGCTTTTCAAGCTGGCACAACATGGGGCATCCCCAGAGGGGGTAAAACCGGGGTGGGTGTGACACTTAACTGCTTTAAATTCTGTCAATTTTTATATACGGTTTGAATTTTTTGTAATCACCAAATTCACCCTTTCTTAGGTGAAATGCTTGCACTAACAGAGACTTGAGAATACACCTTTATCAGGCATACTACTAAGCCTAGTTTGAGAAAAGTCTTAAGAATGTTGGGAGATGGAAAGAGTCTCAGGGACATTGTGATTTGGCCCAACTGGGTAAAGGGCTCAGTATTTGTAAGAAGTATGGTTTAAGTATCAGTGTAGATGTTCACATGACACATTTACGATGCCATCTGGTTAGTAGAAAGATGCCACCCAACTATGTCATGAAGTATGGGACAAGAAAATCGAGGAAAGTATGCCAGTATGTGAAGGCATATGAATATGATTCTTTTTATAAAATACCAGAATTAAATCTAAAGCACAGAAAGAGGGTAGAGGAGAGGAATGGCACCAGAGAAGCCAAATCACTTTGCCGACATGATCATGTGTGGCTTGTAAATAAAATTTTATAAATGAAAAAAGAAAGGGTTAAGCTCATTTAATACTTTGAAGCATGTTTCCCCTCAGTGTATTTAATATCTTAAAGTATTTTGTAGTTCATTAAACATGTTTAAATATTTTTTTAAATACATCTAGTATCGTAAATATTCTTTTGTGTGCTAGGAGTTAAATATTGGGTTGTACTGAAAAAATATATTAAGGTGCTAAATGGTCCAAAAATCATTTTAGGATGTTGAGTGGCATTGAAAAAATATTTTAGGCTCTTGGATGGTACTATAATAGTCTCTCTGTTTGGTTTTATAAGGTGAAATTTTTTTGGTATATCATGTTTCTTTTTGATATATCAAAAATTCAAAACTCATTTTAACACTGTTGGGAAGCCGTGATAATTTTTTGAAATTTTTTGTGTAAATAATTAGAAAATAAAACACACGCATGCTTTGCAGTGTGCATAGTAAACGCAAAGAATCTAAAATCACTATTTTCTCCATATTTGTTCACTTCAAATGTGGCTTTTTCAAATTTAAAGGATTTGGTTTTGGGAGGATTCAACACATTATTTTCTTGTAAAAAGCCACATCTGGTAGGGGTTTAAAATTCTTCAACCCCAATATTATTAAAAAAAAAAGTTGTGGAAGGGAGGATGAGGAGAAAAAACTGGACGGTGATGACTAATGAAAAAGTAGGGAAGACTAAAGCAGGAAGGAGAGTGACAAAAACAGTGAGCCATGAGGCAGAGATGTGTGAGAGGGGGGGGGGAGAAATTATGAGTGATTTTCGATTAAAATTGGCAATATATTTGTACAACTTGAAATTTTTTTGTTGTTCCACTTCAACGGTCCAGACTTAGAGTTTTCAAATCTCAATGAGTTATCACATCCCAACCATATGTACCTTCTGACACACACTATAACACCGCAAATTTTATTCCTCAATATACCTTATAAGTATTTGAGGTATTTAATAGAATGGAAAGGTGAATTTTGGGGACGTGATTATGTTGTTAGTGAAATCGCCTGCGAGACAGTGAGTTTATCATATGGTTTTGGATGATAAAATGATGACAAAAATTTATGAAATTTTTCAGAATGAAAGTAGACATCATAATCTTTAATTTGATAGGTTATATGAATCAATTAGAGCTATATACAAAGAGTTATGAATTTTTGAAATTAGTCAAGAAAAACTGTTGATTTTCTGGAATAACATTCAAAAACTTAAATTCTGGGAATTTTGTGCTTCCAATTGGCAAAATTCTATATTTTTCCTTGAGACTATACTCAATAAGGGTTTTATAGCTTTTTTGAATCACTCTGATACAATATCTACAAATTTAGTTATAATTTTTCAAAGTTTGGGTAGAAAAGCTACCATAATTTGTAAAAAATCCGAAAATGGGAAAATAAATTATGAGATAATTATGAAATATTATAAAAAAAAATTTCCCATCATCTTCCTCCTCCAAAATGACGCCTTATGCAGAAAAAAGAGAGAGAAAACTTGAGAGAATTCTACTCACAAGGTAAGTTGATTCATCCAACGATTTAGCTCCTAACGTGTGTAAACCTTCTCCTAAGCTTCTTCTCTATGTGATTTAAGGTATTTGAAGCAAGTATTTTGGTGTTTTGGGAGCTAGGGATTTTGGTCAAGAGGACAAGCCAGAAGGAAAAAGAGGTAACGTCATAAACTTCAAATATTGATTGTTCTGGCTGCTGTAAGTAATTTAATCGATGAAATTCCGCTGGATTTGCTTTGTTTGTAAATTTGGAAAAGTTGTGTCCTAAACGTTATTCTGCCCAAATTGAGTCTAAATGGTAGTTATAACGTAGTTAAATAATTAATAAAGTTATTAGGAGTAGAAAGGAGCAAGTCTGCAGAGTTAAAACTCAAAAACGTCAATTTTCTCCTAAGAATTTCAGGTTTCAACCACTACTGTTTGGAGGGGTTAGGGTTGGATTTTTGATGTTTTGATGATTCCATTAAGTTCAGGGGGGGAAATTAGATGGCGTTACAGTTTATCACTTTTTCAGAAAAGCCTGAAAAGGCATAATTATGGAAACGCCCCTGAAACCCTGAAATAGGGGCTGCCAAGGGCATTCTGGTCTTTTGATAGTGAATTTGATAATTCCAAGTCCGGAAATGGATTTATTGGGCGAAAATAAGTCATAATAGCCCAGGTTAAAATTTCAGGAAAAGTACGGTCGGATCAAATATGGCAGGGTAAGGCCGGGCCGAGCCCCTTTTGGTAAATTTTCATAATAAACTCATACAACCACTAAGAACATATTGGAAGTGTCTAAATTGTACATTTACCATTTTAGGACCGAGTAGAGAGCTCAAGGGTTTGGCACGCAAATTGAGGCATACGTTTCGAGGAGAAAAATGCTTAAGGTAGGGAACTTTTCTCTCCTACGTGTATTTCATATTTGTGCTGGTATATTAATGCATGTTATTACTTTCCTTGATTATGTGAAACATATATGAATGATTGAAGCTCTATTTCTAATTATGCTGTGGCCATAAGTATGTTGTTTTAAACATTGAACACGCAGATATGTCATTGTGTTAGCTTGAGTTTATGTAATGCAAGCATGTCATGTATTAAGCACTTATTCTACATGCATATTGGTACTATTTCCTTTTGAGATTCTCTCAAATCTTACCGTCCCCTACCAACAATTTACACAGGTGAATACAGAAGGTACGTAGAGATCAGAGAAGAGAACTCTACACGAGAGAGGATTGCAATGGTGAAATGAAGAGGGGATGATGTCTCCATTTCACTGGGACAGGTTTAGACATCCTAGTAGCCATGTGCGTCTACCTTAATTGTAATTATAATGTACAAACTCTTAAGGGAAAGTTCTGTAGTCATGCACATATTATCAATATATTTATGTTATTCCTGTGTTGCCCACTGAACCACGAATTAATATTTCGCTACAAGTCAAAATAAGTAAGGGTGTGACACACACTAATTACTACAAACTACTACAACTATTCCTTTGTTTGAGCGCATTCACGCATGGGAAGGGAAAAAGCAGAGTCACTCACTTGGTTGGCCTCATCGCTTCAGAGTCCCGAAACCTAATGATGCCCAACTCTTTTATATATTTACTCCTATTACCCCAACATCACATCCGATTTGACCAATCTACTTTTATTTAACTTATGATCCCCCGGTTGGGTACTCTTTTCTCTCCCACATCAATTGGCCTGACGCCCCCTCGAATTCCTCTTTTCTCCCCTTTTAGGGTGTATTTGGTTTGAGAGGGGAGGAGAGAGGAGGGTGGTAAATTAACTTTGGGGGCAAGAGGAACCCAAAATTTACCCTCTTATTAAAGGGAGGTGAGAGGGTAAATTTTGGATTCCTCCAACTCAAAAAGGTAATTTACCCCCATCCCCTCCCCTCCCCTCAAGCCAAACACACCTTTTACTCTTACTTTCGTTGTGCCCTGGCCCTGAACCAAAGTCACAATTTTCGTCCTTTAATATACTGATGTGATTCCATAGCACTCGTCCATCTGAATACTCTCATCCTTTAATATACTAATGTGATACTGATGTGATTCCATAACACTCATCCATCTGAATGCTCTTATCTTTTCATGACTGTGAGTTCCTAAGGACCAAAGAAAATAACACTAAGGTCCCTATGAAAAGAAATAACAACTCGTTAAGCATATTTTACAACTCAACATGTTGTAAAACACGGTCAACGAGTTGTTATTTCTTTTCACAGCGACCTTACTATTATTTTCTTTGATCCTTGGGACCTATGCGTGATTCCCCCTTTAATATATATTGATGATTTGAAGGCTCTCTCGGTCCGAAATTTTTAACTAATATCCATTGGTCAAGTAGGGGAAAAAGCTACGAATATATGTTGAATCTTTAATAGTGTCATTATTAAAAATAGGAAAAAGTAAGATGCGGGTTCATTGATAACTTAAAATTATTTGAGAGTAACTCTAGAGCAAAGGGTAAAAATATTTATGTATTTAATGATAATTTTTTCAATTAATTAAAAAGGTAGCTAACAAGTAAAAACTGACTCTTTTTTTTTTAATGAAAAAGAGTCAGTTTTTTAAAAAGAATTATTTAAATTTACTGGGAAAATATCAGTTTTTTTAAAAGAAAATATTAATTATATTTTTTTACAATAAAAAATATGAAATACTTCATTTGATCCACAATATAGAACATCTTAACTATTTCACAGGAAATAAGAAATGACAGTTAAGTCATTTAATATATCCTAAAATATAAGTTTTTTTGTTTCACTTTTACCCTTATTGATAAATGTGTTTAAAAATGGTTTTTCTCTCTCCTAATTTGTATTCTCTCACATCTACTCCTATATGCTTTTTCAATCTCCAAGGTAGATTAAAAAAATTCATTCATGAGGTTTATTAAATCTCAAAAAGGCATTTAGCGGGGTGTCATTATTTTTTTTTGGAATTTTTATTTTAGAGAGGGAGATATAATTAATCGGTAAAGTTTTAAAGTGAGTATTAATTACATGGGAAAAATAAAAAAAATGCATTAATTAAATTGCAGGTGCCCTATATTGTGGACCATGTATCTCTTCTAAAGGTGCCCTATAATAGAGTTTTCAATCTCGGTTATTAGTGTCTCGTTTTCAAAGTACAAAAAACGGATCGGATAATATTTTCATAAAATATTAAACATAGATCATTAGATATTAATCCAATAATTATAGAAGAACGTAAAGGAGGATGACAGATGGGAAAAGGAAAAGAGAGAAGCCAATTTTAATTTACTTTAATCAATAAAGGAATAATAGGAATTTCATTATCACTAAATTTTATGTTGCCTTAAGAATTATTTAATTAACAATTAATGAGGGGCATTTTCAAAAATAGATTGATTACATTGTCATTAAGTTTTTCCCCCTTCACATTATCATTAAGTTTTACGTGGCTTGGGGAACTATTTGCTTCCTTTCTTTAGTTTTCTTTTGTATTCCCTTATTATGATAATTTGCATTTATAACAATAAATTTTTGGGAAAATGACATGAGGTCCCAAGGACTAAAAAAAATGCTAGCAAATTCCTCTACAAAAAAGAAATAACTCATTAAGTGTATTTTACAATTCAACATGTTATAAAAATAACTCAACGAGTTGTGTGCTTGGTACTACTTTTCCCTTTTTTAGCAGGTAATTAAATTTGTGAACCGGTCATTAAATTGGTTGAGGTACTGGGTTAAGGGTTAGTGGAGAAGACTACAGTCAAACCGGAGCTTACATTGGAACCAAACAGGTGAGAAATTGAAGATTTTAGACTTATTAATATAAAATTCTAAAAAAATATATTAAAAGGACGATTTTCTTTTTAAAATGTACCGAACCGGGTTGATCACCGAATCAGACCGATCTACTAGCAGGTTCACCGGTTTCCCGGTCAGACCGGCCTATCTGGACCAGCTCAGTCCAAGTTTGAGTACTATGCTAAATATAGAAAGTATGGATGGCAATAATAATAATAATAACAATAACAATAAAAAAATAAAAAAATAGAAAGTATGGCTGAAAAGATATTTTGGAATTTTTAGATATGTAAGACCTCGTCTTACATACCACTTACTATTGATATTAATCAGAGTATATGAGCGCAGTTCGGTAGGTTACACAGGAATAACATAAATATACTGATAGATTGATACAATGTACTTGATTTCAACACAGGTTTTCCCACAGGATTAGATAATATATACAAATTATCCCAAAATATCCAAGATATTCAAAATATTAAACTTCATAGAGACCTATAGTTTCATCGGTCATCAGTGAGTAAATGGAGAACTTACCGTCAGGAAACTTCTGAACCTATTTACAGGCTTGTGAGTGTCCTGAAGAACAAACAGCAATGTGGCCGTTGCGAGTCCTCTGATTTAGATCTGAACTGTATTCTCTCATGAAGTAGATTGGAAAAGCCGTGAAACTTCCTGATAAAGCTGTTCAGCTTCAAATGGTTTTGAAACATATCCATCCATTCCACACTTCAGGCATTCCTCATGCGTTGCCTGAATCACATCTGCAGTCATAGCCAAAATGGGTATATGCCAGTTTGAAGTATTCTCCAAGGTTTCCACAGGCACTTCTTTGTTTACATGGTATTCCATGTCCCGAATCCTCCTAGTAGCTTCCAACCTGTTGAAACAAGGTTCTATATTAGCAACTAATGTACAAGCTAACAGTTGTATTATTATTCATTGCCAAATTAACATATATTAAAGGATAAAAATTATCAATACTTTCAACTAAATTCCAAAGAAAAAGCTCAGTTGTAGCATACCCATCCATTTCTGGCATTTGAATATCCATAAAACAGGCATCAAATTGATGGGGCGGCTTCAGCATAGAGATGGCATCTTTTCCACTGTTAACACAGACCACATCAGCTCCATACTTTTTTAATGCTCCTGCTGCTACTGTTCGGTTCACACTATTGTCATCTACAATAAGGATTTTCCTCCCACACAAAAGGTGGCGGAGAGACAAACTTGGAAGCTCCCTATTTCGAGGATCCCCCTTGTTCCCAACACCCATGGCTCGCTGCATTGTAGCAGCAAGCATGCTTGCTCTCAGAGGTTTTACAATGACAGTTGGATTATGAACACCAAATGTTATGGAACTTGCTCTGGAAGAGCTACTAGAATTAACAAGAACGAAAAGGTTTGGAGAAACCCACCGATCAACTTTCCTCATGTTACTGATAAACTGAGATGAAACATCAGAATCTCTATCCCAGACTTCATGTTCAACTAGGATCATATTAATAACTATATCCCCATTGCTTATGACCGACAAACCTTGATTTAAATCTGAAGCTATTTCAACATGAATGCCAAGCCGTTTAATGTGATATCTCAACACTTGAGCTCTGACAAGTCTAGGCTCTATAGCAAGTGCAGTCATGCCCTGAAATTCTGAGGATGCAAGGTTAGGTTGGTTGTTAATTTGCTGGGTTTTACCCTCAGTTGAACTAGGGGATTCATTGGTAAAGACAGCTGTAAATGTGAAAGTAGATCCCATCTTCGGTGTGCTCTCAAATCCGATTTCGCCATGCATGAGGCCAACCAAGCACTTGCTAATGCTTAGCCCAATACCTGTTCCCCCATGTTTTCTGGAGACAGATGGACCAACCTGCATGAATGGAGTGAAGATGCGGGGTTGGGCTTCTTCAGGAATTCCTTCACCAGTATCTTCCACAGAAACAATAAGAGTAATGCGATCAGGGGAGGAAGATGAGAAAGAACCCAGAGGTCCATCTTGACTGAGAAAACTGAATCCTTTCCAGCTTTTACATCTATCAGCAACAGGAAAGCCACTCAAGGTATTCTTTGATGTTGCAACTTCAATTGAATTGACAACTTCCTCAATAAGATGGACAGTGACAAATATGTGCCCTTTGTCCGTGAACTGCCAAAGAATTACCAAATCAAAAACACTTCTCACTTTAGCTCTTTTGATAACTACAATTGGCTGGAACCACGGAAAACTAAGTTCATTATGGAAAATATTTTATAAAATTACATTTAACTGACTAGGACACTAACAATACAGGTGACTACGGCAGATCTCTACATAAATTAGGCTTCACCCACTTTTTCTCAATGAGCAATAGGACACGCTTTTTAAACCAAAAAAGGGTAAAATCAGAGTAACAGAATAACATGACATCATAACAGAGAAGCAATTTTTTTGCAAAATAAAACATGGAAAGTTTGATAAAATCTGATGAATATTTTCTTCTCTCCACAGGCTTTCTTTGAAACAGCCCAGAATTACCTTAATTGAATTGCCGATGAGATTTGTAATTATTTGCCGAAACCTTCCTGGATCACCCACTAGCTGTTCAGGAACCTGATCTGAGATATACACTGCCAACTGTACCCCCAAAAAATAAATCAGGAAGAGCCAATTATAATCATACGATGCACATTTTATAATTAACAACATGAAGAAAGTTCGACCACATAAAGCAAGAAAAGTTACCTCTACTCCTTTCTCTTGAGATTTCTCAGAGAATAGTGACAATACATCATCCAAGACTGCTCGGATGTCAAATAGCACTGCCTCAAGCTCAAGCTTACCAGATTCAATCTTTGCCTGGTCCAAAACCTCATTTATAAGAGACACTAGAGCTTTTCCACAACCCTGTGCTGTTCTGAGATATTCTTTCTGTGTTACATCTAGATCTGTGTCCATAAGCATATTCAACATTCCTGAATGTTCAATTTTAGAGTGAGGCCAGTACACAGCAGAAGCTTTTATTTGTGCAGTATTGTGTGTGTAACCTTGGCAATTTAAGACAAGTCTAGAACAGAGTTTTCAGCTACTTACCAAGAACACCATTCATTGGTGTTCTGATCTCATGAGAAACAGTGGCCAGAAACTGCAGTATCAATATTTGGTTAGTCCTACTTGAATAGTAAAAACATTAAGCCTCGAGTTGTTTACAAAGAAAATGGAAAGACCGCATACCTGGGATTTTGCAACATCAGCTGCCTCAGCTCGTTTTTTAAGTTCCATCATCTCACAGTAATCATCCTGCACTTCAGCAATTCGATTTACAGTAGCATGAAAAATATGCCCTACAAGAAGCGCAATAACAAGGATGCCAATTGCTGCAGCAATTGCCAACCATGGAAATGGAGGTTTCTGTTTGAACCTGTGCCAGAACCAAACTTGAATTTAATCCAAAGTTCATATATTTAGATGATTTCCACATTTCAATTATTGCAATAAACAAATAAATAAACATTGAGACTAGCAAGCCCCTAAAAAAGGGAACAATAAAATAAAAGGCACTCATTTTGGAATTGCTAGTGGCAAAACCTCACAAGACTCAAGAATCAGACATCATCTTATATGGACTAACCTCATCACACTGGGTATATTCTTTTCTATTTTAAAAAAGCAGCATCATGTTAAAAACTGTGCCTGAGAGCAAGGAAGAATAGAGACATCAGACTCTTTATGCGTCATTTCAGTTACCTGCAGTGAATCTCATGCTTCCGGAAAGGATCTCCAAAGATCAGGGAGCTAACATGATAGAATCCATCATCTGATACATTTGAACCATACATGGGAATAGGGTGGGTATGATTAGTAGTGTCATACACATTAACAATCACAGTTTGCTTGCTAGCAAGTTGTTGAAGCAATTTTTCAACCAATGACTCGATATCAAAGACGCCACCAAGATACCTGCAAAACAGTGATTAAACACTAAAGCTCTCTCTAACCTAAACATCATGCATGAATCGTTTATTTCCCTGAATCTTAAAGCAGAGACAAGTCACCCAGTAGAGCGGATTAGTTACTTCAGAGCTATAACTTCCCTGGAAATAAGCTATGTGAATGTTCAAAAATTCAACAAGTCCTTAAATTTACACATACCCATTTGTTGCTTGAATCCTTTCGTTTGGGGTTGGATTTGATGGAAGATCTGTGTTGTACACTGCAAAAGTGAGGATAACTCCCAGATGATTTGTTTTGAGCAGCCTAAAAGGAGCAGTTAAAACTCCTTTCCCTAACTCTCTAGCACGCAGAACATTTTCACGATCTTCCTGTTGATGAACAAACCAACAAGAGTCCTAATTCGAAATGTAGTTGACATAGGTGTAATTGAACGAAAGAGTAACTTAGTGAAATTCACAAAAACAGATTATTCATGTGTATTATTATTTTCAGAAAAAAATAGTCCCACTGAAATAGGCAAAACAAAAAGAAAAATGCGCGCCCCAACAAACTGGGAGGGAGAATTGAACACAAAATGGTTGAAGTGTACTAGTGACATGTTAAAACACAAACTTAATTAACGCTTCAGAAACATTATTAGAGAAGACGCAAAAGAAACCCACCTTTCCAGACAGCACATCGACAGAAATGACATGGGAAATTGTTTCCTGTGCAAAAATGACAGGAGCATATTCTTCTCGAACTGGGGAAGGCTCCAATGCTTCATGGGCAAAGTCATCTTCATGAATGGGGTTCTGCTCAAGGGTATCCATCCTTTTAATGGTCCAGCCTTGTTGCTTCTCGAACTGTTCCCTTTCAGAATGAAGCACCCTCACAGCATAAGCAACACCATTAGTAAGGGGCCTCTCAAAAGCAGTTTGTTCTGTGTACCTAGCAAATGTCCTCTGAGGGTTTTATAAGTTAGAATTTAGAATGATTTCCTCACAAAGACAAAGAAAAACACCAGATCTCATCCCAGCCTATGCTCAATTAACCTTGTTAAATCATTGGTAGTGAATTGAGATCTACTTACCTGATCCATGGCAGAAGGGGACTTGGCGTGGTGGAAGCTTGAGATGAGAATTGACATGGCTTGGATACGGTTCATACTAACATTAAACTGATCCTGAAGCATCCTAGCCCTTTCGTCACACATACTTGCCAGAATCTCTTTCCTCTTCTCAGTGGCTTGCAAGGTCATGAAGAAAAAGATCCACAAAGATACCATGGTCCAGCCCAGTACCCATGTCAGCAAAAACTTTCTCCACAGAGTTCTCCGAACTTTCCTGGATCCAATACGATGGTAGTAGTGTTGATGAATTTTACAACTATTGCCTGAGATCTTGTCCCACCACTTGAGCCACATCTTGCCACCACCACCCAGAAAACCGACCTTGGTTTCCATGATTCCTCCGTTGTTGAACTTCATGTACATGACTGATATAATCCAGAAACACAGCGCCAAGAGTAGATGCCCCAACTTTAGGCCAAATCCAACTACATAGAGCAAGCTCATCCACAACAGTAACCAACACAAGTTAACAAGAAACAGTTCCAAGAGGTACTGGATGCTACTTCGAGCTAATTCCAAGTAGTCTAGCGAGAGAACCACTGTCAAATCCAGACAATCACCCCCATTTAAAGCTAGCAAACAGAATCCTCGACCCGTGACTGTGAGAGGTGGATATCGAAACAGGAAATTTGGGCAAGAACACCGCTAAGCACCTCACAATCTCAGACACAAGTGGGTTTCAAAGTGGAAACAAAGATGCTTTTTAAAAAGATGCTGTCTTATCCACCGGAATAGACTGAAATTGAGAGTGCACAGGGAATACAGAAATTTGAGGCAGATAAGAAACTCAAATACGCCCTAAAGAATAAAAGAAACGCCGAGATTCCGAGGTTTCTAATTCTCAACAGAAATGGATGTTTGTAGTGCGAATCAGTAAAAAAAAAAGAAGAAAATATTTAATTCAAATAGTGAGGATATTGTTTTTAAAAGATATTTCATAGCCCCTGAATAAATAAGAAGCGACATCTCTTTAAGATTAAATGAATATTTTCTGTAAGGATACAGGATGACAGAACTGACGAAAGATAAAATAACTTAGTGAGAGATTACTGAGGCTTCTATTTCTCTATATCAAATAGTGTCCCAATTGGGATATTCATAGATACTGAATCAATGTCTTAAAATAGTGCCTCTTGAATACTACACATTTTTAATTAAAATGTCATAACTATCTGTTAATTCCATGAACCAACACAAATCCCTTTAATTTATAAGAACATGACTTCTCACATCGCATCTCTTCATTTAAATATATTCCATAAAATTGGAGAGACTCTTTCTTTGACGCACCTATATGCAATATTTACAACAATCCCCCACATGTGTCAAAGAAAACACACCATTTGCTGAGTTACACCCATGGATATAACTATTATATCTAGTGGTCTTTTGGACTATGAACTAGACCTAGACCGATAACACATGATACATAGAGATGTCAGTAGTCCTGTGGACTATAAACTCACATCTCTTGGGCGTATATAAGAGGCATTAAAGGTCAGACTATTTCCTCTCTTTTTCGCTGTTTACGACGGTTTTGCGTGTTATGTCGGCCATGCACATGCTTGGTGCGTAATGAATGTTCTAGAGATTTTGCCAAGATCTCATAAGAGCGGCCACACTCCACATTCATATAGGTGATTTCATTTAAGTTTGTGCCTGCACTATGCACACTGCCTCGTTGAACTATGAAATCATTAAAAGCTTTACTTAACCTACAATAAGGCAATCTAGTACATTCAAAATGTCACAAGAAGGAATGTAAACTATATTTGTGCTAGTCAGAACTGACGAACGACTTGTTCTTACCCATTGAACCTTCTTCATGGGATCACCAATCACAAAGGTTGGGTTGTCATCACTGTCAATTAGTAGCTGGCTTTAGTCCCATTGCCCTCGACTAATTTATTTTATCCTGCAAGGTTTTGTTAACGGTTGATAGGTCTATTATTGACCTCACCCAATCAATTTAGACAACTCTACTATAATTCTTAAGCATACTTATTCATATAATATATCAAACGATTTTCCACTTACACCATTGTTCTTTCTACAATGGTTATTGCCATATCTAGAAAGCACATATTATCGATAGTTAGTATCGGTTTCATAACAAAATATTTATTAAGAGATTTTCAACGTTCTTAACATTCCATCCATTTTTAGAATTATCAACTCTTACGCATATAATATTTTATTTTTACCACTACTAAAAGTGAATTTCCTCATATAAATGAATTTCATTCAACATCCATCAGTGTATTTCTCTACAACAGGAATCCACTTGTATATGATGTCATCATTTACGACATCCTCTAACTATTTTCTTTCTCCTCATGAGAGTTTATCTATATGCTCAATCTCTACACATCATTTGCTATGTCACTGGATCAACATTTATTAGAGCTACAAATTCTTGACAATTTGTGCATACATTGATTGAGCTTTAAGATCAATTCAAGTTTCATAAGGACTATTCACATACAAAACCAATCTTCACAAACATTTCTCATTTATCATCACTTGTCTTTTATGATCTTTAACGCCCAAAATCACATGTGATTCTCTCATGATTGCAAGGGCATAATATGATATATTTGACTATGCAAGTCATCCACATTAAAATTTAATATATATTTACAATAATCATGCATGTATATACCAAGATAAATACATATCCATAAATTATGAAAATTTAAAACACCTTTATCTAAACCCTAGATAAATAATTAAATTTTCATATCACTACTTAATGCTTATTTCAAGCTATATGCAAATTTTAATAATTCACATCACAAGATTTACTCTTCACAACAAATAACAAAGCCTTCATTAAATTAATTTTAATCATAACACATGTCATATATGTTAGAACTGGCTGACACCCAGGAGAGGACGAATTGGGTGTATTATAAAAACTTAATAAATTTGAAATTCTTTTCGCATCTTATCAAATCAATAAGTATGTAAGTAATGAAATATAAAACCATAATCAGTTATTGAAATCATATATGCTAGAAATATAAGAGTTTAGGGAAGAAAAGATGCAAACTATGATTTATCCTAGTTCAGTCCAATTCACGATGACCTACGTCCATTTCCTAGGCTCCTCCTGAGATTTCAATATTATCTCCCCCAAGTTTAATAGGGTACTTGAGAACCACTATAATCCCACAAGTTTAATCCAAGCACTTGTGAGGCTCTTACAATTCTCATACTGAGACAAGGACTCCCCCTTATACACTGTAAGGATACAATTTGTTTCCTACTCAAGATTCCCCAATCTTGAGTAACTCTCACAAATATAGAATGATTACAATGAGAGATTACTTCTCTCTATATAAAGTAGATAATGATTAACACTGAAGTATATAATGGGAGTATCATTATAAAGCTTCAGTCAGGTTAGATTCAGAGTAACAGCATATCAACATTGTAGGCATGAACTCTCATCCTCGTTCATTTTGAATGACTCTTCTTTTATAGTTGATGAAGAGCATTTGACCGTTTGAGCTTTTCTTCTTCCCGTTGAGGCTTAAAATATTACTGTTGAACTGGTCGTTGGAAGCTTCTGACACAAAAGTGTTTTCTTCGTCTTGTGTGTTAATCCTTATTTGATCACCTGGAAAATGCTTAATCACTAATATAATGAAGTGTTAGAGTGATTAGAATCAATAAGAACAAGTCACACAAAAGTTCAATGATTTTCAAAAGTTTCAAGGTGATACTCTGTTTTCTGGAAAATCAGTTATTCAAATAACCTCTGTTGTATTCGAATAGAAGAATTCATATTCTGTTGAAGTAAATTCAAATATACTTTCCTTTGTATTCGAATAGCTTGTCCTTTATTCAAATAATCTTTTCTATATTCGAATGACTCCCTTTGTAAAACATTGATTTATATTTGAATAAAACAACTTGTATTCGAATAGCGTTCTTTGATAATAAGTAATCCTTATTCGAATACTTTATCCTCTATTTGAATAAACTTTTAGAACTTGAAATGTATCAGAATAATCATTCCTTTATTCAAATAGCTTCTCACACAAAATATATGATATTATTCGAATAGTACTTGCTCT
This sequence comes from Inga laurina, assembly GCA_963855925.1. Taxonomy (NCBI): domain Eukaryota; kingdom Viridiplantae; phylum Streptophyta; class Magnoliopsida; order Fabales; family Fabaceae; genus Inga; species Inga laurina. Next base: position 1,127,187 of record OY979713.1, on the reverse strand, counting down.
ATTCGAATAGTGCACCTTTGATAATGAATTTTCACAAACGAATACTGCAGCCTCTATATTTGAATAAACTTCTGAGGGTGTAACTCTTTGGATATAAATCGATGGCAAATGAACTATCCCTATAAAGCTCTTTAAGTCTTCTTTGCACAGCAACAAGAATCAATCACAAATACTTTGTATTTCAAAAGTTATGATTCAATGTGTATCGATTGGTCTGGAACAAAACAGAGCTTGATTTCAATCACCAACTTCTAGAAGGTATATCTCTTTGAATATAACTCTAAATATGACCCATGACTTATCCATGGAAAGATATTTAAGTCTAGTTTCATATGGCACTAGTTTCATCTCAATCCGATATGTAGTTTAAGAGGTATATCCAAAATACTGAACCTATTTTGAAATATGACAGTGATTTGAATGTTATCTTCCAAAATTCATATCTCCTTCATCTCAGCTCCTTTTAACTTGATTTAGGTGTCAAAATGACACATTGGGAGTCTAGTTTCATATGTCACTGGTTTTACCTCAATCCAAGTTGTGGTTTGGGAAATATGACCAAATTACTAAACCTCGCCCATACTGAAAGAAACAAAGTCTGCTGCTGTTATTCAAATAGCATTGCTTCTATTCTAATAGAATCACCCTTTTTCAATTATGGACTATTCGAATAGTATTTGATTATTTTACACTGAGACTATTATGATAGTTCCATTACTATCCTGATAGTAAGCTTACTATTCTGATAGTAACCTTACTATCCTGATAGTCTTGTGGTATTCAAATAGTTACTTAATATTAATTGTACATGTGCTCATATTCAACAATTATAATTTATTCCTCTTGGCTTGGATTAAGGACACTTGGCATATTTTGTTGACCAACAGTTATTTTCCCTTTTTATTTTCATGAATGGCAAAAATATGAAGAGAAAAAGGAAATAGTAATTATCCAAATTAATTCCATAATTATTTTGCCCATTTTCTCATGAATATGAACATTTATAAAATTCCTAAATTCCAAATTCATAAATATTCAATATTTTATTGAATTTACCAAATAATTATAATATATTTGGTGAATATAAAATTTGGGGTGTTAGATCTTGAGTGCACAAACCACCACCTCTTAAAAATCTAGCCATTTCCCTAAAGCTTATTCTAGCCATTTCAAAATTCTTACCATTTCTCCGTGCTCTCATCGAATAGCTTCAACCACTCTTTTCTGACATCCCCACTATTATTTCCCTCTCTCCATTGTTGCTGAAATCATGATTCTCTGCCTTCCCATTTTTGTGGCTACCTCTGAAGTCATTCATGGCTTGTTCTGGGCTCTGGGTTCATTTTTCTTTGAAATTTCTCATCTTTTTGCATGAAGGTGAGAAATTTCTACCCTTAACTAGAGTTAATAATACAAAATTGATGCTCTATTCTTTTGTTCCTATATCTTGTGATATGAATAAGACAACGAGTAGGAAATGGTTGTTCATATCATTTTTTTAGTTATGTGATATTGAGTTCATATGATTTGAGTGAAGTTGCTATCTCCTATCACTAGTGGAAAAATCACTTTTAAGACCAGTTAAAAATGACATTTTAGACCGGTGCTGGATAAGGTTTTGATACAGCCTGTCTAAAAAGTACCTCATCCAGCCGGTCTAAAAAGTTTGCTACTTTTTAGACCGATTAAGGAACCGGTCTTAAAAAAAAGTTTATATTGGTTATTTATACAACCGGTCTAAAAATAATTATTTTTAGATAGGTTATCGAAGAAACTAGTCTAAAAATCGAAACTTTTTAGATCAATTTTAGAAAAAAAAAAGGGTCTAAAAAGGTCAAATTTTTTGACTGGTTGTCTTAAAAATCGGTCTAAAAGTAATTTTTAGACAACCGATCTAAAATGTACTTTTTAGACTAGTTGTGGAAAGAACCGGTCTAAAAGTTGCATTTTTTTAAAATTGTTCCGTTTAAAACATTTACCCAGCAAGTCATTTCCCCTATTAAAACATTTCACTCAACAAACAGCCATTTTAACGACATCCAAATAAATTCTTCTCTTGCACATTATAACAAACATCTTATACAGATCAACATTTTCATCAAGCATTTCAATTGGATGATGTAATACTTAATCATTCTTCCTATACCCCACATTCCATAGAAGTAACAACAATAAAGCATTGAAATTAAAATCAACACATGATCACACAGAATATGAACATTAAGGTATACTGCTAAACATTTTTATTCCAGTGTTTTAATATTACAGTTTGATAAAAGAAATCAAAACTTTAGCTAAGATCAGAATATAATCAAAACACTTTAATTGATGATAGAGGAATCTATTGAGAAAGAACACAACTGACAGTAATCTATCACTGATGATCACTAGCTGGCTTCGGAGCATCTACACTAAGACACCTCATATCCTTCATTTTCCTATGACGACAAAAAAAAAGTAGTTTTATATATACCAATAACAATATACATAATTCAAATATAGTTCATGATAATTATTTTATCTAACTTTCCTTCAAAGTAGTTTTATAAAGGGATATCCTCCCATATCCCTTCATGATGATCGTTTCTTATGCCGTGTGCATTGTCTGATTCATCTTCTTCGTTCAATTCTGGTAGACCCCTAGAAAAAGAAGGAGTCTCTAGAAGATTATTCATTGAATGAATTTCCTGATTAATGTTAATGACTCTTTTTCATTGGAGAGCTACAGACCAAATTTTATTTGCCTGATCGGTACTATAGAATACTTGTTTCACTTGATATGCCATAATAAAAGGTTCATCTCCAAAACTTCTATTAATCAAATCAACCAATGTAAATCCCAACTGATCAATCATCACACAATTGTTGACATCAACCCACTAGCATTTGAAAATGAGAAATTTAATTTTAACATAATCAACCACCTAAATCTCTTCAATAACCCCATAATAAGGTATTATTGCCAATATAGGGTTCTTATCTTTCAAACTAGAGAAGTGCATAGATTCAGCTACTAACATAACCCCACTATTCTGGACGGTGCTCCTATCATCAAGGGACTTCGTGTAAAACATATAACCATTGATCACAAATGAAGTCCAAGTTATGAATCAACCTCAGGACCACGTGCTTACCATTTAATTGTATCAGAATCACATTTTTCTCAGTCAACCTTTTGTTTGAACCAATGTGCAAAAGTTTTGTTATGCTCCCTAATTAACCTTTGTTCAATCATTCGACTATTTTCTTTTCGGACAATTTCTTCTTGAGCATTAATGTAATCTTGAACTTTATCAACATTATTCAAGATGTACAAGTGGAATTGTTGCAATTCATCAAGATCAACACTCTTTACTGTAGCCCCGCATCTACCCCCTTCTTCATCATGACGTTCAGGAAGCCCAATATGTCTTACATTTGATAGGTAATCTTGACAAAACTCCATGACTTCTTCAAAAAAATGTTGCTGAACAATAGATGCTTCAGGTCGATTTGCATTCTTCACATCTCCTTTTAAAATTTTCATAGTTCTTTCAATTGGGTACATCCATTGTAAATAGATAGGGCCACAGAACTTTATCTCCCTCACTATATGAAAAATTAGATGTACCATGATGTCAAAAAAAGAAGGAAGAAAAGCTTCTCAAGCTGGCATAAGATCATATATCCTTAATTTTCCAGTTCTTCCAACATTTCTATCTCAATGACTGTACTATAAATAGCATTGAAGAAGAACCAAATTTTAGTCAAAATATGTTGAAGATCATATTCGGCAATGCCTCAAATAGCTACTGGGAGTAGTTGTTGCATTAAGACATGACAATCATGAGACTTTAGCCCTACTAACTTCAACTCTTTCATCGACACAAGCTTCCTAAAATTTGAAGAATACCCTGAAGGAACTTTAATGCAATGTAAACACTCACAAAAGCTTCTTTTCTCATCCTTAGACAAAGTATGAGCAGCTGGAGGACAAAAAGTTCTCTTACCATATGGTTTTGGATGCAAGTCTTCTCGTATCCCCATTTCTTGTAAATCTAATCTTGCCTTCACGTCATCCTTAGAACTACCTTATATGTTAAGCAGTGTCCCAATAATATTATCACATACGTTTTTCTCCACATGCATGAAATCAATATAGTGTCTTTCATCAAGATTAGGCTAATATGGAAGATTGAAGAAGACATAACTCTTTTTCCATTTATTTTTTTAATTACTATTATTTGTAGTCTTACCAAAGATAACATTCATATTTTTCATCTTTTCATAAATTTACTCCCCAGTCAATGCCTTCACAGCATCTTCAAACTCCTGTCCACTAAAAAAATATTTCTTTAATCTACGATACGGGTGGCCTCATCTAAGAAATCTCCTCTAGCCAAGATAAGTTGTCTTTCTTCTATGTTAAGTTGATGGTAGCATGTTCCTTCTTCACAAATCGGACATGCTTTATGGCCTTTAACACTATATCCTAACAAGTTTCTTTATGCAGGGAAGTCATTTATAGTACAAAAGAGCATGGCTCACATTTTAAAAACCTCCTTGTTCGTATCAAAAATATCAATACCTTCATCCCACAACTCTTTGAAGTCTTTGATCAAGGGTTCTAGGCAAACATCTATGTTATTTTTGGGTTGTTTTGGTTCCGAAATCGACATAGACAATATGATGTACCTTTATTTCATGCATAACAGAGCAGATAAGTTGTAAATTACCAAGAGAACAGGCCATGAACTATGTATACTGTTCAGGCTATCAAAGGATTCATGCCATCCATGCTAAGCTCAAGCCTAAGGTTCCTATGTTCTTCATCGAAGGTAGGAAATAATTGATCAATTTTGTTCCATTGAGAAGAATCAGTCAGATGTCGAAGCTTTCCATTGGATATCCTCTCATCCACAGGCCATCTCAAATTTTTTGCATCATTTTCATTAGCAAACAAGTGCTTGAATCTTGGTATGATTGGAAGATATCACAACACTTTTGCAAGGGCGTTATTTGATTTGTACCTTGAGGTTTCACATATCGGACACTGTTGTTTCTCTTTATGCTCTTTTCTATACAATATACAATCATTATGGCATGCATGGATCTTTTTATACTTCATCCCTAGTGGATACAATATTTTCTTAGCATCATAGTATTGAGAAGGCAACACATTATCATCTGGAAGCATGTCCTTAAAAGCCTCAAGTATTTCTGAAAAATTCTTGTCGCTCCATCGATGTCATGCTTTCAAGCTTAACAATTTCAATACTACTTTCAACAATTGGCATTTTTTACATCCTAGGTACAGCGGCATCTCAACATCACTGCACATATTACCATATGCATGTGATTGCTCAAAAGCCTCTTCTCCTACATCACGAATAATATCCTTTCCCTGATCATCCGTATCCGTGTCATTATCATCAAAGGCCACTCCCCCTGTTGAGATGAGCTTGACATTTCTAATTCTTCATCAGGCCATAACCATACTGTATAACTCTTATAAAATCCTTCAAAAATTAAATGTGTATATATATCTCCAGCACTTAGTCAAAGTCATGGTGGCGTCGATTGATGTTCAATGAAGTCCTCAAAGTCACAATATTGACAAAGGGAAGTCACAGTAGAGGAGAATGGTCACTGCGGAGAATAGAGGTGGCGGCGGAGGAGTGTGACGATAATCAAAGAACAGCGATGAGAAACACAACAACGACAGCGATAATGACGGAGGAGAGTTGAGCAAGTCAGGAATGGAGTGCGATGGAGGAGTTTAGAACAAGCAGAGACAAAGCTCACAAAGAAATGGCGACAAGAGAATAAAAGGTTCATAGAGCATGAGATCTGGGCGCGGGAGTAAAAATATGGCCAAAACGCTAACCTTTTAGACCGGTTTTCTATAAAAACCGGTCTTAAATGGGAGAAAAAGAAATAATTTTTAAATTTTTCACATTTAAGACCGGTTTTAAACCGGTCTTAAATGTTGGATATTTAAGACCAGTTATTATTAATAACCGGTCATAAAAGTTTTAAATTCTTAATTTTTTAAATATTTTAATATTTTTAGACCAGTTTTATTTATAACCGGTCTAAATAATTTTTTTAAAACTGGTTTTTTAGAGAACCGGTCTTAGAAGTTCTATATAATTACAAAACTGCCACCGGTCAAATTTTTTAGACCTTATCTACTATAACCGGTCTAAATGTGGTGGTCTAAAAAGGGAATTTTGTACTAGTGTGTGGTGTTCTTTTGTTGCTATCCCCTATTTTAGACAGTCAAGGTTAATATCAGCTCTAAAGTATATCAAGAGTTAACAATCTTCGAATGTGAAGCAAAATTCAAACATGGTTAGTCAATAAAGAAAATAAACTATAAATAACACATTTCATATGAAGTCATATAAAATCTTATTTAAATATAAAAATTTTAAACCCTTGTTTATCCATTCAATTACCACCGTGGTGTAATAATACTCCCTCCAGTCCTAATTATAGGACATATTTACCTAACTTTAGAGAAATTAAGGATAATGATTAAATTAGTTAATCATATTTATTTTTCAAAAATACCCTTATTTAAAATTTAAAATGGCATCCAATTAAGTGGATTCTCTATTTTTTCTTGTACCTCTCCTGCCTCACACATGACTTTTCCTAGCTCTCACACAATCCGGCGTCGTCAATCTCCATCAATAACTTCCGATCTACTCTTATTAAGTTATTATTACGTTTAATTATTATTTAGAAAGTATCAATAGGGGGTATTTTGGGAAGAAATTGATAAAAATTAGAATTTTGTCCTATAATTAGGATTAAGATCCACTCTCAAATATTATCCTATAATTAGGACCTCTGAGTAGTAATCATCTTGTGTAGAACAATAGCCTGATAATTTAGAGGGAGAAGGAAGATTTTTATGTAATTTGAAACCCTGTATAGCAGCTTCACTCTTCACAATGACGGTTGGTTTATGAACGCCCAATGTTATGGAACTTGCTCTGGAAGAGCTACTAAAATTAACAAGAATGAACGGCTTTGGGGGAACCCCGCAATCAATTTTCCTCATGTTATTGATACACTAAGATGAAATATCAGATTCTTTATCCGAGACTTCATGTTCAACTAGGATCATATTAATAACTATATATGTAACATCCCAAATTTTATTTACCAAAAATATATTGTAATTATTTAAGTAATTTAATAAAATGGTGAATATTTATTAATTTTGAATCATAATAATAAAAGTAATAGAGGAAAAATTGGGGGGAGGGGGAATAAGCAATGTTTTTAAGACCGGACCAGATGGTCCGGCCGGTTCAGCCGTCGACCGGAGTAGGCACCGGCTCAGTTTCTGGTTAAGAGCCGTTTTGTGTGTCGAGCCACACAAATTGTCTGGTTCAACAGACAATTAAAACCCAAATTATCAGCTCTACCTAAAAGCTGAGTGATTTAGAGAACGATGTCGTTATATAAGATGACAAGGGGAGTGGGTCAAGGTGTGAAAAGTTTTGTGATCCCTCTCTTGTCCTGAAGATTCGTTTGTACTACTTGCATTTATTTCTGCATCTTCACTTTGCTTTTCTGATTTCCTTTCCTTTTCTATCATGTATTTCAGCTAATTTCGTCATTTGTATCAGATATGACTGGAATATAATATTTGCCATTGGCAGACCTCATTTAATATCTGTTATATTCACTTTTTAGTATTATCACATTTTCCTCTGACTTTCTCATGGATCTGAATCTTAATTTACTTGCTCTATGATGATGCTGGATTTTGTTTTGCTCTCTATTCTGTAGTGACAATGTTGAGTTTATATTGTTAAACCTTTAATTTGGATTATTGTAGTTGATTATAGATTAGGAGATGATGATTTCAATCTTTAATTCCTTTAATGTTGTGTTTGTTGATTCAATTGTGCAATTGAAAATATTACGAGTAGATTTCATTTTGGTACGGGGGTGAAGTTTTTGCACTACGTAGAACCTTGCCCGGGCAAGTGCTGAGTAAGTTTTGAACATGCCAGGACCAGTATTAGACATGCCAGGACTTGCCCGGACCCTGCGCAAGTGTGCCAAACCTTGCCCGGACCCTTTCTAAGGCATCCAAATCTTGCCACTGTAACCCCCTACTGTAATTATATCCGAAATACTCAATTAAAATGAAATAGAGACCAATAAGAAACAAAACTTATTTAAAATCCCATCTTCACGACAAGGTATTCACAAATACATTTTGAAATTACTTTAACCTGGTCTCATATTCAATTTCGAATACAATTACATTACGCGGAATATCACATTTATACAAATATCAGAGTGTACAACAATAACTTCCCGGCAACTCCTGGGTTCATACCTTTACATAGAATTCATAGGGCACATTCGCCCTTTACAATTCCTCAAACGGGGATTACACAAATCTCAACTCCATACATGCATACTCATTACTCATCCAATATACAAATACAATATCCAAATATACATCCCAACTATCATCCGAACATATACAATTATCCCAGCATATAACGATAACCAACTACCAAATACAAATGCCCATAAGGGATTCTCGCCGCCCCTAGCCACTTGCTCCTTCCTTGAGCCACTTGACCTGTCTAAAATGTTGGTAGGGGAGGGTGAGATTCTAGAGAATCCCAGTAGGAAACAGATACCAATATGCATGCAAGATAAGTGTTTAATGCATGACATGCTTGCATCTCAATAACTCATGTTCACATAATGATATATTCGCATGCTCAATGTTTCAACAACATACTCATGGCCATAGCATAAATAGAAACAGAGCTTCAATCATTCATATATGTTTCACATAATCAAGTAAAGCAATAACATGCATCAATACACAAACACAAATATCAATACATGCCCTACACTTTTCTTTCCACGTATGCTCCAGCTCCGCTTACTCGCGAACCAAACGAATACTGAACCCTTTCAAAATCTCAAAATGCTGAAAATGGGGGTTGGCTACGGCCCAGAAAATCCAGTTTCTTGGCTGAACTTCCAAAAATCATAACTAATTCAGGAAAAATCGAAATAAGGTGATTCCAAAGTCAAATGAAAGCTATTTAAGTCTTCTTTCTAGGAAAAATATTGGCCATTACTAGAAATCACCACAAAAGTCCAGATTTACCAAAAACCTAACGTTGTGCCAAAACAGAGTCCAGTTTGGATACCAAACTTTGATCAGTTCAAACTCCCAGCTCAGAAAGCGAAATGATACAAAATTTATGTCCATTTTGAAGCTTGAGATGTGAAATTTAAGACTGGAAAGTTTCATAATTTTCGAACATCATTTTCCCAGTCAAAACGTCCACGTCATCTGACTGTCCAGAACAGACTTGCCAAAACAGGGTCCAGTTTGGATGCCAAACTTTGGTCAGTTCAAACTCCCAGCTCACAAAGTGAAATGACACAAAATTTATGTCCATTTTGAAGCTTGAGATGTGAACTTTAAGACTGGAAAGTTTCATAATTTTCCAACATCATTTGCCCATTCAAAACGGCATCACAAACAGACTACCCAGACAGAATTCTCACTGGACAGAATTTCCAGATTTTCAACCATTGTGTCCAATCCAATTCAAACCAATTCCAATGATCAAATACCACAACATGGCACCATTTTCAACATAAAACACAACCCAATTCATCCAATCCAAAATCACAAGAAAATCAGGGCAAAATTCGAAATTCACAAAGCTCAACCAAAACTCACAAAACTTAGATCAAAAGTCTTCAAATACTCACCTCTTCCTCTTTCCCAAACCAATTCTTTGATTCTCCATCTTTCCAAATGTCCTCAAGCCATTAAACACCTCCAATCAAGAATCTAAAACCATAGAGATGAAGCTCTCATCACTATGAACAACTTTATAGAAGGTGATTAGAGCATTAGAGAACCACAAGCCAACCAAAATCTCACCTCTAGTTTTCTCTTTCTTCCTTGAGCTAGGCGAAAATGGAGGCTTTGGAGAGATGAAGATGATGAAGATAGCGATCAGATTTTTTTTCCATTTGCTTCATGTGTTGGCCGACCAAAATAAAGGAGAGGGAAGAGAAAAAGCACTTTGAACATTTGACCAAGATCTAAGGCTCACAAGTTGCCACTTGTCATGATCTTGATCCATCTTCATGAGCTCACATAGGCACTTGCACACATGATTCCACCCTTTGATCTATCACACAAATCAATCCTAACCATTGATCTTGAAGTTACCAATGAGTTTCCTCTTCGGTAACTGACCAATAGGTCGGTAACTTTACAGTTTTGCCCCTGATTACGGTAATTCTCATTGAATCACCACCAACACTTCACATCTTTTCATTTAGCCACAATATGCGCCTTCCCTCTATTTTAAGTCAATTTAGATGTTAATCCATAATTGGGCTTAAATACAGGGTTTTGACGCCGCTCACAACACATACGAATCACATCGGGTGCAACTCACACCATAATCTCCAAAAGGGTTTATTTATCACTAACCACATCCACTTTTGGAGTCATTATCTCTTAATCACAATTTAGGATCTTGCTAAACTGGGGCTTAGCAGTCCACTTATTTCAGGCTTATTCTCTAGCCTCAAGTTTCAAAATTCGGGGTATTACAGCCACCACCTTGCCCAAGCCTGCCAAGACTTGCCCGGACCCCGAACAAGGTTGGCAACTCATGCCACTAAAAATCCAACTGTTGCAAATCCTTGCTCGGATCCCCTAAAAAGTTGCATTGGGCTTAGAAAAGGGGGATCCAAGAAAAAAAATTGAAAATGTAATGAGTAGATTTCATTTTGGTACGGGGTGAGGTTTTTGCACTACGCAGAACCTTGCCTGGGCAAGTCCTGAGTAAGTCCTAAACTTGCCACGACCAACCCTGTGTTAGAATCGGTAGGCACAGCGGAAGAATTTTAAAAAAAATTTCACCGATCCTAATCGAGGATCTATCAACGGAGTTTAAACCAAGTTGGAAGGATTCATACCTTTTGATGATTCAAAGTTTTCACGATCTCTAGGAGCCAACACGTCAGGTCCGCTCCCTCTACCGGTATCCACAGGAATGCTCTCCAACCGAGACTGCGTGCTAGCGCCTCTAATGTCTCCTAGGGTTTCACTTGCGGCTCTCAATTCTCATGTGCGTATCAATATATCTGCTTTATCAAGTTTATAACCTATGAGGGCTATTTTCAAATTTCAAAATTAATCATCATTAATTTCAAAATTAATTAACAATTAATTATATTGATGAGCTAATTAAATAAATTCAGTTTAAATTAAATCTGTCCAACAGTTTTAATTTAACCTATTTATTTAATCCAAATAAAGAGCCTTTAGATTTAATTTATCTTCATAAATTAAATCTGACATACTATATCTCTATCATGTTAGTCATTAAATTTAATATATCTTAATAAATTAAATTTAAAACTAACACAATATAATAATATCATATAATATATATACATATAGATATATATATATATATATGTTAGGATCGGTAGGCACAGCGGAAGAATTTTAAAAATTTCACCGATCCTAATCGAGGATCTATCAACGGCGTTTAAACCAAGTTGGAAGGATTCATACCTTTTTGATGATTCAGAGTTTTCACAATCTCTAGGAGCCAACACGTTAGATCCGCTCCCTCTATCGGTATCCACACAAATGCTCTCCAACTGAGACTGCGTGCTAGCGCCTCTATTGTCTCCTAGGGTTTCACTTGCGGCTCTCAATTCTCATGTGCGTATCAATATATCTGCTCTATCAAGTTTATAACCTATGAGGGCTATTTTCAAATTTCAAAATTAATCATCATTAATTTCAAAATTAATTAACAATTAATTATCTTGATGAGCTAATTAAATAAATTCAGTTTAAATTAAATCTGTCCAACAGTTTTAATTTAACCTATTTATTTAATCCAAATAAAGAGCCATTAGATTTAATTTATCTTCATAAATTAAATCTGAGATACTATATCTCTATCATGTTAGTTATTAAATTTAATATATCTTAATAAATTAAATTTAAAACTAACACAATATAATAATATCATATAATATATATACATATATATATATATATATATATATAAAAGATATATATTTCGAAAATATATATATCTATATAATATTATTAAATATAATATTATACATTAGAAAGTCACTAACAAGAATTAGCATACTGAAGGGGCTATTATACACTTGCGATTTTCAACAGTCTGTGTTTGCCACCCAGATCACTTGTGGTTCTCCAGTGACTCACTTGGAAGTCAACTCCATATTTCAGTTGAGAGCACCATCAAAATGAAAAAGTTAGCACTTTATTAGGAAAAAAAAGTATAGAAAGGGGAACAAATTTTCTATATGATTAAGTAGATTATTAATATAAAGTGGGTGTGAATGAACCAATATAATTGCTTAATCAATCTAATATGAAAAAATATAAATAAAGGAAATAAGAAAATATTAGGAAATAATCATCTATAAATTATAATGTGAGATGATGATGTCACTATTTCTAAATTAAATCAATATCCATATTTTCATTCAGTAATAAAGAAAATTTATGTGGGTTTCAATCTAGCTTAGATACATCTATTGTTGGTATATCCATATTACCAAGGGTTATTATTGTAAACTTTTTAATGTTTACAATGAATTTTCAATATGGACATGGTTGAATAGCTATGGCCTTAATTATTAAGAAGATATTTATATAAATTGTTGTGTATCTTCATTTACCTTATGACGTTTAAGCATGCATGCCCGATAATTTATATTCCTTCTGATGTCGATAAGATTATTTATCATTTTATAAGTTAAATATTTTAGTTTGGGAATCATAATGTGAGCATCCCTAAAGTATTAGATATTATAAAGTTGTGTAATATCTTCTTAAACTTCATATAAATTAAAGTTTATACCTTAGTATATTAGGCTTACTAAACATCAATTACTTTTATAGTACACTTGAAATACTGGCAGAAGGTAAAAATGCCGGTGCTTAGTCTATAAGGTAAAAGGTGTGATAACATTTGAAACAAGTATTGCAAGTATGGAAATAATGTTAATTATTAATTTACTCCAACAGATAATGAATTTGTAATCATAAATGTATTATCAATGCAACTGCTGATTTGGGCTAAATTGATCTCTTTATTGTTTCTCTGCAAATATATTCATAATACTAATACAATGAAAAATTAATCATATAGATAACAAAGCAATAAGCAATAGATTAAAATCATGCTTTTTGAACTTTATTACTCGAGTGGTCACTTAAATAAAAAGAGAATTAGGATATACTCTCAATATCGGGATTGATCTACTCCCCATCTAAATGGTTAGACGAGGAAATAAAGCCTTCATGAGGGGTTGTATTCAAAACGAAACGATTATGTGGGAAGTAATATCTCTCACTGATGCAAAATGCTACATCTCACCATCAAAATTGATTGCATGAATTATTTCTTTCTTTTTTTTGCCTGCATGCATGAATTATTTCTACAGGGGAAAAATCAAATAGAAGGAGAGAGAGTTTGGAATTAAAACTTATCTCATTTCCTTTGTAATCAACCAACTGAATTAAACGATTGAACGGAACATATATATTGAAAAAGATACATGAGTTGCAAGCGAAGGCATAAAGAAAATAGGGAATACTTTCAATAGGAAACAGGTGTGATGGAATAAGTATGAATGCACTTATTTTTCCCATACATAGCCTAGGGAATAACAATATGGTCAAAATGTTTGATATTAGTAAATTTTATCAAATATTATATATCTTTAAATCGAGTGTTAAGTAGTAAATTTTTGGTATTAGGACAGATCCTAACTTATATTAAAAGAAAGTTATGATAGTATTGACAAAATACATTAATTTGCTAGGTAATTGCTCTCTTTGATGGAATAGTACTAATAGAAATATGCTTAGTGGATTTAATATGGCCCTACAGTGACCACAAGAGAAGATTGAATGCAACAAAAAACTAAAAAATGTAACGAGTAGAATTCATTTTGGGACAGGAGTGAAATTTTTGCACTATACCCCGGGGCAAGTCCCCGTACCTATGGCACCCAAAATCCAACTATTGCAAATCCTTGCAAAGATCAAAAAAAAAAATGGATTGGGGTTCAAAAGAGTGAATGCAAAAATAAAAAATAAAAAATGTATCGAGTAGATTTCATTTTGGAATTACATTTTTGATTTTATTTTGGGATAGTAGTGAACATTTTGTATTGCGTAGGGGCAAGTCCCCGTACCCATGATACCCAAAATCCAATTGTTGGAAATCCTTACCCTGACCCCCAAAACATTTGCATTGAGGTTAGAAATAGTGAATCCAACAAAAAAATCGAAAATGTAATGAGTATATTTTATTTTGGGACAGTAGTGAACATTTTGTACTGTGCAGGGGCAAGTCCCCATACCCATTGTACCAAAAATCCAATTGTTGGAAATCCTTGCCCTGACCCCCAAAACATTTGCAATGGGGTTATAAACAATGAATCCAACAAAAAAATCGAAAATGTAATGAGTAGATTTTATTTTTGGGCAAGAGTGAAATTTTTGCGCTGTGCCAGCGGGCAAGTCCCCGTACCCATGGCACCCATAATCCAACTGCTGCAAATCCTTGCTGAGACCAAAAAACCATTTGTATTGTGGTTAGAAAGAGTGAATGCAGCAAAAAAATTGAAAATGTAATGAGAAGATTTCATTTTGGCACATTTTGGCACGGGGGTGAACATTTTGTAAAGCGCAGGACCTTGCCCGGACAAGTCCCCGTACCTATGGCACCCAAAATCCAACTTTTGCAAATCCTTGCTAAGACCAAATAACATTTGTACTGATGTTAGAAAGAGTGAATGCAACAAAGAAATCGAAAATGTAACGAGTAGATTTCATTTTGGTACAGTAGTGAACTTTTTGTACTGCGCAAGGGCAAGTCCCCATACCCATCGTACCCAAAATCCAATTGGTGGAAATCCTTGCCCTGACCCCCAAAACATTTGCATTGGGGTTAGAAAGAGTGAATCTAACAAAATAATAAAAAATGTAATGAGTAGATTTTATTTTGGGACGGGAGTGAAATTTTTGCACTGTACCCAAGGGCAAGTTCCCGTACCCATGGCACCCAAAATCCAACTGATGGAAATCCTTCCCCAGACCACCATAACAATTGCATTATGGTTAGAAAGAATGAATGAAACAAAAAATTAAAAATGTAACGAGTAGATTTCATTTTGGAACGGGAGTCAAATTTTTGCACTGTGTGCGCGGGCAAGTTCCTGTACCTATGGCTCCCAAAATCCAAATGTTGGAAATCAGTGCTCGGACCACTAAAAAAATTGCATTCTGGTTAGAAAGAGTTAATACAACAAAACAATTGAAAATGTAACGAGTATATTTCATTTTGTTACAGTAGTGAAATTTTTGCACTGTGCCCGCGGGCAAGTTACCGTACTCATGGCACCAAAATTCCAACTGTTGGTAATCCTTCATCAGACCACCAAAACAATTGTATTGTGGTTAGAAAGGGTGAATGCAACAAAAAAAATTGAAAATGTAACGAGTAGATTTCATTTTGGCACGGGAGTGAACTTTTTAACTTTGCGGGACCTTGCCCGGGCAAGTCCCCGTACCCATGGTACCCAAAATCCAACTATTGGAAATCCTTCATCGGACCACCAAAACAATTGTATTGCTATTAGAAAGAGTAAATGCAACAAAAAAATCGAAAATGTAACGAGTAGATTTCAATTTGGCACGGGAGTCAACTTTTTTACTATGCAGGACTTTGCCCGGGCAAGTCCCCGTACCCATGGTACCCAAAAATCCAATTGTTGTAAATCCTTACCCTGACCCCCAAAACATTTGCATTGGGGTTAGAACAGTGAATCCAACATAAAAATCGAAAAAGTAATGAGTAGATTTTATTTTGGGACACTAGTGAACATTTTGTACTGCGTAGGGGCAAGTCCCCATACCCATGGTACCCAAAATCCAATTGTTGGAAATCCTTTCCCTGTCCCCCAAAATATTTGCATTAGGGTTAGAAACAGTGAATCCAACAAAAAAATTGAAAATGCAACGAGTAGATTTTATTTTTGGACGAGAGTGAAATTTTTGCATTGTGCCAGCGGGCAAGTCCCTGTACACATGGCACCCATAATCCAACTGTTGCAAATCCTTACTGAGACGAAAAACCATTTGTATTGTGGTTAGAAAGAGTGAATGCAATAAAAAAAATTGAAAATGTAACGAGAAGATTTCATTTTGGCACGAGAGTGAACATTTTGTACAGTACGGGACCTTGCCCAAACAAGTCTCTGTACTTATGGCACCCAAAATCCAATGTTGCAAATTGTTGCTGAGACCAAAAAAACATTTGCACAGAGGTTAGAAAGAGTGAATATAACAAAAAAAAAAAGAAAATGTAATGAGTATATTTCATTTTGGTACAATAGTGAACTTTTTGTATTGCACAGGGGCAAGTCCCCATACCCATTGTACCCAAAATCTAGTTGTTGGAAATCCTTGACCCTGACCCCCAAAACATTTGCCTTGGGGTTAGAAAGAGTGAATCCAAAAAAATAATCAAAAATGTAATGAGTAGATTTTATTTTGGGATGGGAGTGAAATTTTTGCCCTGTGCCCGCAAGCAAGTAACCGTACCCATGGCACCCAAAATCCAACTGTTGGAAATCCTTCCCCTGACCACGAAAACAATTGCATTGTGATTAGAAAGAGTTAATGCAACAAAAAATAAAAAATGTAACGAGTATATTTCATTTTGTTACAGTAGTGAAATTTTTGCACTGTGCTCGCGGGCAAGTTCCCGTACCCATGGAACCCAAATTCCAACTGTTGGAAATCCTTCCCCAGCCCACCAATTAGGGTTAGAAAGAGTAAATGCAACAAAAAAATTGAAAATGTAACGAGTAGATTTAATTTTGATAGAGTAGTAAACTTTTTGTACTACGCGGGGGCAATTCACCGTACCGTTGTCACCCAAAATCCAACTGTTGGAAATCCCTGCCCGGACTACCATAACAATTGCTTTGTGGTTAGAAAGAGTGAATGCAACAAAAAGATTGAAAATGTAATGACTAGATTTCATTTTGGGACGGGAGTCAAATTTTTGCACTGTGCGCGGGGGCAAGTCACCGTACCTATGGCACCCAAAATCCAACTGTTGGAAATCCTTGCTCGAACCACCAAAACAATTACATTGTGGTAAGAAAGAGTGAATGCAACAAAAAAATAAAAAATGTAACAAGTAGATTTCATGTTGGCAAGGGAGTGAACCTTTTTACTACACGGGACCTTGCCCGGGTAAGTCCTCGTACCTATGGGGTTAGAAACAGTGAGTCCAACAAAATAATCGAAAATATAACGAGTAGATTTTATTTTGTGATGGGAGTGAAATTTTTACACTGTGCCCGCGAGTAAGCCCCTATACCCACGGCACCAAAAATTCAAATGTTGCAAATCCTTGCCAAGACAGAAAAACATTTGTATCAGGGTTATAAAGGGTGGATGCAACAAAAAAATCAAAAATTTAACGAGTATAATTCATTTTGGTACATTAGTGAAATTTTTGTACTGCGGGGGAGCTTGCCGGGCAAGTCCCCGTACCCATGGTAACCAAAATCCAACTATTGGAAATCCTTGCCCTCACCCCCAAAACATTTGCATTGAGGTTAGAAAGAGTGAATCCAATAAAAGAATCAGAAATGTATCGAGTAGATTATATTTTATGATGGCAGTGAGATTTTTGCATTGTATCCGCGGGCAAGTCCCCACACCCATGCCACCCAAAATCTGATTGTTGGAAATCCTTACCCTGACCCCCAAAACATTTGAATTGGGGTTAGAAATAGTGAGTCCAACAAAATAATCAAAAATATAATGAGTAGATTTTATTTTGTGAACGGAGGGATATTTTTACACTTTGCCCGCGGGCAAGTCCCCGTACCCATGGCACCCAAAATCCAACTATTGGAAATCCTTCCCCGGACCACCAAAATAATTGCATTGTGGTTAGAAAGAATGAATGCAACAAAAAAATTGAAAATGTAACGAGTAGATTTTATTTTGTGATGGGAGTGAAAATTTTGCACTGTGCCCGCGAGTAAGCCCCTATACCCACGGCACCAAAAATTCAAATGTTGCAAATCCTTGCCAATACAGAAAAACATTTGTATCAGGGTTATAAAGGGTGGATGCAACAAAAAAAATCAAAAATTTAACGAGTAGAATTCATTTTTGTACAATAGTGAAATTTTTGTACTGCGGGGGAGCTTGCCGGGCAAGTCCCCGTACCCATGGTAACCAAAATCCAACTGTTGGAAATCCTTGCCCTGACCCCTAAAACATTTGCATTGAGGTTAGAAAGAGCAAATCCAATAAAAAAATTGGAAATGTAGCGAGTAGATTATATTTTCTGAGGGGAGTGAGATTTTTGAATTGTATCCACGGGCAAGTCCCCACACCCATGCCACCCAAAATCCGATTGTTGGAAATCCTTGCCTTGACCCCCAAAACATTTGAATTGGGGTTAGAAATAGTGAGTCCAACAAAATAATCAAAAATATAATGAGTAGATTTTATTTTGTGACGGGAGAGATATTTTTGCACTTTGCCCGCGGGCAAGTCCCCGTGCCCATGGCACCCAAAATCCAACTGTTGGGAATCCTTCACCGGACCACCAAAAGAAATGCTTTGTGGTTAGAAAGAACGAATGCAATAAAAAAATCGAAAATGTAACGAGTAGATTTCATTTTGTCATGGGAGTGAACTTTTTTACTTCTCAGGACCTTGCCCGGACAAGTCCTCGTACATATGGCACCCAAAATCCAACTGTTGCAAATACACGCCAAGACCAAAAAACATTTGTATTGGGGTTAGAAAGAGTAAATGCAACAAAAAAATTGACAATGTAACGAGTAGATTTCATTTTGATAGAGTAGTAAACTTTTTGTACTACGTGGGGGTAATTCACAGTACCGTTGCCGCCCAAAAATCTAATTGTTGGAAATCCTTGCTCGGACTACCAAAACAATTGCTTTGTGGTTAGAAAGAGTGAATGCAACAAAAAAAATTGAAAATGTAACGAGTAGATTTCATTTTGGGATGAGAGTCAAATTTTTGCACTGTGCGCGGGGGCAAGTCACCGTACCTATGGCACCCAAAATCCAACCGTTGGAAATCCTTCCTCAGACCACCAAAATAATTTCATTGTGGTTAGAAAGAATGCATGCAACAAAAAAATTGAAAATGTAACGAGTAGAATTCATTTTGGGATGAGAGTAAACGTTTTGCACTGTGCGTGAAGGCAAGTCCCCGTACACATAGCACCCAAAATCCAAATATTGAAAGTCCTTGTATGGACCCCCAAAACATTTGCCATAGGGTTTGAAAAAGTGAATGCAATAAAAAATAAAAATTGTAATGAGTAGATTTCATTTTGGCACGGGAGTGAACTTTTTGTACAGTGTGGGACCTTGCCCAAGCAAGTCCCCATACCCATGGTGGCCAAAATCCAATTGTTGGAAATCCTTGCCCTGACCCCCAAAACATTTTCATTGGGTTTACAAATAGTGAATCCAACCAAATAATCGAAAATGTAAAGAGTGAATATTGAATCACTGAAGTACAAAATGAATCAATGAATGAAAAACAGAGCAAGTGAGAATTGATTGTTGATAGCTCAGTATGTTGTTCTATTTTTCTATGTTGAATGCTTCCGTATATATATAGTTAAGTTTGATAGCCGTTGTCAGCATTTCAACATGTCCGTTAGAGTAGCGCAACTTCTTTTAACCATTCTTCATATTTGAAAAATATCTATTACTGTAGGTGAGCAATACAAATGTTATGTTCTTTGTAAAGTGGCTTCTCTCTCTCTTTAGATGATTTATTCATTGCTTTCCTGTAAAAATACTTCAAACACTAATACAATGAAGTGTTAGTCATAATAACATTAAATCAAAGATTAACAGATGACAATCATGCATTCTAGGATTCATCACTCAAGTGGTCACTCGAGTGATTCAGGGTTATTACTCGAGTGATCTGTTTAAGAACTTGGCAAAGACTTGAAGCAATAATTTTGACTTCATCACTCGAGTGGTCACTCAGTGATTCAAGGACATCATCAAGTGATCACTCAAGTGATCCCTTGTAAATCTTGGCAGAGAATCATATACTCCATATCTTACGTCATCATTGGAGTGTCTCTCAAGTGTTCCTTGGTTATCACTAGAGTGATACTTCTCAAAATCTGGCAGAGAGTTTTCTGTACATTTTCCAAGTCCATTACTTGAGTGATATGTTGGAAATTGTGCCTAAAGGGCCAATCATTATACTTTGAACATTATTAATTTAATGAAATTTCTCCATTCTGTTATCATATTATTTGCATGTTAACTATGATAATTGTATCCTTGGATAATTCATAAAGATTGTCCTAAAATGTCCCTGGTCGGTCATCTATGTGGGAGCAAAGATGAAACAAGATTAGTATGACTTTGATAAGATATGGAGATACGAATCAAAGTCTTAGGCCCTTGTAAGAGTACAAGGTGCTGGACCGACCCACTATAAGAAAGCTACATGGATCAAGTCATAAGCTTTTCTCATATATAACCACGTCACAATGCCCTTTAACTTGAGGTCATCATGGATTCCTACATGAGAGTTGCTTAGGTTTGAACTAGTCAAAAGTCACCTTTGACCGGGTGATGATAAAGGCTACAATCGGGCTTGGTGGGTTTTCATGCAGAGGAATATGAATGATCAAGATGGAATTTGTCCCTCACATTAGTAGAGAGATATCACTGGGCCCCTCAATGAGTAAGTCTGAGAAATGTATGGCCATACTACAATGGAAAGAAGTTTCCATTTCTATTGTCAGACTACTCAGGAATCGAGAAAGTAATAGTCAGGAATAAGAGGATGAAATTATCCATGCCTCGTCCTTGACCGATATATCGTGTGACAAAAGGGACATGACATGGTTGTATGACAGGTTGAATCGTGTTAACGATCCTCATATGAATTGGGTAGTCGTGATGTCTTGCTAGAGGCCGCTTGCGACTTGTGGGTTAGTACAGTTATTGGCCCACTGCCAACTTCATATGGGCCTACAGGGTCGCACACAAGAATGACCCAACACGAGATAATATTTAATTAGGGTGGACGAATTATATATATATATATATGTATATATGTAATATAAAAAAAATTCGTTAATAATATTATATAGATATGTATTTTGGAAATACATATTATATATATGTATATATGTATATTATATGATATTATTATATTGTGTTAGTTTTAAATTTAATTTATTAAGATAAATTAAATCTAATAATTAACATGATAGAGATATGGTATCTCAAATTTAATTTATGAAGATAACTTAAATCTAATGGCTCTTTATTTGGATTAAATAAATAGGTTAAATTAAAACTGTTGGACATATTTAATTTAAACTAAATTTATTTAATTAGCTCATCAAGATAATTAATAGTTAATTAATTTTGAAATTAATGATGATTAATTTTAAAATTTGAAAATAGCCCTCATAGGTTATAAACTTGATAGAGCAGATATACTGTGACACACATGAGAATTGAGAGCCGCAAGGGAAACACTAGGAGACATTAGAGGCGCTAGCATGCAGTCTCGGCTGGAGAGCATTTGTGTTGATACCGGTAGAGGGAGCGGACCTGACGTGTTGGCTCCTAGAGATCGTGAAAACCCTAAATCATAAAAGGTATGAATCCTTCCAACTTGGTTCAAACGCCGTTGATAGATCCTCGATTAGGATCAGTGAAAATTTTAAAAATTCTTCCGCTGTGCCTGTCGATCCTAACATGATAAAGGGTCATAACTCAAGTGATCCCTTTTAAAATCAGCTTGAGACTTCTTGTCTTTCACTGTGAGTTCTTTTTCTTCACAACTTGAGTGGTCACTCGAGTAATGACTTTACATGCTTCAGAAAGCCTTGTTTCTTTGTTTAAAAACTTTTGTTTGATCAAATTATTTGTAACATCATTTGTTCACTAATTTGTTATCATCAAAACATAGGATCTAACATTTCCCCCTTTTTTGATGATGACAAAACTTTGGTGGTGATTTTTGAACAAACCATTTGAAAACATTTTGAATTCAAAATCATATGCTTTGAAAATTCATAGCATCCTTTTATTCAAAACCATAACTCCATTAGTCCAGAAATATGATAGTAATACAACAATAAACTTCAAAATTCATACTATCATAAAATTAAGCTTAATATTCAATAACATGTCATAAATTATAAATCAAAATAACATAAAGTTTAGAAATCTCCCTAAAATCCCTATACACCCATTTTCTCATACTATATCAGTGTAGGCACATTGTCAGTTCACCAAAAATCACTCTTCCTAGTTCTTAGTTCTTCTCCTCCTTTTTGACATCATCAGAAAGGGTGGTCTAGCCAGAGATATTGGAACTAGAACTAGTGTCGGATGGGTCTCTAATGGTAATAAGAGTTGCTCGGATAGGTGAGGATGCATCATCATGCGTATTAGCTCCTCTCAGAGCAAAAGTAGGTAACTCAGATAGAATAGGCTCTGCTAGAGTAAGAGGAGGGATCTGGAGAGGATCTTGTAGGTGAGGGACATAGAGAGGAGCGTACTATGGTAGTGGTAATGAAGGATGCTCTAAAATGTCTACAAACTCCTCAATGTCATTCGAGTACTGGGAATGATGAGATAGAGTACTCTGTGTAAGTCACACGTATCACTTGGATTAAAGTTCAAGGGTCCAATACTATCACCGGGCCTTAGGATATTGAAGACCTGGTTGGGATTAAGCTTGGTTGGGTTGTCTAGTGGTGGATCCTCTATTCCTAACCATGAGTTTATATTGGAATCAGAGATCGTAAATTTCTTCCTTCTCACCTTGGTCTCTAATTCTTCCTCTACGGCTTGATTTAGGGCATCCTCCACTGGTTCAAGGTTACAATAGAAATGCTTAGCTACCGAGGAGACCGAAGAAACATTACATTACTTAAAGCAGACAACAGTGAAATGTGAAGATGTTGAATAACCTTTGCTGATATCAGATGCTAGAACATTCTAATATTAGGGATAATAATGTTTTCCAAAGACAAATACATAGACTGTAACAACAATTCTTCAAGAAAAGAACATCCATTAGGGATGTTACTGATAGATTCAGGATCTGAATATTTATCTGTCACCTGATGCAATGCTTTGAGTTAAGGCAAATGAACAGGGGCGTAGCATTCAATATGGCTCTTCTCAACTTTAAAACCCTAATAATGCTGTTGTAGAAAACGATCGTAGGAGCATCAATGTGACAATGAGGAAAATCTGTAAAACAAAACTCCATATGCTCAACCTTAGGGCTTATTACAATTTTAATCCAAATATTCATCAGTGTAGAAAACACTTTGAAACTCTCATTTTCCTCGATGCGTAACATGTTTTTTGGTTTGGAATTAGAAAAGTATAGTAGTGCATCACCGAAATTGGTGAAGGACTTGAAACAAGAAAATAAAGAGTCATTAAAGTTAACAATGGACATTGAGAGCCTTAGTGGCATAATTCTCTTTGACAAGATAGAATCATGGGTACAGCTTAGTTGTTGGGAAGAAAATAGAGGATATGGTGAACAAGATGATCTGGTAAGCTACTAATAACATCTGTATTCTCTGATCCTTGTGCATTTGGATAATGATGATTCTGTCATAGCTTTGATTTGATTCTTCTGAACCTCTGCCTCTCTGCGAGTTTGAAACGAATGTTGAATATAGTGGAGGAAGAATGGGAATGGAGTTCTGAAACGAAGGAAGAAAGACGGAAATAGAGAAAAGAAGAAAAGACAGTTATAAGAGAGGGAGGAAGGAGTGAAGCACAAAAAGAGAAGAATCAATTTAAAAAGGAAGATGGGGTGGGCAAGAAGAGTAGCAGAGAGGTTATCAAGGCTTCAAAAAACTCAAGAGAGCTAGCTTCCCCAACAAATTGGATAGATGCATCTCAACAAAGAGAGAGAAAGAAATGAATCAAACAAAGAAAGAAATTAATTTAAAAATGGAGAAACTTTCAAAAGAGATGTGATGTGCTCCTTCCTTTCACAGCACGAGTAACTTCTAGGATCATTGTTTGATTCACCGAAAAAATCACTTACAATGAGTAGTATTTAAGCATTAACTATTTATCAATAAAATTGACAAATTTACATTAATTACACTCAAAGTGAGTTATTTGGTGAATCAAACCATTATCCTATAAGTTACTCGTGCTGTGAAAGGAATGAGTACATCACATCTCTTTTGAAAGTCCCTCCATTTTTAAATTAATTCCTTTCTTTTTTTATTCATTTCTTTCTCTCTTTTTGTTGAGATGCCAACTATCTAACTTGTTGGGAAAGCTAGCTCTCTTGAGTTTTTCGAAGCCTTGATTGTCTCTCTGCTACGCTGCTTGCCCACTCCATCGTCCTTTTTAAATTGATTCTTCTCTTTTTGTTATTCACTCCTTCCTCTCTCTCTTTTTCTTTTGTCTATTTCTGTCTTTCTTCCTTCACTTCAGAACTCCGTTCCCCTTCTTCCTATACTATCTTCAACCTTCATTTTAAACTCGTAGAGAGGTAGAGGCCCAGAAGAATCAAAGCAAAGCTATGACAGAATCATCATCATCATCCAAACGCACAAGATCAGAAAATACGGATATTATTAGTAGCTTACCAGATCATCTTCTTCAACATATCCTCTCTTATCTTCCCAACAACCAAGCTGTACCCACAAGTCTTATCTTATCCAATAGATTTACACCACTAGGACTCAATGCCCACTCTTAACTTTAGTGCCTCTTCATTTCCTTGTCTCAAGTCCTTCACCAATTTCACTGATGTAGTACTATACATTTTTTATTTCAAACCCATAAACATGTTTCACATCGAGCGTAATAAGAGTTTTTAAGTGGCTTCTACAAGGATGAATATTTGGATTAAAATTGTAATAAGCCGTAAAGTCGAGAATACGAAGCTATGTTTTGCATCTTTTCCTCGTTGTCACATTGATGTTCTTACTAGTGTTTTTCACAACACCACCATTAAGGTTTAAAGTTGAGAAGAACAATGTTGAATGCTACGTCCCCTGTTCATTTGCCTTAACTCAAAGCGTTGCATCTGGTGAGAGATAAATATTTAGATCCTGAATCTGCCGGTAACATCCTTAATGGATGTTCTTTTCTTGAAGAATTGTTACAGTCTAAGAATTTGTCTTTGGGAAACTTTATTGTCCCTAATATTGAAAGGTTTTAGTATCTGGTATCAACAAAGGTTGTTCAACATCTTCACATTTCAGTAATGTAATATTTCTCCGGTCTCCGCTGGTATATTTATAATGATTTATTTATAGATCTTTTTTGTTTCATTCCCATAATTCTTTTTTAGTTGATACAATCTTTGTAGCTCAAGTTCACACCAATCTTTGGTTTTTGTCCCACAATTGGAAAAGACGAGTGTGCCAGTAAAAAGTGAACAAATAAGAGAAAAGGACAAAGCTCTTACGCCCAATATGTCAATCAAACTCTTCCTTCACCCTCACCACTAGAATTCCTTTAGAATCGAAGTTTGGCTTCATATTTTAAATTTCAAACTTTAAATGTTATATTATATACTATTTATTAAAAATAAAGTACAAACCTTTATTACATTGGCACTTTGCTCCCTATCTTCACACTTTTTTTTACTCTCTCCACTTTCTTCCTTTCTCCTTCTCCTCCTCTCCTCGTCGGGAAAAAACCATATGGAGAACTACAGAGGTAGAGCTATGGGTACAGGAGGAAAATTTAAATGTGCAAACTTGGGAAAATGGTAACGACCTAGGTATACGACTTTACATTCTTCTTCTCTTGTTTCACAACTTAAATTTCTAACTTGCTCAACTCGGTTCTTAAACTGTGAGTTCTTAGAGTTTTACCAAGTTAGCACCGAGTCTTACCGAGTTTATACTGAAAACGAGTTTGTATCAAAGCCAACTCAATTTCCAGACCTATGAATGCAAACTCAGTCAAACTCGCGAGTTTGACAACAATGCCCTACATCCTAAACCCTAAACCAAGATTGTCATACTCGTGAGTTTAAGTAAACTCGTATCAAGTTGACTCATGATGAGGAGACAAACTCTAATCGTAAATCCGTATCGAGTTGAATCAGGGTACAATAGGGGGCTGTTCACACATCTTGGTGAATAAGCTGTGATTATAAAAAATCATTGCTCAATAAGCAAGATAGTATAGCCTATGAACAGCAGATGAAAAGCACATCGAACTACTATAAGAGAGAGGAATAAGAAATATGTCATAACAAGGCATAAAAAGAAAACATGACGATAAAAAACTAGCTACCACAAATAAAGCTCCCTAACTCTCCATATATATTAAAAGGGCTCACTAGGAAATCATGTATTCAAGCATGGCCATTTCAAGAATTTTCTACAAAGCAAATCCATAAAATTAAATTAAATGAATTTAAAAAAGAAACCTGCTTTCTTAATGATGAATCAGCCAAGCTCACTGAAAGATTGGCAGCCAATTTAGTGGGTATAAACCTACTTTCTTTCGTGCCCTAGAGAATGGAAAAGGAAGATGAATATATGAATAGATATATTAGTTAAAATCAAAATGAACTTCATCATCAAGCAAAGAAATCTTATAACCTATTGTAGTTTGACTAATCCAAGATCTGAAAGTTTCTTAATTATGCTGCTCTGGAAATCAATCAGTGTACTTGCTTTAGTAAGACATAAGTGTAAAGAAAAAGGAATAAGAAGGCCTGATCAACACTGCAGGTAAAACAGGTTAACGCACAATGGTGCAAGTTCTTATTCCAAACACTAATGACAATGTCTTACCTCTTCTATTACATGAAAACTAAGATCCAGCAAAAATGGGATCAACTTAGCAGCATCAACACCTTCTGCCTGTAACAAACAATATCAATCACCATAGGTACCAATCAATACTCAAGTCTTAACTGTCAAAGTCATAAGCCCAAGCAGCACTTGTAAATGACAATCAATGGCAAAGTCCAAAACTTCAACAATAATAACAAAATTTTACACTCAAATCAAACTCAAACTAAAATAATTAGTACTAAACAATGAAAAATAAATATCGAAGCCCTACATGCTAAGTGTCCAATAACCATAGGTACCAATAAATACTCAAGTCTTCACTCCACCCAGAGAAAAACAATCACAATCCAGATAATAAATACTCAATCCATCTCTTTACACCTTTTACTGAAAGCAAGCTTACCTGAAAGAAGGAGGCAGTAAGCTTGAAGGAGCAGGCGGCTAGAGGTGATGTTGGAGGACGAGCGAGCGAAGGAGACAAAGCACAATGACGAAATGCGATCCACTAACGCTCCATTCATTTATCTCTGTAACTGTCCTAATATTAATGGATATTCCAGGAGTGATGGGAAAAACATTTGTCAATGGCGCAATAGAAAGGAAACCACAAAAAGAGGAACTTTGAAGAAATGAGAGGTTACCTTTTCGGCATCCAATTCATGGAAATGCTCAAAGTGATAACGGGGAACAATCCAAATCTCAAAGGGGAATGTCAACATTTCCCTGTCTATTCAAAATAATTCATCATATTTGCAAGACGAAAAGAAACTATAGGAGGAATGATGGGAAGGGCCAACATCTGACTGTGAGAGTGAAGGAGATGAAGCAGACTAAACAAATACGATCGACTAGAAGCATGGCTGAGAAAAAAAGGTTTTAAGTTTAGAGGGTAGTCATGGAATATCACAAAATTGCCATAAGCAATTTAGATGATAGAAAAATTCTTTCCCCTAGAAAAAACCCCAATTTTGGAGGGTTCAAAAAGGAGGGGAGGTGAGCACTAAATGACAAAAAAATTTCTCTCCCCTCACCTCCCCTTCTTCACACCAAGCACACATTTTTTATCTTCAACCCTCCCCTACTCTCACCTAACCTCTAAAAATCTCCAAGCAAACAAAGCCTTAACCTTCAAGACTCTGCATTTCCACTCAACAATCATAAAAGGTTTACAATCATTTTCTATCAGCCAAGTGTGTCTAACCAAAATTTTAAGGAAATACATAAATAAAATAGCATACAATATAGTAATAATGAAGTTTTATCCTTCAAGAAGCGTATTCATTACTACATATATCAACAAAATAATAATTACAAAAAAAACCTATAGTAAGTTTGTGCCAATTACTGAAATGATATATTCCTATAACTTTGTTGCTCTACGTGACAAAGCAACCATGACAAAAAGGCCAATGGGTAACGGATAAAAACATTATTTTGTCATAAAACTTAAACCACATGACGGCTAGTTGACAAAAAATAATGAAAAAAGAATAATGTGAGCAAATAAAGTATGCAAATTTAAGTATTAAAACAGAGTGATACCATGAAATTTTTAGCCTTCATATTAATTCCTTTAAACACATTTCTCTGGCAAAACATAGCTAAATCCCCAGAAATGAACCCAGTTCCATCAGTATGAATCCGTGCTTTCCTATTGTGATAAACAAGTTCACCATTTTCATCCTAAAAAGAATTGAAAACAAAAAAAAAATAGTTTTTATACAAAAATAGTGCGTAAAAGTTCATATAGAGATGACAATAATTGATCATACCTGACAATACACATCATCAATTGTCTAAACATCCACAGATCCCATGTCACCATCAAATGTTAAGGTTGTGGACAAATTAGATAAACCTAAATACATGGTGTCAGTAACACCAATAAACTGTTTCTTGTACAGGAGGAGGAAAATACAACATATAAATCTAAAAAAGGTATCTACAGAGTACCATGCCTAGCCATAAATTTGTCCAAGATGGTAATGTGTGAGCATGCATAAATAAAGATCGAGCTTCAGACATTGACTTGCCTGATAATATGTAAGATTCACAGTTATCAATTGATGCACAAGATTTTGTCCTAACAAAATAATATTTCACAGCTGATGATGTTGGGTCCTTCTTTTTCACTTCCTTTCCGCCATCTTTAAAAACTAATCAGTTGATAAGAAGTTTAGGCTCATTAGTGCCGTATATTGGTACCCATGTTTTGTCTAAAAACTCTAAAGACGGTATCAGATACATATTACTTGTCAAAGATTCAAATGTTTGCAGCAAAACATTTATGAAAGGTGAGTTTAGGCCCTTGTGGCTTGTGCATACATCTCCATAGTGATGTGGATAGGCCTTTTTGTGCTCTCATGTTGCATACCTCCTTAGGAAAAGACTCGAATAAGTAGATGTGTATTATTATAAGAGGCATTTAGGATTGCATGTGATTGGATATTGGAAACTTCTAATTATCGTACTATGATTTGGATACTATGCAGAAAATGATTTTTTGTACTTGGGCTTATGGTGAATGTTAAATTCTGAGTTTTAATGAACTCAAGGTCCGAATGTTATTCTATAAATCAAAGCAAAGAGGAGTTCTGTTTCGATATACATGTTAGGAGGGTTTTGCCTTCTTTCTAACATGGTTTGAATTGAAAAATGTTTATAAAGGTATTACAATAAATGATCACTTTGAAATATTTAGTTTACATTTTCTATCATTTCAAAGATGAGTTCAAATTATGTATTCAAGGAAAGAATTTTTTTTACATTACTAATGCATTCAAACACATTCTAATACAACACTTCTTTTAGACATAGAAAAGGAAAGTAAATAATAAAAAGGGTAAAATATACAGGAAGAATAGACATAGAGTGTGTCACGCCCTTATTTTAATTTCACCTTTTTACTTTCTTAACACCCTAAAGATATAGAAATCATTAGGGGATAAATTTGGGCTCTTGCTAAATTGGGGCTTAGTAGTCCACTTAATTTAGGCTTATTCCCAAGCCTCCAATCCCAAAATTCGGGGTATTACAAGAGTGACTATTTTTTCATTCACCTGGTCAAATGTCCGTCAGATTTGCTCTTGACAAAGACCAGATCTCAAGAGGAGCCAACTACGAGACCTCTTTCATCACATTGAGCAGGTCTCGTTTACATCAAGAAAAATTAATAATCACTTCAAAAAATAAATCGAATCAATCAAGTAGTAATGTATACACCAAGGACCAAGTAACCACAATCATTGCTCAAATATGATTGCTTTAGGCACTATAAAGAATAAGGGGGGGAGGCCAAGTAACCCAATTACTTAGTCTGGTTTGATCCGAGTTAAGATGATGGTTTGCTCTAGTTTCTATTTGTAAGAGGCAAGCTTCACCCAAGAGGGGGTGAATTGGGTGATGTTATAAATTTTTCGCTTGATGTGGTGATATGAAAAATATAGTAGATAGAGTTGAGTTGAGGAGATTTGAACACAGAGAGTTATACTGGTTCGGCCTAACAATCAGGCCTACGTCCAGTCCTCAGAGATCAAGACCTATTGAGCTTTTCACTATATCTCCAAGATTCAATGGGCTCTCAGAACGCCACAAAACAACAATCGTCCTTAAACGGACTACGAGCAGAAATAATCTCTCAACAAGAAATTTCTCTCCCCCTTACGACAAGTCTTACGTGCAGAAAAAAACAACCTATGGCTCTTCTCACTTGCTTATGTATACAAGACTTATGAGCAGCAACGTTCTCTCCTGCTTACACCACTGTAAGTCTTACGAGCAGCAACGTTCTCTTCTGCTTGTATCTTATAAGGCTTAAGAGTGGAAGACACAACAAGGGATTCTCTCAACGGCTTCTCTCGTAAGGAAAAACAATCCTCTCAAGGTCCCAATACCTTGAGATCAAATACACATAGAATTTTGAATTGTATGAAGACTCTCTTACAGAGCTAATGAATAAACACTGAAGATCAATGTGTATACAGAGGAAAATGATGAATAGCAGAAACTTGGTATGAGCTTATGAATGCATGTGCTACGTTGTTGTTCGTGTTCTCCTTGAATCTCTGTATATATAGTTGCTCCAGTTTTTGCCCGTTTGGAAACTCTTCATTTGTGGAGCGGGACATTTGAAATTAATGGCAGACACGCGCATGTTTTGAATAATCTGAGTGCGGTAGGTGACAGCGTGTATATAATCATATTGTCTGCCGTTGTTTGACTTTCCTCATGTGGTTCAATTCCAACGTTCATATTCCTGTATTATACTTTTAAAATAATCAAAACAATGTTAAACAATGATAAAGAGTAATGATGATATGAATTAATAATAATAAATCATATTCGGAATGAACGTTGTGATACTTAGCATTTTCGGTGGTCAAACAGGGCATCACTCGAGCATGAAAGTCTCACTTCGAGTGATCTCCTATTTTCCTTCATTAGCGTCTGTTATCGGGTTGTGCTTGCATGGGATTTCAGAGAGACAGAATCTTCACTCGCGGGTGAAGAGGGGTCTCACTCGAGCACAAAACCTCTGCTTCGAGTGATCTTGCAATTTCCACATGGAATGTCTTCTCGGGTCGTCACTCGCACACCATTTTGACAAGAGTGAGAATTTGTACTCGCGGGTGATATGGACCCTCACTCGAGCACACTTACCTCTGCTCGAGTGAGACGCATATTCTCAGGGAATATGCTCTCAATATCATCACTCGCATCAGATTTTCAGAGGGATAGAATTTTCACTCGCGAGTGATCTGGGCCCTTACTCGAGCACAAGGACTCCTGCTTGAGTGAGAAGAATATTCTCAAGAATTATACCTTTTGAACAAGCACTTGCAGCAGAATTGGAGAGGGAATGAATTTTAACTCGCAAGCATTGGTGTGTCACTTTGAGCATATATGGGTGTGCTCGAGCACACTTGCACTCTTCTAAACTTCATGACTCTCGGCCAAGTACTCGCAGTACCCTGCTCGAGTGAACAAAGGAAGCATGCCATTACTTGCTCTCGGCCAAGTGCTCGCAGACCCTCACTCGCATGTGTGCTCGAGTGATCTAGTGATCACAAAGGAAGAATGCCTCTCGGGTACATACTTTCTGGCTTTCTCTCGCACATGTTCGAGCACAAAGGAGATCTCTGCTCGAGCACAAACATCCTGCTCGAGCACTCAAGAGCAAATTCACAGCAGATATCAGTAAAGCATCAAATATGCATTTGGTAACTTGGAAACTTTTCTTAACCTTCTAAAAACATGTTTTGCACATAATTGGTGTATTATTATCATCAAAACTTGGGATCTAACATTCTCCCCCTTTTTGATGATGACAAAACTCTTTGTGATGAAGGTTTTAAGAGAAATTGATTGAACTTGAAAATTTTTGAAATCTCTTCAATGTTTCCAAATGCATATCAAGTTTAAGTTTCAAAATTCAGGTTTTCCTGCAATGTTTCCTCTGGACACTTAACAACCAAGATAAGCATAGTATGAGGTATGTAACTTAATAAGAACTTAATAACTTGAAACATTGAAATTTTAAAACTTGAACCATATCATTAAAAAAAAAACTTTGAATAACATAACATAACATTGTAATTCAAAATGACATACATATCAAATCCTACCCAATACAGAAATCTACCCAAACACCCATATACACCCTGCAGAAGCTTAGAAAACATCACACACCCTTCTCCCCCGTTTTGTCAACATCAGAAGGGGGTTTTGGAGGTGGAACAAAAGGAATCATGGTGGTGAGAGGGTCAAATGGTTGATTAGAAAGAGATGGTGGCTGTGGTACAGATGATGAGGGAGGTAGTGAAGGCGACCGATCAAATGTAACATCTACATTAGATTCAGGATCGGTGAAAAGTATATGAGTCTGTGGATGAAGTGGTGAGGTATGAGTGGTCTCTGGAGGCACCCCGGAAGATGAGGAGGGAAAATGAGAGTGCAGGAAGGTCTCCATATTGGTGATCCTCTGTGACATTTCATCCTGAGTTTTGAACATAAGTTCAAAATTAAGATTGGCCTTGTCTACCAAATTAATGACTTGTGCTTCCATTTTCTCCACAAGCTTCTCATATTCATTTACTAACTCCTTCTTCAAACTTGATACAGCTTGATTAATTACCTCAGTCAGATGATTAGACAAAGAGGCATTGAGAAAGGAGGGAGTAGGAATAGGACCTTGTGCTGATGATTGTGCTTCATCTCCTCTGGATGGAGTGGCTTCCCTCTTTGATGTGGCTTTGGTCCGACTCACCGGAAGATTAATACCCATGTGAGTTAACTGAGTCTTACCAAACCTTGAGATGAGAATCCTTTCTTTTCCTTCCAGATACCAAATTTTGTTTTTCATCAAGATGAAAGAAACAAGTTGAGGGTAAGGAATGGTTGTAGATTTTGTTGAAGAGAATCTAAACCTTCTCATCTCATTAAAAATGATCTCCCCTACATTCCTTTGTTGTTTAGCAACTAAAGAAGCCAAGAGATAGTAATCCTTTTGAGCAAAGTGGGTAAAGTTCCTGGATTTATTGACTATGCTCCGGGAATAAATGTAATGAAGGATTCTGTGATTATCAGGCATATCAATAGGCTTGAAAATGAGGGGGCCAACAGGGTCTTTAGGTCTTAAAATTTTAAAGGTTTCATTGGCAGAAAAGGAGGGTGGATCAGTAGGAGGTGCAACATAACCAAGTAAATCATTTATGATTTTGGCAGAAATCATAATGAATTTCCCTCTAATGGTTGTAGATACAGCTTCTTCAATCAACTCACCAGATCTAGACATAACATTATGAGTTTTCATATTGGAATAAAAGGTTTTCACAACAGTGGGGGAATATGGCAAATGGATTTCTAACCAGGGAGCATAATATTGAAGGTAAGGGTACAAGTCCAAATGACAGTTCTTTTTCAAGTAATCCAAATCCACATACACTACAGGGCAGAAATGTCTATGCTTAAATTCATCATCATATACCTTTTGAGATACTGCCTTAAGTTCTGTCACATTGAATCCCTCAGGAGGACTAGTGAGTTGATCATCCACTGGAGCTTGTGATGCCGAGGGTGCTCTAGAAGCATAAACACTGGGTTGCTTAACTTTGTGTGAACTTGAAGCACCGGCTTGAGAAGCAATTTGCCCAACTATCTTGTCAAGTTTGGATTTCTCTATTGCTTCCCGGAGTTGTCTACTTAAGGTATCATCAGAAGAGGAAGATGATTGGGGTTGCTCTGACTCCTTTTTCTTCCCTTTTCCTTGAACCTCTTTGGATTGAGACCGAGTGATTATAGGTTCCTTGAATACCACAGCTTTTGGTTTCTTTTGAGGAGGTTGGTCTTTCTTTGAAACTTGAGGCTTTGGGTGAGGTTTCTTTACCGGAGTCCTCTTTTTGGTCTTGGGTTTAGGAGGAGGTGACGGTGAGGATGAAATTTTGGGAGATGGAGGAGTAAGTTCAGGGGTTCCAGATTCACTGGCAGCAGAGTGAGTGGAAGAAGGAGAATGAGACCTTTGAGGAATAGAAGGTATCTTGTTCTTGCCATTGTAGGGAAAGTGGAAGAAAAGCAAAAACTCTTGTTTTTGAAAGAAAGACAAATGGAGATTAGGGCACAAATGAGAAATGCTGAAGGTAAAAATCACCTCTTATAGACGATTGGAAGGATGTAACGGCGATTTGAAGCTGAAAGACGTGATTGAATGATGAGAAAACAGTTGAAGGTGAAGAGTTGTGTCTTTCGAGTGAGAGAACAATTCGAGTGAGAAGAGGAAGTGTGACGTTCTGAGCTCCCCAGTAACTTATATAAGTGACAGTGCTCGAGCATGAACCCTAGTGCTCGAGTGATGTTCATACTGTGCTCGCGAGTGTTCTATCTGTGCTCGAGTGATCTTCTGGAAAAATAAAGAAACAAGTAAAACGTACCTGGATTGTGGATTCCTTGATATATTTTTGTGTCTTTGTACTCAAATCCTTCAAGATCATTTGAGTAACCATGATTTGGATAACTTTTGCAACGAGATTCTTCTTCTTCTCTCGAGCAGGCATTCCTCACCTCAAGCATGTTCATATCATGCTCGAGTGAGGATTCCTCACTCACGAGTGAGTTCAATTCTCACTGTTGTTTCTGATATATTCCCTTGGTATTCTTAACTCCTCTGTTAACCTCTATTTTTCATGTCAAAGAGCAGAGTATATTAAATAGTGCTGTGCTCGAGCAGAGCTACTTGTGCTCGAGTGACACAGCTCATCACTCGAGAAGCACCTCCAGTGCTTCGAGTGAGAATCCTGCAAGCACAAATTTTGAATACTCCGATGCTAAAGTCAGTATGGTTATCATCAAAAGAAAAGTTAAACTTTTTAACAAGAAAACTTACAATTCATTGGGATTAACCATTCCCAATTCTCTTCGAATATAAAGGAATTGATCTTTTGCAATTGGTTTTGTGAAAATATCCGCAAGTTGAAGATGAGTTGGTATAAATTCCACTTTGACATCTTTCTTTTGAACGTGATCTCGAATGAAGTGATGTCGAATGTCTATATGCTTGGTTCTTGAATGTTGTACAGGATTTTTTACCAAGCTTATCGTGCTAGTATTATCACAATAGATTGGGATTTCTTTTAAATAAATTCCCAAATCTTGAAGTTGTTGTTTTAACCATAGCACTTGAGAACAACAGCTTGCCACAGCTATATATTCAGCTTCAGTCGAAGATAATGAAACTGTGTTCTGTTTCTTGCTGAACCATGACACTAGAGAACCTCCGAGAAATTGACATTGTCCACTGGTACTCTTTCTGTCAGTTATATATCCACCGTGATCTGAATCTGAATATGTCATTAAATACTCGTTCCCTTTTTTTGGATACCAGAGACCAAGCTCTGAAGTATCTCCTAGATATTTGAAAATTCTTTTGACTGTCTCTACATGAGATACCTTAGGATTGGATTGATACCTTGCACACATTCCCACACTGAACTGAATATCTGGCCTGCTTGCTGTGAGGTAGAGTAATGAACCAATCATTCCTCTATACTTTGTGATGTTGAAGCTAGGTCCCTTTACATCAGCATCTAACAATGTTGTAGAACTCATTGGAGTGTCAGCTCCATTAGCATTATCTAATCCATATTTCTTCTACAACTCTTTCAAATATTTTGTCTGCGATATAAATATACCATTCTTCTTTTGTTTGATCTGAAGTCCAAGAAAGAAGTTCAATTCTCCCATCATGGACATTTCAAATTCTCCCTGCATAATCTTAGAAAATTCTTGACACATAGATTCGTTAGTAGCACCAAAAATAATATCATCAACATAAATTTGAACTATTAGAATATCATTTTTGTTATGTTTGATGAATAAAGTTGTATCAACTTTACCTCTGACAAAACCTTGATCAAGAAGAAATTTGCTTAGTCTTTCATACCAAGCTCGGGGTGCTTGTTTCAAACCATATAATGCTTTCTTAAGTTTGAAAACATAATCAGGTTTTGTTTCATCTTCAAAACCAAGAGGTTGTTCTACATATACTTCCTCCATAATATAACCATTTAGAAAAGCACTTTTTACATCCATTTGATAAAGTTTAAAACTTTTGATGCAAGCAAAAGCTAAGAGTACTCGTATTGCTTCCAATCTTGCCACTGGAGCATATGTTTCCTCATAATCAATACCTTCTTCTTGATTATAGCCTTTGGCGACCAATCTTGCTTTGTTTCTCACAATGATTGCTGATTCATCAAGCTTGTTTTTGAAAACCCATTTGGTCCCTATAACCGTATGATTTTTAGGTCGAGGAACCAAATCCCAAACTTGATTTCTTTGAAATTGATTTAGTTCTTCTTGCATAGCAATCACCCAATCATTGTCAGATAAAGCTTCTTCTACATTAGAAGGCTCAATTTCAGAAATAAAAGCTGAAAATGTTACCTCATTCAGGATTCTATTTCTGGTTTTGACACCTTCATGAATATCTCCTATAACTTGATCAATTGGATGATCTTTCATATGTCTCCATGCTTTAGGTTGAGCATGATCATCGACATCTTCTATATTTTGAAAATCATTTGTTTCAAAATCATCCTGATTTGAAATAGATTTTTTTTCTTGATTGAATCCATTTCTTCTTCATCATTAAGTTTTGTCTGAGATTCAATTTCATCAAACACAACATGAATAGATTTATTTGTGCATTCACTCATACTCATCCCCCCCTACATGTGGGGGTGCCCGGCCGCCGGAGCCACCGCCCGTGGTGGCCGTTTGAGGCCGCCCAAGGCTGAACACTAAAAAATTCGTCAAATATTCTACGGGTGTCAAAAAATTATGAAACTTGGGGGTTGATCTTCTGTTATGGTGCCTAGGATTGCTGCAAAAAATCGTGGAAAAATTCGATCTCTAGGTGCCTCAAAAAAAAGTTGTCGTTTGAGAAAAAAGTATGTCTGTTCGTGCCACAATGGAAAAGGCTCAAATTGCATATATAGGGGGGCACCCCCACCCCCCTCCCCATGGCAGCCAGGCGCACACACAAGAGAGGTATGGATTGTCCCTTGGTGCAGGACAAGTGTGTGAGCCATGGGGTCGAGTTCCTTGGTCACTTCGTACGTCGGCGCCACCCGTGGCGGCCGGCGGCGGTGGCCGGCCGTAGTGGGACGGCCTCCGGCGACTTTTCCGGCGACTTTTCCGGCGGACCCTAAAATGTGTTGGATTTCATATGGGGATGGATGGTGGCACGTACTTGGGGGTTCTTTGCCCTCCCGTGAGCGAGATACTCATCAAACCCGCATCCGTTGATGGAACATGATTCCTAGGCTAGGGCGCGGTGGGGCTCTCGCTCTTGTGAGGACATTGTAACCCCCCTTCATGTGGGATGGATGGTGGCACGTACTTGGGGGTTCTTTGCCCTCCCGTGAGCGAGATACTCATCAAACCCGCATCCGTTGATGGAACATGATTCCTAGGCTAGGGCGCGGTGGGGCTCTCGCTCTTGTGAGGACAATGTAACCCCCTTCATATGGGATGGATGGTGGCACGCACTTGGGGGTTCTTTGCCCTCCCGTGAGCGAGATACTCATCAAACCCGCATCCGTTGATGGAACATGATTCCTAGGCTAGGGCGCGGTGGGGCTCTCGTTCTTGTGAGGACAATGTAACCCCCTTCATATGGGATGGATGGTGGCACGTACTTGGGGGTTCTTTGCCCTCCCGCGAGCGAGATACTCATCAAACCCGCATCCGTTAAGGGGACTTGCGCTACCTACCCGCGATTGGATGGAAACCGCATGATTCCTAGGCTAGGGCGCGGTGGGGCTCTCGCTCTTGTGAGGACAAGGTAACCCCCCTTCATGTGGGATGGATGGTGGCACGTACTTGGGGGTTCTTTGCCCTCCCGTGAGCGAGATACTCATCAAACCCGCATCCGTTGATGGAACATGATTCCTAGGCTAGGGCGCGGTGGGGCTCTCGCTCTTGTGAGGACATTGTAACCCCCCTTCATGTGGGATGGATGGTGGCACGTACTTGGGGGTTCTTTGCCCTCCCGTGAGCGAGATACTCATCAAACCCGCATCCGTTGATGGAACATGATTCCTAGGCTAGGGCGCGGTGGGGCTCTCGCTCTTGTGAGGACAATGTAACCCCCTTCATATGGGATGGATGGTGGCACGCACTTGGGGGTTCTTTGCCCTCCCGTGAGCGAGATACTCATCAAACCCGCATCCGTTGATGGAACATGATTCCTAGGCTAGGGCGCGGTGGGGCTCTCGTTCTTGTGAGGACAATGTAACCCCCTTCATATGGGATGGATGGTGGCACGTACTTGGGGGTTCTTTGCCCTCCCGCGAGCGAGATACTCATCAAACCCGCATCCGTTAAGGGGACTTGCGCTACCTACCCGCGATTGGATGGAAACCGCATGATTCCTAGGCTAGGGCGCGGTGGGGCTCTCGCTCTTGTGAGGACAAGGTAACCCGCTTTGTTGTTGCTTCATGGGACTCTCGTGAGTGGGATTCCTCCTCACAATCTCGCGGAACGGCATCCGTTCTCGGGCTCTTGCCCCCCGGGTGCTTAGTAAGCTTGGGCGTGGTTGGATTCTTGCAATCGGGCCGACCACGCGACACGCCTTGTACTCGCCCCCATCCTTCTCATTTCGGTGGATCGTATGGTTTGTGGGATTTGTGCTTGCCCCGTCCTTCTCATATCGGTGGATCGTATGGTTTGTGGGATTTGTGCTTGCCCCCATCCTTCTCATATCGGTGGATCGTATGGTGCGTGGGATTTGTACGCGCCCCCATCCTTACTCATTTCGGTGGATCGCATGGTGTGTGGGATTTCAATGTGATTGATGGTGGTGCGTGCCTAGGGGTTCTTGGACCTCCCTTGAGCGAGATACTCATCAAACCCGCATCCGTTAAGGGGACTTGCGCTACCTACCCTCGATTGGATGGAAACCGCATGATTCCTAGGCTAGGGCGCGGTGGGGCTCTCTCTCTTGTGAGGCACTTGTAACCCCTTTGTTGGGATATGGTTGGCGCTCGCCCCCATCCTTCTCACTTGAATTCGTACACACGATCGTCTCATGCGTCGGATTCCCCTTGGGCTCGGGCGGTCAAGCACCCCAATTGATAACGGGATTTGTGCCTTCGGATGTAGCCTCCGGGTGCTTGGCCATACGCTTGATCTTGAGGGGAATGCTGCGCATGAGGCGGCGTGGGAATATTGTGGGTTCGGT
>OY979713.1:1070000-1080000 GCA_963855925.1 Inga laurina | reverse complement strand
TCCTTGTGCATTTGCTGTGTGATATAGTTGAAATCCTGGTGATTCAACTAGCGTGGGTACCGGAAGAATTCCAAACGACACTTCAGGTACGCCCAAAATCTGACATTGGTATCAGAGCATTTAGGTTTTTATCAATCCTGAATGTTGCTTCTGCTGTGTGTCTGTGTTCTTAAATGTTTACTGTCCATCAATTTTTTCATTTTATGTTCATGATATACATGTACGGTAGTCTAATTTCATGATACGTGAGAGTATATGATTCGGTTCATGTATATTTTTCTGTATGAGATTGAGTTTCGATTCATGTGTTTAAACGACAATATGAAATTGTGCTTGAACTCACTCTGTTCTGCATTTATCATTTTTTTGGTGCTTTACTGTGCAATCTACTTTCGGAGCACTTCGGTTGTATGATAATGTCTTGATTCTATGAGCATTAGAATATTGAAAAGCACCATAAAACATATACTAAGGCTATAGAACAAAAGTACCAATAGGTTGTGCGAAATCCAAAAAAAGAATCATAAGACCGAAAAGAGAATTGAATTGGGTCACCATAAAATGAGCTTTTTAGGGTTTAAAAATAATCCCATTGCGTAGATCTCAAAAAAACGATGAAGTTGGACACCAAGAACGCGCAAAACGGACGCCGGATGGTGAAGTTACGAAGGAGAGAAGGTACCGGGTCAACCCGGCTGGAGGTTGAAGACAACCTCCAGCAACTCTAAAACGGCGCCATTTTGCGCCTGTTAAGAAAAAAACCGGATCGGTTCAACGGCCCAACCCGATCTGGTGCAAAAAAAAATGGACCGGGTTCTTGGCCCAACCCGATCCGTTGTATTAATATTAAAAAAAGTTTTTAGGCCATTAGGGGCCCAAAACCCAAAAAAAACTGGATCGGGTCGGTGGGTAAAGGCCCAACCCGACCCATCAAACAAAAAAAAAACAAAAATTAAAAGGGACAGAAACGCCACGTGGAGCATGTGGCCACGTGGCAGACTCGATTGACACGTGGCGGACATAGACCGACTGCAGGCAGCTCGTGGAGTCCAACTAGCCGGCGCGTGTGACGATCAGAGGGCTGAAGAGTGGCGCGTGTACTACACGCGCCTCCAGCGAGAGTGAGTTTTATCCATTTTTTAATTTTCAGGATTTTTTTCTTCTCGGGGCGCGTGAGGGCGCGTGGGAGCTCTGTTTGAGACGTGGTTTGTTCCTAAAAATCCCTAAATTCGAGATCTTCATGATGATATGCCATTTGCCTATTTTTATGGTAATTCAGGATCTGTTTGTGAGGTTTTAGTGCTTATTTAAGTGTTTTTTATACATTTAAAAATACCTAAAATCATGATAATGACTTACATTTGTTTATTTAGGTCAAAAATGAAGCAAGAGGCTTCTAACAACACTGAAACACTTGAGTATGGGTCATTGAGCATTGAGTTTGTGGACGATCAAGCTCATATGGATGATTTTGAAGAGGATCCCGAAGAGGAACCTGAAGAATATGAATTTTTTGAGGAAGAACCTGAAGAATATGAATTTTTTGAGGAAGATCCTGAAGAAGGCTTTCTGGAGCCTGTTCCAGTGGAACCTCAAGTGGTCTACTTTGACTCTGGACCTAAGTCTGCGACCTCCTGTCTTGATGAACCTTAAAATTTGGAAGAAGAGGTCGATCAACCATATTCTACTGCTATGGCTGAGAAAATAGCTGAACTTGACGCGGACAAAACAGCTAGAATAAATTATATAAAAATCATATACTCAATCATTACGAATTATGTGGAAAGCATAAAAGACAAAAAGAGTGCAGAGTTCTATGTGAGCGTAATGATGAAGTACCGCGCAACTGTAAGGGCAAGGGGCACATTCTCTATGACTGATGCTTGGGTTGATGCTGTGACGAAAACAACAAAATTCATGAAGAAAAAGAAAAGATTCTTTAGGAAACTAAGGAAAGCCATTATTGACTACTGTTGTTCTGACATTTAATGGTGTATTATGTTCCTATTTCCTTTTACACTGTTTTGTATTGAGAATATGACTCTAAATATTATGGTTTGTATGTTTTATGTATGGACATGGTATTTTTTCAAGTAATGAATTATGTTTGTCATACAATGCTAATTTTTTTAATTGTGCATTATCATACCATGTATCCCTAATGAGTGGGAGCTTTTAGAAGGTGAAACTTCTAAATGCTGATGACTTATTTAAAGTACTTATATAAAGT
Source organism: Inga laurina (assembly GCA_963855925.1). Classification (NCBI taxonomy): domain Eukaryota; kingdom Viridiplantae; phylum Streptophyta; class Magnoliopsida; order Fabales; family Fabaceae; genus Inga; species Inga laurina. The sequence goes on along the minus strand of OY979713.1, from coordinate 1,077,770 downwards.
TTTTTTATAGAAAATAATAAGTTGCTAGCATTTGTATGATGGGAGGTACAAACGTATTCTCCTGATTATGGATCTAGTAATGAACTTATTTTCTGGTCAAGAATGATATAAGTACAGACGTTGTATATCGTGCTATGCTACATAATCGTTTGGTTATTTTCTTTCAAAGAGAACAACGTTTCTAAATGTGAAAAACGTTACTTCAGAATTGACAAATGGCCGTGAAAGGGATCATTGCTGAACTGAATAAGGGGGAGAAACTGAATGGCAACAACAAGGACATCTGGCATCGTAAGGTGCAGTATATTTTGGAGGAACAGGAGGCTGTGTGGGCTGCACTCAAGGATAAGTTTGGTGGCATATCAACCACTAAGCTTAGAAGGTTGGCAATCAAGTTTGATACCTACAAGCTTAGAGCAAATACTCCTATGAAGCAGCATTTGAGAGAGATGTCCAACATGATCAAAGAACTTCAGGAAGCTGGACACACCTTGACTGATGAACAGCAAGTTCAGGCTATAATCAGATCTCTTACTTCTAGTTGGGAGCACATGAAAGTGAACTTAACTCATAATGACAACATCATCACTTTTGATGATGTAGTGAAACATCTTGAGCTTGAGGATGAACGCCTAGCGGCATATAAGGCTTCTGGTCAAGCCTACTACACTGAAAATGCTGGTCCTTCTAATGCAAAGCCCGATTCTAAAAAGGGCAAGAAATCTCAAAGGAAAGGCAAGAAGGATGGCTCTAATTTTAAAAAGGGCAGAAAGCAATTCAAGAAGAAAGGAAAGAAGGGTGGCAAGAAGAAAGTTGACCTGAATAAGGTCAAGTATTACGCTTGCCAGAAAATGGGCCACTTTGCACGGGACTGTATCGAGCGAAATGACCGTGAAAAGGTACTAGTGGATTATATGAATTCACACATTTCTTTTGTTTTAAGTACTTCTTTTCTAATAGAACCTGTTTGTTCTTCTTGGATTTTGGATTCAGGCTCAACAGACCATATGACGAGGGATTGAGGATCCTTCATGGAATACCGTCGGTTGCCGCATCTAAGCAAATGGCTTTACATGGGCAACAATGCAAAGATTGAAGTCAAAGGAATTGGCACCTGCAAGTTACCTTTGCGTGGTGGGAAGACTTTGATCCTACACGATGTTCTTCATGCACCTGACATTCAACGAAATTTAGTTTCAATACTTTGCTTATTAGATTATGGGTTTAATGTAAACTTTCATGGGAAAGTTGCAGACATTTTTAGCAACAAGACCTTTTATGGTTTAGCTTTCCTTTCTAGAAAGTTCTTTGTTATGGATATTATTGGTAATTTTAATGTGCATGACTGTTTCGTTATTTCCTCCAATATTACTGTTGAAATGAATATCTGGCACACTAGACTAGGACACATTAATCAAAATAGAATGATTAAACTAGCTAGAGAAGGTTTGCCAGGTGAAATTTCGAATATGGAAATGTCCTTATGTGAGAATTGTCTAGCTGGTAAGGCAACTAGGAAACCTTTCGGTAAGGGAACTAGAGCTGAGATAATTAATCCATTTTGATATATACGGTCCAATGAGTGTGAAGGTGAGACACGGAGCCTGGTATTTCATTACCTTCATTGATGACTATTCGCGATATGGTCACATCTATTTGATCTCACACAAGTCTGAAGCTCTTGAATGCTTTAGATGGTACATGAATGAAGTAGAGTATCAAACGGATTATAAAATTAAAGATTTGTGTACTGATCAAGGTCGTGAATACTTATCTGATCAGTTTAAGGAGCTTTGTGAAGAAAAAGGGATAAATAGGCAACTAACCATCCCTGGCACTCCACAACAAAATGGAGTTGCTAAAAGAAGAAATAGAACTCTTCTAGACATGGTTAGGTCAATAATGGCTCAAGCACATCTACCAATTTCATATTGGGGTGATGCTTTACTAACCGCTGCCTTCATTCTTAATCGTGTGCCCTCAAAATCAGTCACTTCTACACCCTATGAGTTATGGACAAAACGCAAGCCAGATTTAAACATCCTGAGACCCTGGGGGTCTGCCGCGTATATTCATAATGATTCCCATAGGTATGGAAAATTGGGTCCTAGAGGAAAAAAGTATATCTTTATAAGATACTCTGAGCAATCAAAAGGATACGTTTTCATAGGTGAAAATGAAGATGGAACTGTGACTAAAATTGAATCAAGAGATACCATATTTCTAGAAAATGAATTTCCTAGCAGGGGAGATATTGATCGTACAGTATTTCTTTATGAAACACAAGAACAAGGCAGTACAGAACAAACTCAGACTAATATTCCTCAATCATGTTAATACATTGACTTGAGTGGGAGCTCAGAAAGGCCTTTACAAAGGCCTAGACAAGAGAAGCGAAAGAGACAAGAAGTTCCCATAAGAAAGAGTGACAGGGGAAATGTACCTAGGAGACGCTTCTCTATAGAAGGAGAGGCGCTTATTGTTACTCTAGACGGAGATGATACGCCTCGTTCTGTGCAATTAGCCTTATCAGGTCCTGCTAAGGATGAATGGAAGAATGTAATGGAGGAAGAAATTGATTCAATAAAGAAGAATCAAGTTTAGGAACTAGTTGATCTACCAAAAGGGCGAAAAGCCATTGGGAACAAATGGGTTCTCAAAATTAAAAGAAAATTTGATGGATCAATTGACAAATACAAGGCTCGATTGGTTGCAAAGGGGTACACACAACAGGAAGGTATAGATTACGAGGATACCTTTTCCCTGTTGTACGTTTCAATTCTATAAGACTTATTGTTAACAATAGAACAGACAACAAACAGAGAGAAAAGCATGCTCTGAAGAACTCTCTTCTCCTCTCTTCTCTCCTTGTGCATTTGCTGTGTGATATATTCGAAATCCTGGTGATTCGACTCGCGTGGGTACCTGAAGAATTCCAAACGACACTTCAGGTACGCCCGAAATCCGACAAAAAGGGTAGAGCATATGTTTGGGATAGCTTATAATACCCCATCCTTATTTCTCGTGTACCACAATATAATTTTTTTTTCAAATAGGGTAGGTGGCGTCATCTACCCCTATTATTATTTTATAATAATAATAATTTTTTTATTGTTATATTATTATTACATATATATATTCAAAAAAACGTATTTTAATTAAATTCTTTTTTTATCCCACAAATATTACTATTAAATTTATAATTATCTTCAAATTATAATTATATCTTATAAATAAAAATAAGGATGTTACACATAGGGTCACACACAAGAATAGCCCAACACTAGCTATAATGTTCAGATTCATTGAACCTAATGTGTCTAAGATTCAATGAATACTATTACGTGTGTAAATGATCTATTAAATAGTGCAAGTGTACACTGTCATAATCAAGTAATACAGAAATAGGTAATTATAATTCTATTTAGTCGATCGATAAATTGGTGATGGAAAGTACAAAATAGAAAATGATTAAATATGTTTATGCTTTATTGAAGGTGTTTGAAGCACAAATTTTGTTGTTTAGGAGGCTAGGGTTTCTACCACATAAGGGAAAAGCTAGAGGAAGCAAAAGGTAACTCCCAAACCTTCAAATATTAATTGTTCTGGCTGCTGTGAGTAGTTTAATCGGTGAAATTTTGATTGCTTTGCTCTCAATTTGAATTTGGTAAAAGTGGTGGCCTAGACGTTAAACTGCCAAAACTGAGTCTAAATGGTGGTTTTAACATAATTAAATCGTTAATAAACTAATTAGGAGCAGAAAGGAACAAGTCTACGGGGTTAAAATCGAAAAACCCCAACTTTTCTCTGAGAATCCTTAGATTTCGGCCAACTCTAGTTTAAGAGGTTAGAGTTGGATCTTTGATGATCTAATGATTCCTTTGAGTTCAGAAGGAAAAATTAAGTGGGATAATAGTTGATCACTTTGTCAAAAAAGCCTGAAAAAGTATAATTACCAAAACGCCCCTAAAACCCTGAAATAAGGGCTGCCAAGGGCATTTTCATCATTTGGCAATGAATTTGGTAATTTTGAGTCTGGAAATGGATTCCTTGGGTGATATGTCAGAATAGCCCTGGTCAAAAATTTGGGAAAAGTATGGTCAGACCAGGCCCGGTTCCCAGGGGCATTTTGGTAAATTTTCACAATAGACTTATAAACACTATGGAAGTACCTAAAATGGTACATGAATGAGTTTTAACCTAATTCTTATATATTTGATTTCTTAAGACCAAGTTGAGAGCCTAGTCGGTGGCACACTTTACGAGACATGAGTTTGAGGCTAAAAAGGGTTAAGGTAGTAACTATTATGTCTTATAAACTATGTAATTATTGTTATGTTGTGTTATTGTGTATTCTTTGATATGAACACATGCTAGAGGCACATTGTTAGATCTCATATGTTTTGATGATAACAAAGATTGGATCAATGATATAAAAGGATTTGATAACAAACAAATGAATTTGAACAAAGTGGCAAAGCATTACTTGAAGTAAGCACTGGAGTAATGGGCACATTTTCTAATGGCTTACTCGAGTCGCTACTCAAGCAAGGGAAGCTATTACTCGAGTAACCATTTGAGTAATCATGAAGAATTTCATCCAGAAAAGCACTACCAAAATTTGGAAGGAATTACTTGAGTAGCCACTCGAGTAATATGCAAATATTTATGAGCTATTACTCGAGTAGCCACTCGAGTAACACATGAGAAAAGCTTTACTTGAGTAGCCACTCGAGTAACTAAGGCAAAAATCTTCCAGTAGCTCTCAGCCAAGAAATGCAATAATTTACTCGAGTAACCATGTGAGAAAAAGACATTACTTGAGGTAGCACTCCAGTAATCTCCTGAGTTATTTGAAACATTACTCGAGTAGCCACTCGAGTAATCAGATAAAGAAAGAACATGTACTCTTGGCCAAAAATTTGATGCAATTACTCGAGTGAGTAATCAAATAATCTGCAGAATTATTTGAAATTTACTCGAGGGCTCACCCGAGTAACATGTGAAGAAAAACCATGGCCACTCGAGTCACCACTCGAGTAATAGACTTACTGGAGGCAGCACCCGAGTAACTTGCGAAGAAAAGAGATTGCCACTCGAGTAATCTGGTATTTCCAAGGTTTGTGATGTATCTCACTCCATGTCTTACCCGAGTAATATCATATAAAATTGTTGAATAAACCACTGCCATATTTTTGATAGGATTACTCGAGGGACTACTCGAGTAATGAGCTTGATCACTCAAGTAGCCACTCGAGTAATGAAGTCCAGAAAACATATCTTTGATCCAATGTTTTTTGAATTGTTTTCTATATGATTAACTCTTCATTGCACTGGTATTCTAAGTACATTTGTAGAGAAATAATGAAGAGATCATGCCAGAAGTGCAAAGTCAAATAAAAGTCTGAACGTTCACCTACCACTACCTACCACAAACGGATAGTTTTCAAATTCGAAGAATAGTCAACCATTGCTGCGCGACTCTAACGGACATATTTGAAATACTTCCAACGGACACTACAAATCATCTATATATATGGAGCATTCAAAGAACAGAAAACAACAACTGAGAACACACGAATATACACTGATCAACACACTTTGTTTTCTTATACTCATTCATTATACTTTAGTGATTATATATTTGCTTTGTGAGAGAGTTTTTCATTACAAACTCAATATTTGTTGTTGAGATAACTTAAGGTTGTGGAACCTTGAGTTGAGATTTGATTACAACGTGTAAGGGGGGCGAGTGTCCGAGCGAAGGAACTTGTTGTGTACTGAGGTGCCAAGAACCCCCTGAATCTTGGAGAATATAGTGAAACTCTCAGAGACACTCTGAGGATTGGATGTAGGTCAAAGTGGTTATGGCTGAACCAGTATAACTCCCGGTGTATATTTCGGTGATATTTCTCTTTTCTCTCAACTACTTTAAATATTCTGTCAATTTTCTTATGAATATGAAAGTAAGTTAAAGTTCAAATGAGAATTAGATGATATTGGTGACAAAAAGAAAAGAGGTCTAGCACTGAAAGCAAAAGAAGAAGAGAAAGATGAAGATGAAGAGCGTGACGATGACGAAATGGGCTTAATCATAAAACGATTCAGAAACTTTTATAAGAAAGGCCATTCAAAAATTTTTAGAAAGGAGGAACAAACAATAAAGAACACATCATATGCTATGAATGTGGAAAGACAGGACATTTCAAATCAGAATGTTAAGAACTGATTCAGAAGAATAAAGAAAAGAGAAAAGGCAAATTCTACAACAAGAAGAAAGCCTTTGTATCACTTACATTTCCTATTTTCAATTGCTTCATTTCTTTGTGACACTGATTGCTTGAAATAAGTGTGGGGGAGGGACCAAACTAGTAGAAATGGTAGAAATAAATGTTGAACTCCACTGTTTTGGCAGTTTAGTTGGAGGGAAGATGGATTTGGATGTATTTGATGATTTGCTTGCTGGTTGGACACATGCACCCAAATGGTTTCACTATGCCCTTGCTTTCACTATGCCCAATGTGAACAAATGGTTTCACATGCACCCAAATGGTTTCACCCAAATGGTTCATCAGTTCCATATGACGATTTCACATCTTTATATCCGGGTAAAAATAGTTTTCCCCCCTAAAATCATGTACTAAAAAAGTTGCATGAACGAGGAGGTTTGTGAGCAACTTTCAAGCATTTTGGGGCCGTGGAGGGAACTTGAGACGAGTAGAATGGACTCGACTTGTTCATGTTAAATCCGTTCTAAATATGAGAGGATACCCGTAGAAGACAATGAAGGTGAAAATATTAAAGGATGAGTTGAGAGTTTGTGGTTTTGGAGATAAAAATGAACAAAATGAAAGAAAATTTTGTTAACATGAAGCAAATTAAACCATTGAAAATGACAACAAAAATATATTGATCAAAGTAAAATAGAAGAAAGAAAAATTCTATTTAAATACCATTTAAACTTGAAAATTATTAAAAGTTCTATTAAAATATGGAAAAGGCAAAAAGGTGATGTGTAGGAATCTAGGATTTTGAAGCTTGTATGTTTTTACCAAATGTCCCTCAACTTTTTTCCCCCTAAAAAAAAGAAAGAACCCTCACCTTTACTAGAGGCTGGAGCTTCGCCACCCACTACGGGTCAGTTGTCGAAGCTTTGGTGACAATTTGAGCAAAACAATTAACTACTTGGGTATAGAGATTGACAACTTGAACTCCTTAAGTCTTATCAGACATTGTTGATAAGTTAAATAAAGACAATGGCAATTTTGAATATTAAAAAAAATCAAGAACCGTATGTTAACGCTGGCCAAGAAAAAACTCGATAACCTTATGCTTATTTTCTTAAAATTAGCCTTGTCAACGTAACGACTTTAAATAAATATTACCGATGGAAACAATTTTATCATGTTGATAAAGAAATGTTAGTGCATGTTATCGTATCCATTCCACGTACTCAAATTGTGAGCAATCAACACTACTATACTAGAGGCTTGTAAGTTGTAACGTCGGTCTTTAATGTTGGTTAAATGATAAAGTGATGTTAAAAAAAGGCAAAAAGAAATCAATTATGGGTAAGCTTGATATAAAAGGGAATTATATTATTTTGGGTAAAGTAAAAATAAGGGGAGAAGCCTCTTATCTCAACAGCATGGCACACCCCCATAAAATACCAAACAAAACAAATGGTGGTTGAGGGTTCTAACTCATTTAGAGCCTGTTTAAGTTGACGTTTGAGCAGCATATTCACAATCGAAACAAAGCTTATCTCAC
>OY979713.1:985000-1065000 GCA_963855925.1 Inga laurina | reverse complement strand
TTTAGGTTGTGGGCCCTACACCCTCTCTCTCATTGGTCCTATTATATGTTGGTGGCCCCACACCCTGTCTGTCATTTGTCCATCTTTCTCTCTCATCTGTACTTAATTTCAACATTATCTCTCTCATGTATCTTTTTTTTTCTTTTTTTATTAGAATTTCAAACTTCTCTCCCTTTCTCATCTATCATTTTTTTTTAGAATTTTAAAATTTTAATGCTTCATCTATCCTTAATATAAGGCTTATTTATTTAATTTGATTATATTAAAAAATTTAGTTAAGTTAATTAATATCACATATAGACAAATTTATTTTATTTTTGGTATTTATTGTGAAATTTAATGTTAAATAATGGGTTAAGGTGCAAGTTTAACTACCAAATTTTTTCTAAGAGGTGTCTGGCACAAATAACTTTTGGAATAGACAAATGATTTTTTATTATTCAATTTATTAATACACACACACACACATATTTACATAAGTATGTTTGATCTATTTTTTATATTACATAATTGACTAATGTTATAATTTTTAAAAAAATTTATCCATTTTTTTATATTAGATAATTGACTAATGTTATAATTTTAAATTTTTTTGACAAATTTATTTCATTTTCTGTATTTATTATGAAATTTAATGTTAAATAATATTTAAAATATAATCTTATTCTTTATATGTAATTATCACAAATGCTAATGTCCTTTTTAGTAATTTAACAATAAAAACAAAAACTATTCTGATCACAATATCCAATCACTCTCATTTTATCAAAATCATTTTTCTCATAATCTATTATCTAAAATCTATTCTCCACTTTTTCTCCATAAGCTATTCTCCAAAAGCTAATCCAAACACACTCTTTGGAGAATATCTTCTGAAAAAAAGGGATAAAAGTGATTTTAGAACTTCCAAGGCTCATGTGAAAACTTCTAGAGCAATTTTGTCATTATTTCAGTGGTAATTTTGCCCTAGAAGTTTTCAATTTGGAGCAAATTTGCCCCTAAATTTGGTGAACTAACAGTCAACTTAATTGCGATAACGGTCAGGGTGAAATTGCCCTACATTTGAAACTTCCAGGGCAAAATTACTCCTAAGCCAATACTTCCGAGGCAAAAATGACCTTTAACCCTTGATAAAATGATAGTGTTTGTATATTGTGATCAGAATAACTTTTTTCATGGTCAAATTACTAAAAAGGACATTAGCTTTTGTGATAATTACATTTAAAAAATAAGATTATATTTTATGTATTATTTAACATTAAATTTCATAATAAATACCAAAAATAAAATAAATTTGTCTACAAAATTAAAATTATAACATTAGTCAATTATGAAATATAAAAAAAAAATCAAACATACATATATACATATATATATATTAATAAATTTTTGAATAAAAAATTTATTTCATATAAACTATGATTTTGAACAAAAAAGGGATTATAGCATTTTGTAGAGTATTTGGATAAATTTTTTTAAAACCTTGGTTTTGATTCTAAAAGCACTTTTTTTTCCTTTAAAAAAAATCATGGTGGCTCCTGGCTTTTTGAAAACTAGGGTGTTTGAGTTGACGTTTTAACAACTGGGATTTTTTTTTTGCAAAAGTAGCTTTTGAGAAAAAACTCAAGAGTCTGGCTTTTCCAAAAAAAAGTCACTTCTGCTACCGCCAATCCAAAAGCAAATCACATTTACAATATGATTTTTATCCTATCTGACTTTTGTAAAAATTAGATTAAAAAAAAATCCACTTTTGCCTCCTCTAAGTAGAGCTGGTAATATGGGTTTAGATTGCGAGCCGAACCTACCCAACCCGACAAAATGGGCGGTTTAGGTTCCGCAAAATTGGGACCGTTTAGGAGCGGTTCTTTTAGGCCCAAACCCATATGGTCCCAACCCGCGGTGGGTTGGACAACCGGGTTAGCGAGTTGGACCATATTATTATTATTATTATTTTATGTAACCCAAGATCCAAGTATTATTGATGATGGTAATATAATTATATTTACTTATTTATCTCATTGTCATTTACTCATTTATTTAAAATTAGCATAATATTATTTTTCACTTTGTTTTATTATCTGTGGTAGTGACGGATTTATTTGTGGAAAAACAAAGTGATCAAGCTTAAGAAATCTTATATATTCACATCATGCTTCAAATTCGAACACCATTAATATTAACTAATTATTGATTATTTTTTAGTTCTACTGATGGCTTTTGGATTTCTGTTTATTTTGTCGTGTGTGGACTTGTGATAAATGTTTAATTTGCAATGTATTTTTAATTTTTTTATGGTCTAAATTTGTAGAAAAAACAATTTTAGTATATTGTTTAAAAAAATTTAAAATAATAATAATAATATGGGCTGGGCGGGCTAACCCATAAACCCAGCTGTTATGGGTTGAGTTGGTTGAATGCTGACTCATTGATGTAGTCCTTTTAGGTTTGAACCTATAAGATCTCAATCTGTGACGGGTTAACCCAAACCGGATGAACAGGACCATATTACCACCTCTACCCCTAACCCAGACAGGCCTTCACGTGTAGGACTTGTCTTCTGCCTTTGGACAGATAGGGATGTGAACATAAAAGCAAAGTTGAGAAAAGTGATCTTCCAGGCAAAGATATTCTGTTAGGATTTGATGCTTTCTATCATACTCAAAATCTTATGATCCTACCCAAAGGGATTAAATGGAAAGGAAATTTCAGTCCTTATACAGAAATTCCTAGTCTGTTTAAACTTCAACAGGCTCCGCTTCAATATTCTGATATCAAGGATCAGTTGCTTCAATATTGCTCAGATAGTCATGATCAATTTCCTCATCCTTCCCCATTATGGAAAAACCAGGAGTTTTTTTATCAAACTTCCTTTCAAAAAGAATGAGGATATTAATCCAACTAAAGCTTCTCATCCAGGTATGAATCCTGATGATTTGAAACTTGCTAGAGATGAATGTGCAGCTTTATTAAGGCAAGGACTCATTGAAGCTACCAAGTCTGATTGGGCTTGCCAGGCTTTTTATGTTGAAAAAAGATCAGAGATCAAACGAGGAAAAAAAAGACTTGTCATTGACTATAAACCACTAAATCATTTCCTCCAAGATGATAAGTTTCCCTTGCCAAAGCCTAATATCTTGTTTGCCCATCTCAAAAAAGCCCAAATATTCTCAAAGTTTGACCTTAAAGCAGGATTTTGGCAATTGGGTATCCACCCCGATGACAGGCCCAAAACTGCTTTTTGTCTTCCAAATGCCCAATACCAGTGGACTGTTATGCCTTTTGGTCTCAAAGTTGCCCCATCACTATTCCAAAAAGCCATGACTAGAATATTCGAACCCATCCTACCAAATGCCCTGATTTACATTGATGATATTCTGCTTTTTCTGAAGATGAACAATCACACAGAATCCTATTATCCAGATTTACTGAAATTATAGGACAATATGGCATTATGCTCTCTTCAAAGAAAAGCGAGGTTGGAGTCACAGAAATTGAATTTTTGGGTATGCATTTCCAGAATGGTCTGTACAGCCCTGGTCCTCATATTGCACAAGAATTGTTGAATTTTCCTAATGATAATTTTTCTATTAAACAAATTCAACAATTCCTCGGGATTGTAAATTATCTCAGGGATTTTATCCCTCATGTGTCTCATCATACTAGCCAGCTGTCCAAGCTTCTTAAGAAGAATCCTTCGCAGTGGGGAAAACAACAAACAGATGCAGTCAAAATTCTTAAAAAGATCACACAAAAACCTCATCCTCTGAAGATTCCAGATCAAGGAGAAAGAATCTTACAGACAGATGCCAGTGATGAATTTTGGGGTGCAATAATTCTTGAAGACGTTAATGGAAAAAGATACTATTGTGGACATGCTAGTGGACAATTCAAAGAACCAGAAAAGCATTATCATGCTACGTACAAAGAAATTCTTGCTGTCAAGCGTGGGATTGAAAAATTCAACTTTCATCTGAGCCCTTACCATTTTGTCATAGAAATGGACAATACATCTTTTCCAAAGATGCTCGATTCAAAGAAAAAGATCTTACCAGATGCTCAGCTACTTAGATGGAAAGACTGGTTTTCTCGTTATAAATTCTCAGTAAGACATCTTAAAGGTCACCACAATACCATTGCAGATTTTCTATCTAGACCTCAAAAACCTTCTCTTCCTCCCAAACCCTTGTACATTCTCACCATCTCAGAAGCATAGCCAACCATGTCCCGTAACATAAAAGCCACCCTTTTCCCTCCAGACACTTATCCAGAGACTCCACATCATATTCAGAAGATTGCAGAACAACAACTGTTTTACTGGCTTCATCTTCTTTTTGTAAAAACCAACCTCATTCCCCAGACACGCCACTTTAGCCTAAATACTCCCTTCACCACCTTACCTTTTCTCCAAGGACCTATGCCTAAAGAATTATTTTGGTATTTATGCTCTTTAACCACTCTTCATGTTAGTGCTATAGCCTTTGCACCATTACCCATCTATCATTATCTCTGTAACAAAGACCATGAAGACTCCCTTTTTCATCAATTCTTAAACCTTTTTGCTCCTCTACCCTACTGGAGAGGAAAACTTTACAGTTTCATTGAAGATAATAATCTCTGGAGAATTGAAAAAAGAAAACAAAAAAGATTTTGTTGTATTTTTGTTCTTAACAGGTACTATCATCTCCACTCTGATAGACTTTATTCCAGTGGAACAGCAGAGCTGTGGAATTCTCCTTTTGACTGGGTCCGACAAAAGCAAAATACTCTCAAGGAACTTGGTCACTATCTAGGACAAATCAATGTTCGAATGAAAATAAATTGTCATGTCTTAGGCCCATGTCCATCTGAAGAAGAGTATGATCCGTTCAAAGGAATTATCCCACCAGAAACAAGCTATATTACTCAAGGATTTGTCTCTTAGCCAACATCAAATCAGCCTCCTACTGGAATACTTGGTCCTGAATTTCAAGATTCTCAAGATCCAAATGATGACATTCCTCAAATCAGTCTATCTCTTCCTGGATCATCATCCCAGACATTTAAGGATTCTCTTCCTGAAGATCTTAAGCTCCCTCAACCAAGCCTGACTCAAACTTTCCCACCTTATTGCACTCAAGCCTCAATTCAAAAAGCTTTTGACCTAGCTTATCCAGAACAATCTCATGCCTACAAGTGGGAAAGATCTCATGACTACACGTGGGATTTACACAAGGTGCGTGTTGAAATGTATGGGGATCATGACTGTGACAACTTATCTCCTAATGATGATCACAAGCCTATTTACAAAGATTGAATCTGGCCCCTCTAAAACTGTCGGTAACATCTCAGCCTTCTATGAAGTGTCGGCAAAATACTGGCCCTTAAATAGCGTCAGCAACATCTTGAACGACCACGTTTCACTCTGTCCAAAAGAAATGTCAGCGTCTGTAAAAAGCTAGGTCTGTGTCCTTTCGTGTACCCCATATCTACGTGTGACTTGTCCGATATAAAAAAAAAAGAGTCTGGCTACGTGTCTCTATAGGTGTTTGTAAATCAAGTACCTGTACGTATCTGCTTGTGTTTACGTGTCTGTAAAATAGCCATGTGTATTTTGTTCTATTCTGTAGAAGCTTGCCTATAAATATGATGCCTCATCAGTTGTAAGGGGCATTCGACCTTGAAATAAAAATCGTGTGTTCTACAATGCTTCTCTTCTAAACTTTTCTCTTCCTCTTCTTCTGAAAACCTGAGTTCTAAACATATTTTCTCTATCTCTGTGATAGATTCTAGTATGCTCTGCACTTGCCTCTTTATGAGGAACCTGTGCATCAGAAAGAATCTGATCATGATCCTGTGAAGAGTACTAGAGAAATAAGAAACTGTTAAGTATCAGAATTTCTGTAAGACCGAGGGTTCTAACGTGTCCTTGAGCAAAGAGAAAAAGCTCGGACTTACTTGAACCAAGGTTGAAAGATGTTTCTGGTATGCTATAGTTTGTTATTTCTCAGTCCATTTGTTTCAGATGGGATAGATCTTGGTCCCAATGCCTTTATTGGTGTCTTTATTTTAGATCTATCGATCTTATATGAGAAGACACCACAAAGCCATTGAGATCTGGATACATCCACCCTTCACTTGGTATCAGAGCCTAGTTATTTTTTGAGATAGTGATGATATGTTTCGAATAAAGGTAAGTAAGAAGAAGAAACCCAGAAATCATGAGTGAAACCTTTAGCTCTTCGAATCCTTCTAATCCTCCCTCTACAACTCTTGTATCTCACTTTACCCCTAGAAATCTCCCTTCTTCTGTCAAAAGAACTCTTTCTCAAAAGATAGAAAACCTTATAGAGATCAATCATCTTCCAGAAGATGCTTTAATCTCTGAGACAAATCTTCCTCTTCTTAGTCCATATAGTGTTTACCACCAAACCAACAGTCTTACTCGAAATATCCGGACTCTTCTGACCACTAGAAGACCTCATGCTAAAGAGGTTGTTAAAACAACAAAGTTGGAGCAGTGTCATCTTCCAGCAACAACAGAGGAACAGTATGCTACCATTGAGATACCACAACCTCTCATCAATCATTGGAGATCTAAAGGATATACCCACCTCCATATGGGGGCTATCCGACTAGCTTTGACTCTTCATGGAAGAAAAGGCATGCCAGTTACAGCTCGAGTTGCTCTAGTTGATTCCACATACAAACAGTATCCTAATGCTCTTATTGGCGCTCTCTTAACCACTTTGAGCAATGAAACTGTTATCCTGACTATTCAGCCAGACTTCAACATCAATCTGTTGGACTCTACTCTGACTAATCGCTTCAAAGTACAAGTCTAAATTGTTGGAGCTGAACAGGATCCTAAAGCTATCATGGCTACCCTACAACATCAAGTGGTTTACAGACTTCAGAACCACTCTCTTGATCTTCACCTACCCAATTCTACAAATGATGCTCTTTTTGCCATATCTAATAGATCTGATGATACTTCTATCATTCAGATTCCCAGAAAAATTCCACGGGAAGAACTTTCTCAGTTAATGCCTCTTGAGTGGATCAATAATTATGAAAAGATTTTCCATGGAATTCAACCAGATGTCCATACTACCATGCCTCCTCTCATCCAGAGACTTCCAGATGACACAATAAAAACCACTTTTGAAAGACCTAACCCACATGCACCTTCTGTACCTCTTGGTAGGATTCTTACTCTCTCTCCTGCCTATACACCCTCTAGAAGAGATCCACCTATAGCCTGGGTAGACCATAATGCAAACCCTTGCTATATTTCTCATCTAAATGGTCACTTCTTATGGGATATACCTGGTTCAGGCATGTGTGATCCTGACTGTGAGTGTGATACTCCAGAATGGTGGGAAGATTCTGATGATGAACAAGGACTTTACCCATACAAATATGCTATTAAGCGAGCCAAGAAAAATAAATCCTTTATAGGATCTTCTTGTTCTCACAAGAATGACAGACGTCATAAAGATGATGATGACTATGGCTCTACATAACTTGTTCAGAAAAAGCGAAGAGGATGGCAGCCTCTACCTTCTCTTGAAAGATCTTCCAAAGATATGTCCCTTGTTGAACTGATGATAGAAACAAGGCATATAGATCTTGTCCAAAAGTTTTTTCCAGAACCAGTAATTCCAGCTGTTCCATCAACACCTACACAATCATTACCATGCATAGGGATGATCAGACATCCTTATGACTCTGACTTTCCTCCCCTTGAGAGAAAAACAAATGAAGACACTAAGGTTTCTGCTCGACCTTATGTTATTCCAAACACGGTTGATTCTTAGGGAAATCTCAGACCAGCATCTGCAGCTGAAGAAGTTTTAAATTGGCATACTCAGAATGCAGTCTGTCAAAATATGGCGCTTACAGGACTCAACTCTAAACTTGATTCTCTAACAATCAAGACAAAAGGACTGTCCTCTCAAATAGGACTACTCTCTGAAGAAGTCAGACAGCTATATCTTTCCCAGGTACAGCAAGCTCAGAAACTGGATGCAGAATTGAAAAGATTTATCGCCACTGGATACATGGGACCAGAATTCAAACAGAAGGAAAAAGAATTATCAGCAATACAAAAGGATCTCCAACAAATAGAACTAGATATGGCCAGAAAACAATCTCAGGTCATATATGAATCCTATCCTTCCTATCCTATCCTTTCAGTGTAAAATGCAAGGCCACTCGAGCAGAAGGAGTTGTGCTCGAGTGAGGCCCCACATCACTAGCGAGTGAGAAAATTATCTTTCTGAAATCCTATGCGAGTGCAAGCTCAAAACTAAAGAACAAGGAGAAAAATAGCAATATCACTCGAGTGAGCCCATCCATGCTCGAGTGATACTCAACCATATCACCAAATACACCAAGTCTCACAACGTTCAATCTGAATATGGTTTAATGTTATTTATTTATCTTATCATCACTTATTATCATTATTTAACATCATTTTGAATGTATTATAAGTGTGGTAACATTCTTGTTTCATGCAACAAATCTAGGGTATACTTCTGCTAGGATACGTTGATGCCCTTTTTAGTTCTTGACACTTCTATACCCAAGAAATACCTCATTTGTTCGAGATCTTTGACTTGAAACTCAGTTGACAAGTCCTGTTTTAGTTGATCAATAGAATCTTCATCGTTTCCTGTAATGACCATGTCATCAACATAAACGATCAAAATGGTGACTTTGCCATTAACACGTTTGATGAATAATGTATCATCTGCTTGTCCCTGAGTATAGCCAAGCCTTTTCATTGTTTTGGTGAATCTACCAAACCATGCCCTAGGAGATTGCTTAAGCCCGTATAATGACTTGTTAAGTTTACACACAGAGTTGTTGGGAGCTAGAATTCCATCTGGAATCTTCATGTAAACTTCTTCTTCCAAGTTTCCATTCAAGAAAGCATTCTTCACGTCTAGTTGGTGCAACGACCAATCTAAGTTGGCTGTGATTGATAGTAGCACTTGGATGGTATTAAGTTTGGCTACTGGAGCAAAGGTTTAATGATAATCAACACTATATGTCTAGGTATATCCTTTTGCAACAAGTCTTACCTTATATTTGTTGATACTACCATCAGGATTGAATTTTGGGTTGAAGATCCACCTGCATCCTACTGGTTTCTTTCCTTTGGGAAGAGTTGTAATCTCCCACGTTTTATTTTCCTTGAGTGCCCTCAACTCTTCTTCTGCATCTTGTTTTCAATTCGGATCAGTCATAGCTTGTTGAAATGTGTTTGGGATTTTTATCCTTGCACTGTTTACAACAAAGCTTTGCATTTTTGCAGATAGGTTACTATATGAGACAAAACGTTGAATTGGATGTTGAGTACAGGATCTTATCCCTTTTCTCAATGCAATAGGCTAACCCAGTTCTTCAGGATTTAATCTTGGATTGGAGTCATAGTCGTTCCTTTGAATGGGAGAGATAGTTCTACCAGTATTTAGTTCATCTCGAACTTGTAGTCAGGACTCTTCCTATCTTTTTGGTTCAGTATCCATCCCTGAATTGACCTCAACATTTATTTCCAGTTCATTATGTGTGAGTTCAGGTGGTATGGGTTCAGATTCATGATCAAGTTGGGTATGAATGGGTTGGCTTGTAGGAGCAAATGAGTCAATGGTGGCTATAAGGTTAGGTTGTGGTTGTGACACTGATGATGTGTGGGGTATAAGCATTTGGAGTTAGATTCTCCCTAAATTAGCTATTCAATGTCGTTATACTCCCCCTGAATGGGTAATTTGGGATAATAGGCTTCTTCTTCTGAGAAGACAGTATCCCGGGAGATAAACAATTTCTTGGAACTAGGACAATAGCATTTGTATCCTTTTTGAGTAGAGGAGTAACCAAGAAATATACATTTGGTAGCTCGAGCAGCAAATTTGTTGCCATCATTTTTATGAACAAAGACAACACAACCAAACACCTTTGGAGGTAATGAATTGATTAGTGGGCAATTTGGAAAGTGTTTAAGGAGTTTTTGTATAGGGGTGTTGTAATTGAGAACTTTAGATAGCATGCGGTTAATGAGATAAGCTGTAGTGAGAACAGCATCACCCCAAAAGATGGTAGGAACATTTCGTTCTATCAGTAAGGTTCGGGTTACTTCCAACATGTGACGGTTCTTACGTTCGGCCGCTCCATTTTGTTAAGGGGTGTAAGAACAGGAAGTTTGGTGATGAATTCCTTGCTGATCAAGAAATTCTTTAAAGGTGTTGCTCATATATTCCTTGGCATTATCACTTCGTAGTACCTTAATGGAAGCGTTGAATTGGGTTCGCACAAAGGTATAGAATTTTTGAAATGCTTTGGCTACTTTGGATTTGTCTTTCATTAAATAAACCCACGTGGTTCTAGTGTGATCGTCTATGAAAGTAACGAACCATCTAGCATTGGTGAGGGTTTTTATTCGTGAAGGAACCCAAATATCACTATGGATTAATGTGAATGGTGAGGAAGGTGTATAGGGCTGTTTGGGATATGAAGATCGAGTTTGCTTTGCAAGTTGGCAGGTTTCACAATAAAAAGGAATGGAATTTTTGTTGAATAAACTTGGAAACACATGCTTCATATAATCAAAACTAGGATGACCTGAGCGACAGTGCCACAAGTGTACGTCATGAATTTGAGAGTTAGAACTAACGAGTGCATTTCTTGCCTTCCATGCATTGTTAGCTGTCAAGTTCGGTCCTTCAAGGTAGAACAGTCAATCCCATTCTCTAGAAGTTCCAATCGACCTCCTCGATTTTAAATCCTGAAAAACACAAAGATCATCCTAAAAAATTACTCGGCATATTCGACCTTTAGTTAACTTGCTCACAGATATTAGATTACAGGTGAGTGTAGGTACATATAGAACATTGTGAAGTTTCAAGTGATTAGATAAAGTGATCGTGCCAATTCCCTCAACCCTTGTGTATACACCATTAGCTACTTTTACTTTGAGATGTTCATGACAAAATTTAAAGTTGTGGAATAAATTTCTATTACCGGTCATGTGATCTGTAGCTCTAGAGTCAACAATCCAAGTATCTTCACTAGTCATCACAGTGTTGAGGGCTATAACGGAATTACCTGATTGTAGAGGAAATTGTGAGCTTCTTCTAATTATAAACAAATGATTTTTGCAGACATGGACAATGAGCAAAGTTCAAGTGTTGACTTATCTCAATCTTCCAATATTGGTGAGAATGAGTCTCTTGGTGGACCATCTTCTACTCCTACTGATTCCAATAATCCTCACCAACCTCCAACCACTATGGAATGTCCTCCTCCTACTCCAACAGCTGCCACTGGAAGTGAAACCACAAAAGGTTGTAATAAGAAGAGAAAACAACCTGAGAAGAAACAATCAGAAGTGTGGGATCACTATACTAAGTTACCATTGGAGGATACAGATGGAGAGCTTAGAGCTGCACGCAAGTATTGTGGTAATGATTATGCTTGTGATCTAGTAAAATGTGGTACGACTTCTTTGAAGAGACACTTAAAAAAGTGTCAAAAAAATCCACACAGGACAACTGAAATATCAAAACAATCCATGTTGAACTATGTTTCACAAGGTGGGCAAGGGGGAAGCTTAGCACCTCACATGTTCAATAAAAAACGTTGTCGTAGGGCTCTCGCGGAGTTCATCATATGTGATGAGATGCCATTTAGATTGGTCGAAAAGCAAGGTTTTAAATCATTTGTTAAAGAGTTGGAGCCAAGGTTTCAAATTCCTTCTAGACATACGGTTGCTAGGGATTGTTGGCAATTGTATCTTGGTGAAATGAGGATCTTTTAGTTCTCTTTCAATAAAAAATTTTCTAGAGTCCCAATTATAACTACACAGTTCCCAAAAATTCATCAAACTCAGACTGTTACAAATTTAATTTCAGAATCAAGGTCAAACTTTGAAAAATCATAACTTTCAATCTATTAGTCTAAATGGGTCATATAACCTATCAAATTAAAGCCCATGATGTCTACTTTAATTATATAAAATTTCATAGCATTTGGACTAATTTCGACTAATAAAAAACACATTACAAGTTCTCTGCCTCTAGAAAATGAATTTAGGCCAATTTAAACACAAACTTCTAAAATCATCATAGATCATCATTTAACTATAAATACATGATTAAACCTCAAAAACACTCGCTACCGAAACATGAACAGTATCCCACCCCCATGAAAACTCATTTAAACAACAAACCAATCGGTTCAAAATGAAGGCTACACTTACCTTTACGCATTTCCGCAATCGGTTCAGAAATCTGGCAGTACTTCGGCCAGCGAGACGGCGCCAAACCCCTCCAGATGAAAATTTGAAACCGTAGAGGAGTCTTGAAAATTTTGTGCCACGTGTTAAAACCTTATGGTGCCACTTGTCTGTTGATCCAGTGATACGGTGACACGTGTCACCTGCTTTAATAAAATGGGTCTCGCCTCCTTTCTCGGGCCTTTAGCCGTCCAATTTGTTAAGGATAGTGGGGGTCTTATAGTTTTACCCCGGCTCCCGGGTTCGGTGTTTGAGAAAGTTAGTCAGGTGATCGGATGGAGACCGGTGGATTTCCCTGGCTCGGGGTGAGGTGGCATCCCCCAGTGATGACAACTCAAAAGGCATAAAGGTGATGGTAATGATAAGGGACACTTGTCACGACCTTATTTTTCCAAAATAAAAGTGTCATTGTCCTTTGTAATGATAAAGGACAGTTGTCATCCTCTTGCTTAGCCAACACAAAAGCTAGTCGTGATTTCTTACTTTATTAAAACTACTTTAATCAAGTTACTGTATCGGTGTCACTTAGGTTTCACCTAGGACTTGCTCGGGATTGCTTCACGTATACCGAGGCCTACTAAATGATGCCAAGCTAGAGTATATGTGTATGGGCCCCACATGGCACCACACACTGGCGTCCACTCTAAAAACACAGGGTACACATGTCTGCCCTGAAAATGCCATGTGCACACCTATACTGGCATATTTAGATTGCTGCTAATGGCACCGTATATGTGTCCTGTGCATATCTGCACCGACACTTAATCATACTACCTACAAATATTGAGCCCTCAGCTCAGTTGGGCCCAATCACATAGTCCTCGAGAGTCTTTCTATCTCCCATCATTCTTGGAACTCTTCCTAAAATGGGCCTAGTAGTCCGCCTTATTCAGGCTTATTCTCTAGCCTTTAGTCCCAAAATTTAGGATATTACAATTCTCTCCCCATTCAATAAATTTTGTCCTCAAAATTTGCTACCGGTGTGATTCTTAATATTACTTCAAAAGGACCATTGTAGTGAGGGTTTCATTTTTTTTTCCTTTCTACATTCTATCGATACATTAAATTCTAGAGGACACGACAAATCCTTAATACCTCAAATTCTAGAGGTTTTCTCATTCAATTCTATTTCTACTTCTATTCAATTTTGATAGACCTTGCTCGTCTATCCTGTATCTGAGCTTCTTCAATTAAAGTTCTTAGACTTCTTTTCTCTTGAATAGCATTGTAGCTAGCAAGTACTATCTGACTTTACAAGTTTAGATTGCTAAACCCTTCTGTTAGTTTTGGTTCCCATATCATGATGACCATCAGCTGCACCGCTTCTCAATTCAAAGCATCAGCGACGATAGTCGCGTCTCTATTTTTCATTCATCTATGTTGTCTTATAGTATATGTAGCGCCTGAAATTTTGAAAATAAGGAGCCGCCACCAAAATTTTTGAAAAAGGATAATTTTGGAAACCTTTTTTTGAAAAATGAAACTGGTCTACAAAAACCATTTAGGGTTCGGGAGTCGATTGTGTATGGGGAAGGTGTTAGGTATCCCACAACACCTATTCATAAGAATGATTACCCTAAGTTAATTATTTAAAATAAATTTGGCCTTTTATGTTATGATAATTACCCAAATAAAAAAGAATATTTACAAAAATAAATGAAATGAAAACTAAATAAAAAAATGAATATTTAATTATAAAAAGAAAATAAGGAAAAATATGTTTATTTACAAAGTTGGACTTGACCTAGGAAGAGAGTCTAAGGCCTACATACCCGTTAGAGGGATCAAAGTCCACGTAGTTCGTGGGGTAGAAATGCGTGTCACTTTGTTGGTGTTTTTTAGAAAAAATTTTTATTTAATTTATTGGAGAAAATGATTTTTATTTGGTTTATGTTTTTTATTTATGAAAGCAGTTTCTTTATTTTTTCATGAAAGAGAGTTTTTTCATTTTATTCTCATTTATAAAAATGTGTGAAAATATTTTTTTTCTCTTTTTTGAAAGAGAACCTGAGAAAGGGATAAAGAAAAAAGAAGAAAAAATAGCACAAGTTAAAAGAAAAGAAAGCCAAATGTGAGGAGACTTAAGCATACCTTTTATCCTCAAAAGTTATTAAAATAAACAAGATGAGAAAACCACATGGGTAGATTAACACACCATTCATTGCATTTTATTTTATCCATCTTATAAATCCCTTCAATTTTGACGAGCATATATTGGGGGCAAGAGATCAAATTTGGTTAAGCATAAAAGAGTCACAAAGTGTGAGGACCTATCAAAATAAAAAAGGCTTTCTTGCAATATTACGTGTTAGCATTAGAGGAGGGAGCATGCAATCATTTCAACCATCAAAATATCACTATAAAAAATCGTTAGCAAAGTAATGGATTCAAATATAGCAATATCAAATGGCTGAGAACAAACAAAGTTCTAATTCTCAAAACAAGTGATAGAAGAAGAAGGAGCAATGAAATGAGAAATCAAATTAGCACTCTACCTTACTCTACCTTACCTTCTTGCTTTCCCAAAATTCTTGTGTCTTTGCTCTCCCCATTTTTTTGTGTCTTTTGATTCAACCTTGAACCCCAATTTATAGTCTCAAGGTAGGGTTTTCTTCATAAATGCTCCTTTTATTTTGAATTTTCATTTTTGATTTTTTTTTTGTATTTTATGTTAAAAGCAATCTAACTTGACCTAATCACCATTAATGGAGATTTTTTTTAAATTTTCGTTTTTTATTTTTTATATTTTCTATTTTCTATCAATAAAACTTCTTAACTTGACCTAATCACAATCAATGAGAGATTTTTTATTTTTTATTTATTTTTCCCGGAAGTAATTTCCTAATTTAAACTTGTCAACATAAATGAGAGATTTTTTTTATTTTGTTTTTTCGTTTTTATTTATTTTCTTATATTTTCCCTACAAGCAACCTCCTAATTTAAACATTTGAATGTGAGAAATTTTTTTTATATATATTTTTATTTTTCTTTAATGAATGATAATGTCAAATTGGACACTAATCATCATCAATGAGAGAATTTTCTTTTATTTTTGTTTTTTATTAGTTTTTTAATTTTTAAGTGAGGCCTGGACAAAATAGGGTGTTCACAGTATACTTTTTTGATTTTCAAATATTCAAAATTCTTGTGGTCGCAGTACATTTTCACAATCGCACCACACAAAAATAGTGCTTTTACATTTTCAAAGAGAACATAATCGTTGCTAGCTCAAATTCATGAGTGGGGCAATTTATCTAGTGATGATGTTTTAACTGTTAAGTGGAACACAACACCATTCCGTTCTGCTGCACCAAGACGTTTCCCAATCCTTTCTTTCTTCTTTCTTTACAGACCATATTGGTCGCTTCACTGTAGAGCACACAAGGGTTACATTCTAGGATCAGAAATATTCAATACTAGTGTGAGTTTCAACCCTTTTTTTTAGCTCTATGAGATCCTCTCATAGACATCATCCCACTTAAGAAATTTTTTCTTTCAAGTGATTGACAAAACGATTCAAGAAAAATTCTAAATTTATCTGGAAGACCCATCAAACTAGGTATTTCTACAATAGTTCCTGGCCTCTTCCAATTCTGTACTGCTCCCACTATTTTGGGTTCCTTTAAGGATCCCTTCTTTTAAGACAACATAATTAAAAATTGACCACAACAAACTTGTCAAAAATTATGTTCAAAAATTCAGTTCTTACAAAAATTCAGTTCATTCTATTCACAAATGCAGCAGGTGCATTGGCCAGGTCAAAGTTCAATATTCAAAATTACAAAGGAACCAAAGAACCGTTCTAAAAGGTCATTAATTCTAAATTCATTCTAGGCTCTAACTCTTACTACTCAAGCCATTCATACTCAAATGTAATGTTCCCGAAGCACGTAAAATAAACCCTCTATCCTCAAGCATTCTCATTTATTCACAAGATCTAATAGATCACGTTTCACATTCCTAGGACACATAGTCCATTCTATTCCAACCTTTTGGCTGTTCTATTCCAGATTTACAGCCATTCCGGGATACTACCCGGTAATTCTTAGTCTTACAACTGTAGGCTTCCGCCCTTCTAATTCTGAATGCATTCTGCCAGCCTATGGACACTCTGGTCTAACAAGACTTAGGGCTCCTTACTGCCCACCATATATTCATGAAACGAATATACCTGATGGTAAGCACATATGTGTAGAACTATTACATAAGATACTAGAGCAAGAGCTACTTTCCTTTATACTGTTAAGCCCGTTCTTTTTATCAATTACACTGAAACTTATTAATTACATAATGCTTGTCTCAAAGATTAAGCCATGCATGTGTAAGTATAAATTAATTCAGACTATGAAACTACGAATGGCTCATTAAATCAGTTATAGTTTGTTTGATGGTACCTGCTACTCAGAAAACCATAGTAATTCTAGACCTAATACGTGCAACAAGAGTGCCAAACCTTGCCCAGACCCTTTCCAAGTTTTTGTACGGGGGTGAATTTTTTACACTATGCAGAAACTTGCCCGGGCAAGTCCTGAGTAAGTCTTGAACCAACCAGGACAAGTCCTGGACGTGCCAGGACTTGCCCGGACCCTACCCAAGTGTGCCAAACCTTGTCTAGACCCTTCCCAAGGCTGGAAAACCTTGCCACCACCTTGCCCAAGGCTGCCAAGACTTGCCCGGTCCCGAAAAAGGTTCCCAACCCATGCCACCAAAAATTTAACTGTTGCAAATCCTTTCCCGGACCCCCTAGAAAGTTGCATTGAGCGTAGACAGGGGAGATGCAACAAAAAAATAAAAAATGTAACGAGTAGATTTCATTTTGGTACGGGGGTGATGTTTTTGCACTACGCAAAAAAATGTCTGGGCAAGTCCTGAGTAAGTCCTGAACCAACCAGGACCAATCCTAGACATGCCAGAACCAGTCCTGTGTTAGAACAAGCGTTTCACCCAAGAGGGGGGGTGAATTGGGTGATACTAAAATTTCGTCGGAAATGAAAACTTTAACAGTGGAATGAAAACAGTAATGAGTAAGGAGAAATATCACCGAAGTGTACACCGGGAGTTATACTGGTTCGGTCACAACCACTTTGACCTACGTCCAGTCCTCAGAGCTTCTCTGAGAGTTTCACTATAACTTCCAAGATTCAGTGGGTTCTTGGCACCTCTATACAAGCAAGTTCCTTCACCTGGACACTCGCTCCCCCTTACAAGTTGTAATCCAATCCCAACTCAAGGTTCCACAACCTTAAGTTATCTCAATAACAAATATTGAGCTTGAATGAAATATCTCTCTCAAGAGTAAATAAGGAACACTGAAGCGTAGAAATATAATTACAATGTAAAACAGAGCAATGAACTTGATGATACGTTTGTGTGTGTTCTTGTTGTTCTTTCTCTGTTTGGATGTTCCCATATATATAGATATGATGGTGAAGACCGTTGGAACATTTTCTTCCATCCGTTGGAGAGTGCGCAGCCACTATTGACTTTTCCAGTTTTTGAAAAATATCCGTTGGCGGTGGTTGGCACTTTGAACGTTTCATTTGACTTCCAATACTTGATATGATTTCTTCATTGTTTATCTGTAAATAGACTAAGAATACTAATACAATAAAATATTAATCATATAGAAAACAAATCAGTGAATGTTTGAATGATTTCTAAAATTCTGGGTTTGCTTACTCGAGTAGCTACTCGAGTATCCCTTGAAGTTTACTCGAGTACCTACTCGAGTATCATCGGGAAGTCTTTGATTAACTGCAAGTCAATGAATAAATACAAGATTACTCGGGTAGTGCATGGAATAGCCAATTTGTAAAACTTTGGAAATACATGTTTACTCGGGTACTTACTCGAGTAATGCACTCACAACTTTATGAGTTACTCGGGTACCAACTCGAGTAAACCTTTATAAAAACTTTTGGTTACTCGATGCTTTACTCCAGTAATGTTGCAGGATCTCAAGGCCTAGAGCACTTACCTTGTTACTCGGATACGGACTCGTGTAATACATTCATTTTTGCATAGGTTACTCGGGTACCTCCTCGGGTAAATGTACTTTTTGTGCTTGACTTACCCGGGTAATGACTTGAGGTTTTCTTTCAAAATATCTCTGTATACTCGGGTACCTACTCGAGGAATCCACTTAAATTAGATCAATGAATACTTGCATATCAAAGTAATTACAAGATAAAGTTCAAAATGCTCCCTAAAAACCCATATACAACCAAATACCCAAAATAAACTAGGACACATCCACAAAATCACTCTCAAGCTCTTCTCCCCTTTTTTGTCTTCATCAATCAAGTAGAGGGCTAGGAGGTTTGACCACAGAAATGGGTGTCACTGGAAGAACAGTAGAATCATTTGAGCCCAAAGATTCAAAGGAGCTAGAGGGGACAGGGTCAGGCAGATGAACTGGAGGGATATGGATGTCATCGCCGGGAGGAGAAGGTTGGAAGACAACCATAGTACAGGTTTCTCCTGCTGGAGTGTTCTGAATCTCAGGGGTGGTCTCAGCCTCTGGAGTAAGATGTTCAGAGGAGGATGAGGAAGGAGAGATTTCCTCTATGGGGGCAGGTGATGGAGTCGGTTTAGGAGCGGTGTCTGGCTGAGGTTTTGGAGGAGAATCATCAATGCAATGTGTATGGTCTCATTGGTTTCTGGGTTGTCCACTGAATAAAGAATATATTTGGCTTGAAGTTCATGTGGATCAGAACCCAGAGGAGTAGATGGTTCATCCTCAGGGATAGGAGTGTCAGAAGGAGGGTTTACAGGAGGTGGTGGTGGTGCAGATAAAGATAGACCGTCAGAAGGTCCAGGACCTAAGGAGTCCAGTCGTGCCAAAATCATTCTCAGAGTCTCGCCCTAGGCACGTTGCTCAGCTAGCAACTCCTCATGTCTTCTGTCCATTCTCTCAACCAATTCCTCATGCCTCTTGTCGATTTTCTCAACCAACTCCGTCATCTTGAAGTTTGTGTTGGTAATCAACTCGGCGTTTGTGTTGGCGATATCCACATGGAATCCTCTCAGCATATTTTCCATAAAATGCTGGAGAGTGGCATTGAGGAAAGATGGTGATGATGTGGTTGCAGCCAGAGCCGATGACTGAGTGTCATCCATCCTACTGGTCTCTGCCTCAGTGGTCTTTCTCTTCTTCTTTGACCTAGATTCCAGAGGGCCTTTGAGAGGGATATCTATGTTCAATTTCCCAATTTGGTTTCTCCCAACCGGAGTCAACCTCTCATTGGGCTCCTTGCTATCCAAATACCATATTTTGTTCTCTTTCAGGATTAGAGACACAATTTGAGGATATGGCATTGGTGTTGTAGCTTTCCCATCTACCTTATATCTTTTCATCTCGGAAAAGATATATTCTCCTAGATCCTTCTGTTCCTTCAGAAGCAGTGAAGCAAACCACCTAAAGTCCCTATCGGAGAAATGGGTGTAATTGTTGGCTTTGTTCACTAAGGACCTAGAGTAGATGTACCATAGCACCCTGTGATGATCACACATATCACTCGGTTTAAAGTTTAGGGGACCAACTAGCTCACCGGGTTTGAGAATAGTGAAGATTTGGTTTGGCTCAAGTTCAGAATAGATATCATCTGGGGGGTTCTCTATTCCTAACCACAAGTTAATTCTAGATGGTGAAATTGGAATCTTTTGGCCTCTCACAGTTGTGGTCATTTCTTCCTCAACAGAGGTTCGGTTAGGCTTATCTATGATCTCTAAGTTACAATAAAAATGGGTGATCACTTTAGTACAGAATGGTAATCTAATAGATAGCCAAGGCATAAAGGGATCTAAATAAGAACTTAGGTCATGCTTCACTACCTCTTGAAGTAACTTCAGATTAACATAGTGTGTCTTACACACTTTTCTTCTGGAGAATTGAGTCAAATATTTGGGAGACTCCACCAATTTGTTGACATTGAATCCCTTCGGTGGGTTGGTGATCTCTGCTTCCGGTACTTTGGTCTTCTTAGAAGTTTGGCCCTTCTCCATTTGATCAATAATTCCAGCCATAGCCTTAGCCACATTCTTGTCATACTTTGGCTTTTTGATAGGCTTTGGTGTGAAAGAGGGGGTAGAGGAATTAGAGGGAGGAGGTGAGGGAGATTTGGCACTCTTCCCTCTTCCGGTTGAGGTACTCTTCTTGGATTGAGCCCTTGTAGCAATAGGCTCTTTAATAACCACTCCTTTGGGTTTCGGTTGAGGTTGAAGAGGAATTTTGGCTTTTGATCTCGGGGTTAATTTTCTTCTCTTTTTGGGAGGAGAAGAAAGAGGATCAGAATGTTGTTGGGATTCAGAGGAATCTATAGGAGTAAGGTTTTTGGTTCTCATCTTTCTGAAAGATTGAAACACAGAGATTTTCAGAAAAAGAAAAGAGACAGTCGCAGGTTAGGGCACACAGAATCTGGAAAAATAGAAGGTTTTTGGAACTGAAATCTCTTGGGTTTTGACGGAAATGAAGCAAGGAATCACTTGTGAAAAGTTTTTGTGAGAGAGAATAGTGATTTACTCGAGGAGATTTTATGGAAATGACCGAGTTTGTGACAGATAAAGACCTAGAACCCGACGTTACTCGAGGCCGTACTCGAGTAATATTCAATTTTACTCGAGGCCTTCCTCGGGTGTTCATACAGAAAAATTCTAAAATAATTCATTTAAATTGCGTACCTGGCATGAATAATATAGTAATTATCCATGGATGTTCCCTCGATCATTTATAATCCATTCTGAACAGATTTGAGTCATTCTTTTTCAATTTTGAAAATCTGGACTTGCAGTTACGCGAGGCCTTACTCGAGTAAGCTTCAAGTTTACTCGAGGCCTTCCTCGGGTAACCTGAGTTTTCAACTTGTGACTCTTCATTTCTTTGTAACTGAGCCGTTAGATTTGAAAATCAAGTAACTTGATCCGTTACTTCCAGTTTTGAAGTCCATTACTCGAGTACGTACTCGAGTAAAGTGCTTCTTTACTTCAAGTTGTTCCTCGGGTATTGCTTCTCGGTCACACATTACTTCAAGTTGGTACTCCAGTAAAGGTGTCCTCTGATCACCTCTGTTTTTGTTTCTTAAAAACAGAGTTTCTTCCTTCCTGCAAAATCATTTTCTATATACTCCGATGCTTAAGTTAGTAATCATCAAAACATCATTAAGTGACTTCATCTAATATTATGAAAAGCTGAAATAACTTATAACTCATTGGGATTTACCATTCCCAATTCTCTTCTAATGTAAAGAAATTGATCTTTTGCAAGGGGTTTTGTAAAAATATCAGCTAATTGAAGATGAGTAGGGATGAATATTACTTTTACATCTTTCTTTTGGACATGGTCTCTGATGAAATGATGTCTGACATCAATATGCTTGGTTCTAGAATGTTGAACTCGATTCTTGGCCAAGCTTATTGTACTAGTATTATCACAATAGAATGGTATTTCTTTGAGATAAATACCAAGATCTTGTAGCTGTTGTTTTAACCATATTACTTGTGCACAACAACTTGAGACTGCAACATATCCGGCTTCCGTTGACGAAAGAGATACAATATTTTGTTTCTTGCTAAACCATGATACAAGTGATCCTCCAAGAAATTGTCTTTGTCCACTGGTGCTCTTTCTGTCTGTTTTATATCCTCCATGATCAGAATCTGAATATGCAACAAGATATTCACTTCTTCCTTTGGGATACCACAGACCCAATTCGGGTGTGTCAGCAAGGTATCTAAATATTCGTTTGACCGTTTCCGCATGTGATTCCTTTGGTGCTGATTGATTTCTTGCACATATGCCAACACTAAATTGGATGTCCGGTCTACTTGCCGTGAGGTAGAGTAATGATCCAATCATTCCTCTATACTTTGTTATGTTGTAGTCTTTTCCTTTGACATCAGCATCAAGCAACGTAGTTGAACTCATAGGTGTATCTGTTCCATTTGCTTCATCCATTCCATATTTCTTCAATAGCTCTTTTAAGTATTTTGTTTGAGATATGAAGATTCCATTCTTTCTTTGTTTGATTTGCAAACCAAGAAAGAAATTCAATTCTCCCATCATTGACATCTCAAATTCTCCCTGCATTATCTCAGAAAATTCCTTACACAGAGATTCATTAGTAGCACCGAAAACAATGTCATCAACATATATTTGAACAATTAAAATATCATTGTGTTTTCGTTTTATAAAGAGTGTTGTATCAAATTTTCCCTGTACAAAACCTTGATCAATAAGAAACTTACTGAGCCTTTCATACCAGGCTCTCAGAGCTTGTTTTAACCCATATAAAGCCTTTTTAAGTTTGAAAACATGGTCAGGTTTAGTAACATCCTCAAAACCTGGAGGTTGTTCTACATATACTTCTTCCATGATATAACCATTTAGAAAAGAACTCTTTACATCCATTTGATAGAGTTTGAATCCTTTGATGCATGCAAAGGCTAAAAGTACACGTATAGCTTCCAATCTAGCCACTGGAGCATACGTTTCCTCATAATCAATCCCTTCTTCCTGATTATAGCCTTTGGCCACCAATCTTGCCTTGTTTCTGACAATAATTGCGGATTCATCGAGTTTGTTCTTGAATACCCATTTAGTACCAATGATCGGATGATCCTTGGGTCGGGGTACCAAATCCCAAACTTGATTTCTCTCAAATTGATTAAGTTCTTCTTGCATTGCTATAACCCAATCATTGTCTGATAGGGCTTCATCAATGTTAGAAGGTTCAATTTTAGAAATGAATGCAGAAAAACTTACTTCATTGAAAATTCTATTTCTAGTTTTGATCCCTTCATTCACATCTCCTATAACTTGATCTAAGGGATGACTTTTGTTGTATTTCCAAGCTCTAGGTTGTCCTAGGGAATGCTCTTCTTCCTTGGTTTCATTAACTTCTGGAATAAGAGATTTAGAAATAGATTGACCATTTTCTTGATTTAAAACAACTTCTTGTTCTTCATCAAAGGTTTTGTCAGAGGATTCAAATTCATCAAATACAACATGAATTGATTCTTCAACAACACAAGTTATTTTATTGAAAATTCTATATGCTTTACTTCGGTTAGAATATCCTAGGAAAATTCCTTTATCAGTTTTAGAATCAAATTTTCCTAAGTTATCTTTACCATTATTATGAATAAACACTTACAACCAAAGATGTGAAGATGAGCGATGTTTGGCTTTCTTCCTTTGTATAGTTCGTATGGTGTCTTTCCAAGTTTTGTTCTGATATAAGCTCTATTTGAAACATAGCATGCTGTACTCATAGCATCAGCCCAAAACACTTGAGACACGTTCTTTTCATTCAACATTGCTCTAGCCATCTCTGTGAGCACTCTATTCTTGCGTTCCACAACTCCATTTTGTTGAGGCATCCTTGGAGCAGAGAAATTGTGATCAATGCCATTAGTATCGCAATACTCTTCAAAGGCTTGATTTTCAAATTCTTCACCATGATCAGTCCTAATACCTGCAATGGACATACCTTTCTCATTTTGCACTTTCTTGGCAAACACAATAAATTCTTCAAAGGTTTCATCTTTTGATGATAGAAAAATAACCCATGTAAATCTAGAGAAATCATCAACAATGACCAATGAATATAGATTGCCACCAAGACTCTTTACTCTTGCTGGACCAACTAAATCCATATGAAGTAATTGTAATGGTCTATTTGTTGAAATCTCGTTTTTCAATTTGAAAGATGATTTAGTTTGTTTACCCTTTTGACATGCATCACAAATCAAGTCATTTTTGAAATTAACTTTGGGTAATCCAAGGACTAGATCCTTTTTGAGTAATTTGCCTAGTTGATGCATATTGACATGAGCCAATCTCTTATGCCATAACCAACTTTCATCGGCATTACTCAGAAAACAATTTTCAGATTCATTTCTACTAATATCTAGAGTATAGCAGTTACCTTCCCTTTTTGCTCTGAGCTTAGCCTTGATATTCTTCTTATCAAGCTGTAAGTCATTCTTGTTGATGATTAAACATTCTTCTGAGTCAAATATTACCCAGTTGTTTTTATCTGCACTTTGACTTACGCTTAGCAAATTGTGACACAAGCCTTCAACATAATATACATCTTTGACTTGTATTCCTTTGTCATTTTTTATTTCACCAATTCCTGCTATCCTTCAGGATTGATTTCCTCCAAATTTTACCTTTCCACCTTCCTTAGGTTGTAATGTGGTAAAACTTTTGAAATCTCCGGTCATATGTCTAGAGCATCCACTATCTATGTACCACTTACTATTTTTGGATGCTTTGAGACATACCTGCAATCAAATGACTAAGTCTTAGGTACCCACATCTTTTTGGGTCCTTTTGGGTTAGTACAAATAATTTTCTGAATATATGAACCTTTAGGTACCCATTTGTAGGTTCCTATTGTTCCTTTCTTCTTATGAATGCATGAAGAAGTATAATGTCCTTTTCTATTACAATAATTACAAAATGCAAAAGGATTTGATGTATGCACAGAATGTTGGAAATAATTCAAATATGACTTACCTCCTGCTTTCTTTTTTCTTTTTCTTTTATCTGATTTTGGATCATATCCAATTCCAGATCGATCGTTAACAAATTGTTGAGCTTTTAAAATAACATTTAACATCTCACTTCCTTGTGTAAATTTTTCAAGAGTTTTTGTGAGATCAATGTTTTTGCTTTTCAAAGATAACAATTTTCACAATCCTTTCCCTTAAGTTCAATTTCAAGAACCTTGTTTTTCTTTTTAACAACAATTAATTCTTTAACTACTTTGATGAATTCAGAATGCAAAGCATTATATTCAGAAAGTAATTCATCATAGGTTGGTTCAGAATCATTTACCTCTTCTTCTGTTTCTTCTTGAGCAACAAGACATATATTAGCTACTTCTTCCTCATCACTTTCTTCGTCTGAGGAGCTATCACCCCATATAGCAGATATGAAGGCCTTCTTTTTGTTGAAGAATTTGCCTTTTCTCTTTTCTTTGCTCTTTTGGTTCAAATCTGGACATTCTGACTTGATATGTCCTGGTTTCCCACATTCATAGCAAATGATATGATCTTTGCTACTATTTCCTCCTTTCTGAAAATGTTTGAATCCTTCACCTTTCTTGTAGAATTTTCTGAATCGTTTTATGATTAGGCCCATTTCATCATTGTCGAACTCTTCATCCTCATCTTGATTTTCTTCTTTTGCTTTTAGTGCTAGACCTTTCTTTTTCTTGTCACCAATGTCATCTAGTTCTCGTTTGAACTTTAGTTTGCTTTCATATTCAGAAAGACTTCCAAATAAAGAAGCAACTGATCTCATTGATTCTCCTTTTGCTTCTTCTATCGCAGTGACTTTGGCTTCCCACTCTTTAGAAAGAATATTCAAAATCTTTCGTACTTGGGTGTGCTGATCATAGACTTTCCCAAGAGCTGCAAGTTGGTTAACAAGATGAGTATATCTAAGTTCGAATTCAGAAATTGACTCACCTGATTTCATTCGAAGCAAATCGAATTCGGTGACCAAGGTGTTGATTCGATTCTCCTTTATTCCCAAAGTTCCCTCATGAGCTATTTCCAGAGCTTCCCACATTTGCTTTGCTGTTGGGAGTGTGCAAATTCTGAAATATTTACTTTGACTCAAAGCACTTTGTAACATCAGGATTGCTTTGCTATTGAGAGTAATAAGTTTCTTGTCATTCTCATCGTATTCCGCTGGCGTCTTTGGAATTTTCTGAGAATCTACAATCTTTGTAGGTTGATAATTTCCACTCGCAATTACATCCCATAGCCCATATTCAGTAGCCATCACGAACACTCTGAACTTAGCTTTCCAGAAAGAAATGTGTTCACCATTGAAACCAGGGGGTCTAGTGATGGATGCTCCATCGGGAAGGATTCCTTCACCCATGCTTGCCATTGGATCCTTCTTAGGCTGTTAAACCTTAACAAGAAGACCTACGCTCTGATACCAAATGTTAGAACAAGCGTTTCACCCAAGAGGGGGGTGAATTGGGTGATACTAAAATTTCGTCGGAAATGAAAACTTTAATAGTGGAATGAAAACAGTAATGAGTAAGGAGAAATATCACCGAAGTGTACACCGGGAGTTATACTGGTTCGGTCACAACCACTTTGACCTACGTCTAGTCCTCAGAGCTTCTCTGAGAGTTTCACTATAACTTCCAAGATTCAGTGGGTTCTTGACACCTCTGTACAAGCAAGTTCCTTCACCTGGACACTCGCTCCCCCTTACAAGTTGTAATCCAATCCCAACTCAAGGTTCCACAACCTTAAGTTATCTCAATAACAAATATTGAGCTTGAATGAAATATCTCTCTCAAGAGTAAATAAGGAACACTGAAGCGTAGAAATATAATTACAATGTAAAACAGAGCAATGAACTTGATGATACGTTTGTGTGTGTTCTTGTTGTTCTTTCTCTATTTGGATGTTCCCATATATATAGATATGATGGTGAAGACCATTGGAACATTTTCTTCCGTCCGTTGGAGAGTGCGCAGCCACTATTGTCTTTTCCAGTTTTTGAAAAATATCCGTTGGCAGTGGCTGGCACTTTGAACGTTTCATTTGACTTCCAATACTTGATATGATTTCTTCATTGTTTATCTGTAAATAGACTAAGAATACTAATACAATGAAATATTAATCATATAGGAAACAAATCAGTGAACGTTTGAATGATTTCTAAAATTCTGGGTTTGCTTACTTGAGTAGCTACTCGAGTATCCCTTGAAGTTTACTCGAGTACCTACTCGAGTATCATCGGGAAGTCTTTGATTAACTGCAAGTCAATGAATAAATACAAGATTACTCGGGTAGTGCATGGAATAGCCAATTTGTAAAACTTTGGAAATACATGTTTACTCGGGTACTTACTCGAGTAATGCACTCACAACTTTATGAGTTACTCGGGTACCAACTCGAGTAAACCTTTATAAAAACTTTTGGTTACTCAATGCTTTACTCCAGTAATTTTGCAGGATCTCAAGGCCGAGAGCACTTACCTTGTTACTCGGATACGGACTCGAGTAATACATTCATTTTTGCATAGGTTACTCAGGTACCTCCTCGGGTAAATGTACTTTTTGTGCTTGACTTACCTGGGTAATGACTTGAGGTTTTCTTTCAAAATATCTCTGCATACTCGGGTACCTACTCGAGGAATCCACTTAAAATAGATCAATGAATACTTGCATATCAGAGTAAGGACTTGAGGAAATGGGTCAAAATATATCAAGTTAATCGGATACCACCTTTAAATTTTCACTTACTTCAGTGCGTTACTCGAGTACCTACTCGAGTAAATGTTGCAGTAGTACAAAATGCCGAGAGCATCATTTTTCAGAAACAGAGTTACTCGAGTACCTACTCGAGTATCATTGGCAACCTGAAAGGAAACTGGAAGTTTTTCATATGGTTACTCGAGTAGCGCCTCGAGTAACATTGGCAGGCCGAGAGCAACTTCAAGTTTTTACCTGGTTACTCGAGTAGCTCCTCGAGTAACATTGGCAGGCCGAGAGCAACTTAAAAATACTTACACTATTACTCAAGTACCTACTCGAGCAACGTTGGCAGGTTACTGGAAGGTGCTTCCGGTTACTTCAAGTTTTGGTTCATTACTCGAGTACCGCCTCGAGTAATGCCTTAGAAAACTTGCTTCTGATCAAGTTTCTCAGCTTTTTCTCTTGGCCTTTCTTCATTACTCCAATGCTTATCTCAAGTGATACTTATCCCTGTTGTTTCTTAGTTCAAACTTGTTTATTAATCATTTCCTTTTCAAACCATTCTTTTGTTATCATCAAAACATGAGATCTAACATCCTGGACGTGCCAGGACTTTCCCGAACCCTGCCCAAGTGTGCCAAACCTTGCTCGGACCCTTTCCAAGGCTGCCAAACCTTGCCAACACCTTGCCCAAGGCTGCCAAGACTTGCCCAGACCCCGAACAAGGTTGCCAACCCATGCCACCAAAAATCCGACTGTTGCAAATCCTTGCCCGGAACGCCCAGAAAGTTGCATTGGGCTTAGAAAGGGGGGATTCCAAAAAAAATAAAAAATGTAATGCGTAGAGTGTGCCAAACCTTGCTTGGACCAGTCCTGGATGTGCCTGCCAGGACCAATCCTGGACGTGCCATAACCAGGACAGGACATGCAAGGACTTGCCCGGGCCCTGCCAAAGTGTATCAAACCTTGCCCGGACCTTTTCTAAGGCAGCCAAACCTTGCCACCATATTGCCCAAGGCTGCCAAGACTTGACCGAATCTCGAACAACGTTTCCAACCCATGCCACCAAAAATTCAACTGTTGCAAATCCTTGCGCGAACCACCTAGAAAGTTGCAATTGGCTTAGAAAGGGGGCATACAATAAAAAAATCAAAAATTTAACAAGTAGATTTCATTTTGGTACGGGGGTGAAGTTTTTGCATTGCGCGGAACTTTGCCCGGGTAAGTCCTTAGTAAGTCTCGAACCTGCCAGGACCAGTCCTGCCGTGCACGACTTGCCCAAGTTTGCCAAACCTTGGCCGGATCCTTTCCAAGGCTGCCAAACCTTGCCACCACCTTGCCCAAGGCTGCTAAGACTGGCCCGGACCCCGAACAAGGTTGCCAACCCATGCCACCAAAAATCTGATTGTGGCAAATCCATGCTCAAACCCCCTAGAAAGTTGCAATGGGCTTAGAAAAAGGGTATGCAACAAAAACTGTCGAAAATGAAACGGGCAGATTTCATTTTGGTAAGGGGTGAAGTTATTTCACTACGTAGAACCTTGCCCAGGCAAGTTCTGAGTAAGTCCTGAACCTGCCAGGACCAGTCCTGGATGTGCCAAAACCAGTCCTAGACGTGCCAGGACTTGCCCGGACCCTGCCCAAGTGTGCCAAACCTTTCCCGGACCCTTTCCAAGGCTGCCAAACCTTGCCCCCACCTTGCCTAAGGCTGCCAAGACCTGTCTGGGCCCCGAACAAGGTTACAACCCATGCCACCAAAATTCTGACTGTTGCAAATCTTGCCCGGACCCCCTAGAAAGTTGCATTGAACTTAGAAAGGGGGTAAGCAACAAAAAAAATCAAAAATATAACGAGTAAATTTCATTTTGGTACGGGGGTGATGTTTTTGCACTACTCAGAACCTTTCCCGGGCAAGTCTCGAGTAAGTCCTGAACCTGCCAGGACCTGTCCTGGACGTGCCAACCCATGCCACCAAAAATCCGACTGTTACAAGTCCTTGCCCGAACCTCTTAGAAAGTTGCATTGAACTTAGAAAGGGGGGATGCAATAAAAAAATTGAAAACCATGCTTAAAAACAATAAGAAAACTGTAATAAAGAGTCTTCATAATTTTAACGTTTATTGATGGCTTTGTTCTTTATTCACAACCTATATATCATTCACTATACTACAAATAGTTTTTCCCCCATCTTTTATCAACCCCTTAGCTTAGAGAAGCACCAAAAAAGGGCAACTTAAAGTAATCAAGTATTAATGGAAAAATGATGACACGGAGCAAATTTGGGACTCTCAAACAATGCATTCGGTATACTTGAACTTTTTGTCAGGTCAGTTATCATATATATTTCATAAAGGTAAAGTGCTGTGTGGTGGAATAGAATTTAAATTTCATGAGATACAAGAGAGTTTTTCTTCCTCTTACATATATGTTCCTTGTGCATAGGTTCCTAAAACTCTATAGTTTCTCCTTATTTTACCATTTGACAGCTCAAATTCCATTACACCAGTGTCCAGAGAAAAGAGAAGGTCAAAAGAAGAAGAATTAATCACTTCAATAATGAGGACGTTGTCTGTCACTATGAGATTATGTTTCATACTTGGGTAAATATAACTTTTGGTCCCTCAAGTTTAGGTTGATTTTGGTTTTGGTTTCTGAAGTTTAAAATTGATGGTTTAGGTCCCTCAAGTTTAGAACATTTATAAACATTAGTCCTTTAGGTTTCAAAAGGGGGTAAATATAACTTTTGGTCCCTCAAGTTTGGACCAATTTTGGTTTTGGTCCCTGAAATTCAAAACTGGTGGTTTAGGTCCTTGAAGTTTATAAACTCTAGTCCTTCAAGTTTCAAAAGAACTTGTTGGGCTGTCTAATGGCGTTAAACCTAGGTGGCACTAACGGCGTTAATGTATCCTATGTGTAGTGGTTGTTAGGACATCTAATGTGGAAAATTTAATATATAATATTGGTCTGAATTTTAAAAAAATAAATAAGAAAATCCAACAAAACACACGCACGCACGCTTCAGCCCAAAAAGGAAAACGAGGATTTGCACAATGACATAAATGTAATTACTATTAAATAAACACTTTTGGAGAATATGATGTGAATTGTAATTCAAATGTGTAGTAATCAGTGCCTAAACCCTGTATTTAAGTTCAATTATGGAGTAACATCTAAATTGAATTAAAATACAGGGACGGCGCATGGTATGGTGCAATAGAATGAAAAGATTGTGTTAAATGGTGATTCAACAGAAACTACCAAAGTCAGGGACAAAATGGGAAAAAGAAAAGTTACCAGCCAATTAGTCAGCAGTCGAAGAAGGTACTTATTAGTAACATAAGAGATTAAGAGGTGTGACAAATGGTTATGTGATATAGAGAGAATCATCCTATGCTTGCATGTGCATGGAAGAAATGGTGAGATGTGGACACTTGGCACAATCTTGTGGAGTCAAAAGGTCCAACATGAATTTTTAATTCACTTTCTCTTCTCTCTCCCTTTCATAGTCGGTTAAATAGGTAATTGAAGGGCTAAAATTCTGCATTATTCTCTTCATATCATTTTCTCTCCCCCAAGACTCCATTTTCATCCCAACCAAAGAAGAAAGGGGAAAAGAAAAGGTGCGTTTTTTACCCTAGAGATGACCTTGTGTGCTCAAATGCTATTCTTTAATGTTTTTCATGTTGAGGAGAGCTTCATCTCTATGGTTTTAGATTTTTGAAAGAAGGTGTTTGAGTGCTTGAGAAAATTTGAAAGTGGTGGAATCAAGAAACTAGCTTGAGGAAGTGAAAGATGTGAGAAATAACTTCTTTTTGGTATATATATTGTGCTCATTGGTTGAACTTTGAAACTTCTTTTTGTGTATTGTATGGTGTTTTATTAGTGGAATAGGTGTCTTTTTGCATGCTTTGAACAATGAAATTGGTTTGGATTAGTTTGGATCATTGAATGGAAAGTTAGGCAATTTAGTGGATTGGTGTTGCAATGTGGTTGGAAATAGAACATATGCGTATGTGATATGAATTTGGATATTTTACTGATCCCAATGGTTTTCTTGTGAAAAATTTTGTGGGAATAGGTTTGGATGTTGATTTTAGAGCCATTGGACACATTGGTTGAAAATTGAAAAATTCCGTTAAGTGTAAACTTTGTGCTGGTCAGTTAGTTTGCATGAACATTTTGAATGAGAAAGTGGCATCTAAAAATTTTGTAAATTTCAAGTCTAATAGTTCACATGCCAAGCTTTAAAATGGGTATATGATGGATGTCATTTCGATATGTATGCTGGGAGTTATGATTTTCCAAAATTTGGGATTGAAACTGGAAGCATTTCGATATGTATGAGATTTTGTGTAATTATGTATTTTTGTGGTTATGAACAAAAGTTATTCATATTTTTCTTGCATAGAGGACTTTAATAGCTTTCCATAGAACTTGGTATCACCTCATTTTTATTTTTCTAGATTAGTTATGGTTTTTGGAAGTTCGGCCAAGAAACAGAATTTTCTTGGCCGTAGCCAAAAGTTCCTGGCTGCAGCCCAAAAGCTCTGGACTACTTTTAGCTGCAGCCAAAGGATTCTTGGCTACAGCCAACTCCCAAAAATCAAAATTTTGGAACTTCTGAAAGTGTTTTTTGATATGGTTCTTCCCAAACTTTTTAGGCTTTTGTTGAGCTTATAATAGTCACTTAAGGGACTCAAATGACAACCAACCTTAAGTGTTTTAAAGCTAAGGAATGAGAAAAGGGAATAACACTATATCCTTGATTTTGATTGATATGATTCGATATTTGCCTTGAACATGAGCACACCCAGAAAGAACAAGGTAGTGACGCTTTCTCTTATACTCTATGTGATGCATTGTATGTTTAATTGATCATTGAATTGTGATGATTTCAAATTATGCAAAGTTGTGGATGTGAAAGCCATAAGGCTATGTGAAAGCCGAAAGGCTATGTGACAGCCGTAAAGGCTATGTGAAATCCAGAATGCTATGTGTATATTGTGAAGACATATGTAAGCTGAAAGGCTATGTATATGCTGTGAAGACTATGTGTGTGCCGTTGATGCAATGTGTATATGTAATCATTGTTGCTGTGTTGATTGATTATTTGCTTACGTGCTATGTGATTATATATTGTATGAGTGATTTGTTACTACTGGGATTCTCTTGAATCTCATTCTTTCCATTAACTAACTTACAGACAGGGCAAGTGGCTCGAAGGGGAAACAAACAACCAAGGGCGGCTAGGACTCCTTTAGGGATATGATTTTGGTTGGGATTACCGTACATATTATATATGTAAATTTTTGGATGATGTTATGTAATCCCTTAGCTGGGAAATTGTTGGGACGGTAATGCCCGTAAACCCTTAAGTTATTATATGAAACCCAGGGGTTGCCGGGAATTTTGGTGTGCACTCTGATATATATAAATGCAATTGAATTGAGCATGTTAATTATATTCAAAGTGTGAGTATAAGGTCGAATTAAACATGTTTTGAAAGAAATTTTTGAAAACCCTATCTTGCGGATAGGATTAGAAATAAGCCTTTTAATATTTGATGGTATCTAATTCATCTTAATTACACAGTTTTGAATTATAATTACGGTTTATAAGGCATGGGGTTACATTTGTGGTATCAAAGCTGTAGTTCCTGGCAAGGGTAGAATTAGCTAAGATAGTTGCCTTAGTGATAGAAGATAACCTATAAGTGTTTGTTGTGTATACACATGTATGTTCTTGATGTTATGGATATATATGAGTTTTATGGACTATGTGTATACATTTTCTGTAATTCTGAAGTGGTGAATCATTGTAGAATTGAAAGACACAATGGCTCGCCTAAGAATCAGCATGCAAACCTTGAGATGGAGGTGGTTAATGACAATCCACTGGATTCTATGTGGGAAATGATGGGTCTGATTAGAGAACAAAGAGAAATGATAAATGAGCTAAGAGAAGAGCTCAGGGAAGAAAGAGCAAAAAGTAATGAGGACAGGTTTCCATTCACACATGAGGAAACCCAAGAGGGGATCCATCAGGAAGAGACAGATGAGGGGTCATTCGATCTCAGGAATCCCCTCCTCATACTGCCTTGAACCAAGAGTCATATGGGGTACCAGCCAGAGAGGAAAGGGACCTATAGTACTGGGTTTCAAAGTTTTGCAAGCATTTACCTCTAGTGTTCAGAGGCATATTTGATCCTCAAGCAGCTGAAGACTGGTTGAACAGTTTGGAGAAAATCTTTGAAGTGTTTGAGTGCCCGACTGAAGTAAAGGCACGATTATCTGTGTACAAGTAAGAGGGGGATGCTGATCGTTGG
Organism: Inga laurina; assembly: GCA_963855925.1. Lineage (NCBI taxonomy): Eukaryota > Viridiplantae > Streptophyta > Magnoliopsida > Fabales > Fabaceae > Inga > Inga laurina. The sequence continues at coordinate 1,031,168 of OY979713.1, read as the reverse complement.
TGGCAGAATATCGCCCTAACACTGTGGAACAAAAATATGCCACTGACCTGGGAATTGTTTTAGCAACAGTTCAATGAAAAGTACTTCCCCAAGTCAGTGCAGCCTGAGAAGGAGACTGAATTCCTATCTATCGAGAAGGGTGATACAGAGACCTTCGATGATTATTTGTCTCGCTTCATCCGACTCGCCAGGTATTCCTCTTATCTACGAAACTATCAATCAATGATGGAAATTATTATAGAGCAATGAACCACAGAGCAATGACAAATCGGTTACAGTGTAATCATTACATAGTGAAGTGAATGGTGAAAATGAACCACAGAGTAATGAAAATTGACACCACAATCAAAAACCAAAGTTATTGATTAAAAGTTATTATACAGTAAAAAATTAAAAGTTATTGATCAAAAACCACAAAGCGAAAGTATATTTGTTGAAAAGTTATTGATCAAAAAGCAAAGAGCCAAAATATATCAAAACCACAGAGCCAAAGTATATTGCATTGCAATAAGGATTCAACAAGGGCAATAGGGAAAAAAAAGAATGCCAATATCATTCAACAGACAAGGGCAACACAGCAACAGAGCTAAAGAGGAACAATTTAAGCTTGAAGCTTGCCAGTATCATTCAAAAAAAACCACAAGGCCTCTGGACCACAAACTAACCGGAAAAAAAGGGGGAAAAGGGAACACACTAAAATTTCTGTTTCATTCGAAAGAACTCAAAAAGGGAACACAAACTAATCGAGCTAGGATAGCGACCTTCGAGCTTTGATGACGAACCAAAAAGGGAACTCAACCTCTGTAACCAATGACCCATTTTGGAACTAGGACGGCGACCATCAAGCTTCGACTGTGGCAAAATCAGGGCGACATTGAGACAGAGCAAAAGGATTTCATGGATGAGGACAACTTTGCCAGCGAAAGAGAAACTGGCAAAGTAAGAGGGAGAGGGTTTCACAGACTAGGATGACTCCTTCTGTCCTTCACTCCTTCGTTTCTCAGTTCTCACTTAACCTCTAAATAGAACTCTGAGTTGAAGTGAAGTGAATGGTTAAAATGTCAAAATGATCAGACTACAAAGTCAATCTCGCCTCACACCATGAGCTCTTCACTTCAGTCAACTTTAGTTTGAAATGAAAAAAAAAAGAAACGACGTGGTCTTATCAATGAGGCAGTCCAAAAAATAGATGTGACTAGGTGACTCTCCAACTCGATCGAGTTAGACCGAGTTTGCCGAGTTGACCCAGAGCGGCCAGTCCAATTTGGGTTTCAAAACAATGATATCAAGAACTAAATGAGTATTAAATCTCAACAATTAAAACTTGATCTAATTGTGGATACATTAAATAAAGAGGAAATGAAGAGAGAGATCAATAGATACACCTCTCTCCCGGTGTTGACATAGTGATAGTCGTCACTAATAGTGTGGTGTTGATAGTGAATAGTTGGCGGCCTCAAAAATAAAAAATAAAAAAACAAAAACAAGAAAACAACCAAAAATTATTTTTGTTTTTTAGTTTTTAAAAACAACTTTTTATTTTTTTAAAACAACTTATAAAAACAATTTTCCAATGCATTCCCTGTACCTTATCTGAATCTACTATGCCTACTGCAGCATGGTGAATAGAGCTAATGGTCAAGTCCGCTGCTTTCACCTCCCACACCTATAAGAAACAAAACGACACAGGTGACAACAAAAAGACCTGCATAAATGAAAGTATTGCATTCAATAGATGCTTTCAATGTATTTTCTTTTAATGTTAGATTTATCATTGTTATGCAAGGGACGCTTCATAGAAGAAGCCAGCCATGTAGTGTGTCCATGTCTATAACTTGTATCAAACACAACACACAACTTCAAGTTGCATCAATACAATTTGGTTGTATCACCATGGTTATTAGAATCTCATGAACCTCGATTCATATCTCACAATTTGATTCAAAAATAGATGGGAAAGATATGAATCTGTTGATGTATCTTACTTATATATATATATATATATATCTTACGATTCTAGGAGCGATACAAGCCAAAATCTTAGGAATCGCAAGATACCGGCGATTCCTGCAATTCTAGGTGAACTTTTATGTGTTCATGTCATATCAATCTCCGTGCTTCTTGTTCTTCTCAGTATTATTTACAACAAAAATGTGGAATAGTACACAAGTGAAGGGGAATTAAGAAAACAGATGCAGATTATCAAGCCAGGTTAAAATTATGCACCTCAGAAGCTTCAAACCATACATCAGGATTGATTGTCTCTGTATATTGATAATAAGGCTGCAATTAAGAAGCGAGTTTAAAACAGTCACACCTTATTAATCTCAACATAAATAAACCACGTTCAGAGAGAATGAACAGTAGAAAAACAGAGACCTTTGGTTTGGGAATCACTGTGGAACGAAGAAGCGTCTTTTAGGGATTCTATCCCTTTGGCTTCTCCGAGGTGGGAGTTGCATGGGATTCTCTTCCTGTGCTTGATTATCATTTCCATGTTGTGAAAATGACTCATTTCTCCCACTCGGGTCAATGATCTGAGGGATGCCTTCAACTTCCTTACTCTCATATAGAGTTTCTGTTTGGGTAAGGCTTCCTCTGCTAGGAAAATCTGATTCTAGGAATATTGCGTCCCTTGATTCAACCTCAGTCATTGAGCCGTCCTCATTTTCACCAATGAAGACATATCCTTTTGATTGCTCAGAGTATCTTATAAAGATACATTTCTTGCCTCGAGGTCCCAACTTTCCATGTTTGTGAGACGAGTTATGTATATAGGCCGCCAATCCCCATGGTCGTAAGACACTTAGATCTGGCTTACGGCCTGTCCACAGCTCATAAGGTGTAGAAGTGACTGATTTGGAAGGCACTCGGTTAAGTATAAATGTCGCAGTCAACAGTGCATCGCCCCAATATGAAATCGGTAGTTCAGCTTGTGACATCATTGACCTAACCATATCGAGAAGTGTTCTATTTCTTCTCTCGGCGACCCCATTTTGTTGAGGAGTGCCAGGGATGGTCAATTGTCTGACAATCCCTTTTTCATCACAGAGCGTTTTGAATTGTTCTGAGAGATACTCTCGACCTCTATCAGTTCTCAAGGCTTTAACCTTACAATTTAGTTAATTTTCAACTAGATTAAGGTACTTCCTGAAGCATTCTAAAGCTTCAGACTTGTGAGAGATCAAGTATACATGTCCATATCGCGAAAAATCGTCGATAAATGTAATGAAGTACCATGCTCCATGTCGTGCCCTCACACTCATAGGTCCGCAGATATCTGAGTGTATCAGTTTAAAAGGATGTTCTGCTCTGGTTGCCTTTCCGAAGGGGTTCCTTGTGCTTTTGCCAGCAAGGCAATGCTCACATAGAGACATTTCCCTTTTCGACACTTGTCCTAGCAATCCTTCATTTGCTAGTTTGGTCATGCACTCTTGACCAATGTGTCCTAATCTGGCGTGCCATGTATCGTAATTATCATTAGATGAAATCGCATAGCATTGACTAGAATTAAAATCATAATTCATTAAAACAAAGAAACCATCTAAAATACAACTAAATCCGAAATAATCGGTCCCAATGGAAATGTCAACAACTTGATCATCAAAGTTAACATTAAAACTGAATTTAACTAAAGAAATAACAGACACTAGGTTTCGTCAGATCTCCAGAGCGTAGAGGACATCTTGCAAAATTAGGGTTTGCCCGCCTTGTAAAGTCAATTTACAGGTGCCGATCCCTTTGACTTCTACCATCGCATTGTTCCCAACGTAAAGCCATCTACTTCTAGCTGGTAGCCTACGAAACTCTGTGAAGTTCCCAAGATCTCTGCTCACATGGTCTGTGGCCCCTGAGTCTACAATCCACACAACATTAGCCTCAGCTATAAAAGCAGTACTAGAAACAAAAGAAAAATGAGAAGGGTTATCACATAGTACCTTATTCTTCTCAGGGCAATCTTTTGCAAAATGGCCTTTCTTTTCGCAAGAGTAGCACTTGACCTTGGAAAGGTCTCGCTTCTTTGCAGGTTTCTTGTTCTTCTTGAAGGCATTCTTATCCTTCTTTGTCCCTGGGTTCCCCTTCCTCCTCTTTTGGGGTCCCTTGCCTTTATTGGGCTTTCGCTTCTGGGATGAAGCTCCTTTTTCTTCAGTTAAGAGTGCTTGACCATTGGTCTTTGCACCGTACATACGGTCATCCTCCAATTGGATGTGACGAGCAACGTCAGAAAAAGTCTTGATGGTGTTGTTGTGAGTTATGGTGTGCTTCATGTGATCCCAGCTTGCAGGGAGCGAACTCACAACAGCTTGTACTTGCTGTGCTTCAGAAAGGGTTCCTCCTGCCTCGATAAGTTCCCTTATCATATTCTGCATTTTCCTCAAATGCTGCCTTATGGTAGTGTTTGGACCCAGCTTATAGTTGTCAAGCTTGACAGTGATTCGCCTGAGTATTGCATCAGAAGTACCATCAAACTCTTCTTTCAGCGCTGTCCACATGGCAGAGGCAGTGACATGTCCTTCGAATTGACATATCACATCGTCGGTCATTGTCGCAAGCATTGTGATCCGAGCGATGGTATCCTTTCTTTTCCAGGTTGCAAAAGCATCCTGTTCCCTTCGTGGTGCATTAGCATCGGGTTGCGGAAGCACATTGGTCAAGACGTCCATAACGTCCTGTTCCTCCAAGACATACGAGATCTTACGGCACCACATGCCGAAGTTCTCACCATGCAGCTTGTCTCCTCTAACGAGATCAGCAACAAAAGTCTTGCTTGTCATTTGAGCCATTTTTCTGTCACATAGACATGCATTTTCATTAGGTATGCAATTTTTATTCTTTGAGACATTATCTCTTTGTTTAAGTAAGAGTAGAAATTAATATGATAAGAGTTTGCTAGCTTTGTGTTCAGGAATCAACTAGGTTGATCCCCATCCCACTCATTCTAGTTTACTGCTCATTTTTCTTAATTTCTATTCTTATTTAAACATATCCCCATTTTTTTTTTCTTTAAAAAAAACAATTCCAGAAAAGGAAAGGAAAAAAATATGCTCCCACTCAAATAAAGCATCATAAGGAAGTAGAATAAATAATTCCAAAAGAAAACAATTTATTCATTAAGCAATAATTCCATGAAAGGTTCATATAAGTTGCAATGAAAACAAATTCAAAAACAAGCAAACTAAAACATGGATAATCAAGTTTCAATAACGAGGTACATCAATGCCAAAATCTAGAAAGATTTTCCTAGCCTTAGCTCTATGAGCTCCTTTGTCCATATTGTCTATGCCTCTCTTGAAAACATCTTTCCAAAATCCTTGGCCATGGAGATGACCCCTCTTTGTCACTTGCTCAAGGTATTGCAGCATGGCCTTTACGTAGAACTCAGTGTCACTAGCATTAGTGACTTGTCTACCATATCCACAAATGACCCCATAGACGCTTTTGATTTGAACATATCTATCAACTTCTTTTGCAACAAGAGATTTGATTAGAGCACTAGTTCTTGGTCTATCGACCTCCTCCTCTTCGAACTTATCAAATTTGAACTTTGCTTTCTCTTCTTGCTGCACCTCGTCAGGTGTGTTGGAGTCTTGTAGTGACAAAGGGGGACCCTTCTTGTTGGTGCTACCAACTCCACTTGAGGTCTTGACCTCTCGTTCATCATCAAAAGCCGGAGAATATTCAGGGGGAGCCCCATCAAAGGATTGGTCAGTGTGTATACTAGCCATATCTGACCAATAATTGTTCATCACAAAGAAAAACAATTTTCAGAACTTATTTTAAATAGTTTAGGGTCGAAAAACACTCAATTTCGGTTACCAAAAATGGCCCACTTGGAGCTCTCGATTTCGTGGCACGGCTCAACGGAGCAGCCGCGCCGTCCTACCTATTTAAAGTTTGAGAATAGGTCGAGGGCGTTGCGCCCCCGATGCCTCTAATCATTGGCTTTACCCCATAGAACTCGCACTTGAGCTCCAGCTATCCTGAGGGAAACTTCGGAGGGAACCAGCTACTAGACGGTTCGATTAGTCTTTCGCCCCTATACCCAAGTCAGACGAATGATTTGCACGTCAATATCGCTGCAGGCCTCCACCAGAGTTTCCTCTGGCTTCGCCCCGCTCAGGCATAGTTCACCATCTTTCGGGTCCCGACAGGTATGCTCTCACTCGAACCCTTCACAGAAGATCAAGGTCGGTCGGCGATGCAACCAGTGAGGGGATCTCGCCAATCAGCTTCCTTGCGCCTTACGGGTTTACTCACCTGTTGACTCGCACACATGTCAGACTCGCAGGCCGACGCCGGGAGCGTGCAGGTGCCAAGGCACGCCATGGAGGCGCGAGCTGCCAGCCACGATCGCGGCGACGACGTGTCTGCGGGCATGTCCTCAGCCCGAGCTTGGGCCGTCGCCGCAATCCGCGTTGGTCCACGCCCCGAGTCGATCGGCGGACCGGCTCGCACCGTTCCAAATCCGGCCGGGGCGCATCGCCAGCCCCCATCCGCTTCCCTCCCGACAATTTCAAGCACTCTTTGACTCTCTTTTCAAAGTCCTTTTCATCTTTCCCTCGCGGTACTTGTTCGCTATTGGTCTCTCGCCAGTATTTAGCCTTGGACGGAATTTACCGCCCGATTGGGGCTGCATTCCCAAACAACCTGACTCGCCGACAGCGCCTCGTGGTGCGACAGGGTCGGGGCACGACGGTGCTCTCACCCTCTCCGACGCCCCTTTCCAGGGGACTTGGGTCCAGTCCACCGCTGAGGACGCTTCTCCAGACTACAATTCGGACGCCGGGGGCGACCGATTCTCATGGTGGGCTCTTCCCGGTTCGCTCGCCGTTACTAGGGGAATCCTCGTTAGTTTCTTTTCCTCCGCTTATTGATATGCTTAAACTCAGCGGGTAGCCCCGCCTGACCTGGGGTCGCGTACGAGTTGGGGGCTCCCTGCTGTCGCGTAGTTGAACTCGCCAGCGGGACCTCGCCGCGGGACGATGGGCGCACCTCATGGCCTCGAGCGAATGTTCACTCAACCACCCTGGATCGTGGCGTTCATCACGTCGGCCCCTTATTTACCACGCACGGGCGCACGCTCTCTCGCGCACGCGCCCACGCACGCGCACTAGCACTTGCACTTAGCACTTAGCACTTAGCACTTTGCACTTGGCACGTAGGCACGTAGGCACGTTGCGCGTGCGCGTGCGCTTGTGCAAAGGTCAATGTGCTAAGCGGATGCGCGTGGACACTTGGGAAAGGTCGTGGCATCTACGAGCAAAGCTGGGCAAAAGTTCGACAAGGATCAAGGGCCCTTGGGCAAGGTCTTGCGCGAGCACTAGGATTCGCCCAGGCAAAGCTCAGACGCAGTGCAAAAACTTCACCACCGTACCAAAATGAAATCTACTCTTTACATTTTCGATTTTTTTGTTGCATCCCCCCTTTCTAGGCCCAATGCAACTTTCTAGGGGATTCGCGCATAGATTTGCAACAGTCGGATTTTTGGCCCCATGGGTTGGCAACCATGTTCGGGGTCCGGGCAAGTCTTGGCAGCCTTGGGCAAGGTGGTGGCAAGGTTTGGCAGCCTTTAAAAGGGTCCAGGCAAGGTTTGGCACAGTTGGGCAGGGTCCGCGCACGTCCAAGATCGGTTCTGGCACGTCCAGGACTGGTCCTGGCTGGTTTAGGACTTACTCAGGACTTGCCCGGGCAAGGTTCTGCGCAGTGCAAAAACTTCACCCCCGTACCAAAATGAAATCTACTAGTTACATTTTCGATTTTTTTGTTGCATCCCCCCTTTCAAGGCCCAATGCAACTTTCTAGGGGGGTCCGGGCATGGATTTGCAACAGTCGGATTTTTGGCCCCATGGGTTGGCAACCATGTTCGGGGTCCGGGCAAGTCTTGGCAGCCTTGGGCAAGGTGGTGGCAAGGTTTGGCAGCCATGGAAAGGGTCCGGGCAAGGTTTGGCTCCCTTGGCCAGGGTCCGGGCAAGTCCTGGCACGTCCAGGACGGGTCCTGGCTGGTTCAGGACTTACTCAGGACTTGCCCGGGCAAGGTTCTCCGCAGTGCAAAAACTTCACCCCCGTACCAAAATGAAATCTACTCGTTACATTTTCGATTTTTTTGTTGCATCCCCCATTTTTAGGCCCAATGCACCTTTCTAGGGGGTCCGGGCATGGATTTGCAACAGTCGGATTTTTGGCCCCATGGGTTGGCAACCATGTTCGGGGTCCGGGCAAGTCTTGGCAGCCTTGGGCAAGGGGGTGGCAAGGTTTGGCAGCCTTGGAAAGGGTCCGGGCAAGGTTTGGCACAGTTTGGTAGGGTCCGGCCAAGTACTGACACGTCCTGGACTGGTGCTGGCACGTCCAGGACTAGTCCTGGCTGGTTCAGGACTTACTCAGGACTTGCCCGGGTAAGGTTCTGCGCAGTGCAAAAACTTCACCCCCGTACCAACATGAAATCTACTCGTTACATTATCGATTTTTTTGTTGTATCCCCCCTATCGAGGCCCAATGCAACTTTCTAGGGGGTCCGGGCATGGATTTGCAACGGTCGGATTTTTGGCCCCAAGGGTTGGCAACCATGTTCGGGTTCAGGCCAAGTCTTGGCAGCCTTGGGCAAGGTGGTGGCAAGGTTTGGCAGCCATGGAAAGGGTCCGGGCAAGGTTTGGCACACTTGGGCAGGGTCCGGGCAAGTCCTAGCACGTCCAGCACGGGTCCTGGCTGGTTCAGGACTTACTCAGGACTTGCCCGGGCAAGGTTCTCCGCAGTGCAAAAGCTTCACCCCCGTACCAAAATGAAATCTACTCGTTACATTTTTGATTTTTTTGTTGCTTCCCCCCTTTATAGGCCCAATGCAACTTTCTAGGGGGTCCGGGCATGGATTTGGAACGGTCGGATTGTTTGCCCCATGGGTTGGCAACCATGTTCAGGGTTCGGGCAAGTCTTGGCAGCCTTGGCCAAGGTGGTGGCAAGGTTTGGCATTCTTGGAAAGGGTCCGGGCAAGGTTTGGCATACTTGGGCAGGGTCCTGGCACGTCCAGGACGGGTTCTGGCACGTCCAGGACTAGTGCAGGCTGGTTCAGGACTTACTCAGGACTTGCCCGGGCAAGGTTCTGCGCAGTGCAAAAACTTCACCCCCGTACCAAAATGAAATCTACTCGTTACATTTTCGATTTTTTTGTTGCATCCCCCCTATCGAGGCCAAATGCAACTTTCTAGGGGGTCCGGGCATGGATTTGCAGCGGTCGGATTTTTGGCCCCATGGGTTGGCAACCATGTTCGGGTTCAGGCCAAGTCTTGGCAGCCTTGGGCAACGTGGTGGCAAGGTTTGGCAGCCATGGAAAGGGTCCGGGCAAGGTTTGGCACACTTGGGCAGGGTCCGGGCAAGTCCTGGCATGTCCAGGACTGGTCCTGGCTGGTCCTGGCTGGTTCAGGACTTACTCAAGACTTGCCCGGGCAAGGTTCTCCGCAATGTAAAAACTTCACCCCCGTACCAAAATGAAATCTACTCGTTACATTTTCGATTTTTTTGTTGCATCCCCCCTATCAAAGCCCAATGCAACTTTCTAGGGGGTCCAGGCAAGGTTTGGCAGCCTTGGAAAGGGTCCGGGCAAGGTTTGGCACACTTGGGCAGGGTTCGGGATAGTCCTGGCACGTCCAGGACTGGTTCTGGAACATCCAGGACTGGTGCAGGCTGGTTTAGGACTTACTCAGGACTTGCCCGGGCAAGGTTCTGCGCAGTGCAAAAACTTCACCCCCGTACCAAAATTAAAGCTACTCGTTACATTTTCGATTTTTTTGTTGCATCCCCCCTTTCAAGGCCCAATGCAACTTTCTAGGGGGTCCGGGCATGGATTTGCAACAGTCGGATTTTTGGCCCCGTGGGTTGGCAACCATTTTTGGGGTCCGGGCAAGTCTTGGCAGCCTTGGGCAAGGTGGTGGCAAGGTTTGGCAGCCATGGAAAGGGTCCGGGCAAGGTTTGGCACACTTGGGCATAGTCCGGGCAAGTCCTGGCACGTCCAGGACGGGTTCTGGCACGTCCAGGACCGGTCCTGGCTGGTTCAGGACTTACTCAGGACTTGCCCGGGCAAGGTTCTGCGCAGTGCAAATAATTCACCCCCGAACCAAAATGAAATCTACTCGTTACATTTTCGATTTTTTTGTTGCATCCCCCCTTTCTAGGCCCAATGCACCTTTCTATGGGGTCCGGGCATGGATTTGCAACAGTCGGATTTTTGGCCCCATGTGTTGGCAACCATGTTCGGGGTCCGGGCAAGTATTGGCAGCCTTAGGCAAGGTGGTGGCAAGGTTTGGCAGCCTAGGAAAGGGTCCGGGCAAGTCCTGGCACGTCCAGCACTGGTTCTGGCATGTCCAGGACTGGTCGTGGCTCGGTTAGGACATACTCAGGACTTGCCCGGCCAAGGTTCTGCGCAGTGCAAAAACTTCACCCCCGTACCAAAATGAAATCTACTCATTACATTTTCGATTTTTTTGTTGCATCCCCCCTTTCTAGGCCCAATGCAACTTTCTAGGGGGTCCGGGCATGGATTTGCAACAGTCGGATTTTTGGCCCCATGGGTTGGCAACCATGTTCGGGGTCTGGGCAAGTCTTGGCAGCCTTGGGCAAGGTGGTGGCAAGGTTTGGCATTCTTGGAAAGGGTCCGGGCAAGGTTTGGCATACTTGGGCAGGGTCCTGGCACGTCCAGGACGGGTTCTGGCACGTCCAGGATTCGTGCAGGCTGGTTCAGGACTTACTCAGGACTTGCCCGGGCAAGGTTCTGCGCAGTGCAAAAACTTCACACCCGTACCAAAATGAAATCTACTCCTTACATTTTCGATTTTTTTGTTGCATCCCCCCTTTCTAGGCCCAATGCAACTTTCTAGGGGGTCCGGGCATGGATTTGCAACAGTTGGATTTTTGGCCCCATGGGTTGGCAACCATGTTCGGGGTCCGGGCAAGTCTTGGCAGCCTTGGGAAAGGTGGTGGCAAGGTTTGGCAGTCATGGAAATAGTCCGGGCAAGGTTTGGCATAGTTTGGCAGGGTCCGGGCAAGTCCTGGAACGTCCAGGACTGGTTCTGGCACGTCCAGGACTTGTGCTGGCTGGTTCAGGACTTACTCAGGACTTGCCCGGGCAAGGTTCTGCGCAGTGCAAAAACTTCACACCCGTACCAAAATGAAATCTACTCGTTACATTTTCGATTTTTTTGTTGCATCCCCCCTTTCTAGGCCCAATGCAACTTTCTAGGGGGTCCGGGCATGGATTTGCAACAGTTGGATTTTTGGCCCCATGGGTTGGCAACCATGTTCGGTGTCCGGGCAAGTCTTGGCAGCCTTGGGCAAGGTGGTGGCAAGGTTTGGCAGCCTTGGAAAGGGTCCGGGCAAGGTGGGGCACACTTGGCCAGGGTCCGGGTAAGTCCTGGAACGTCCAGGACTGGTTCTGGCACGTCCAGGACTTGTGCTGGCTGGTTCAGGACTTACTCAGGACTTGCCCGGGCAAGGTTGTGCGCAGTGCAAAAACTTCACCCCCGTACCAAAATGAAATCTACTCGTTACATTTTTGATTTTTTTGTTGCTTCCCCCCTTTATAGGCCCAATGCAACTTTCTAGGGGGTCCGGGCATGGATTTGCAACGGTCGGATTGTTTGCCCCATGGGTTGGCAACCATGTTCAGGGTCCGGGCAAGTCTTGGCAGCCTTGGCCAAGGTGGTGGCAAGGTTTGGCATTCTTGGAAAGGGTCCGGGCAAGGTTTGGCATACTTGGGCAGGGTCCTGGCACGTCCAGGACGGGTTCTGGCACGTCCAGGACTAGTGCAGGCTGGTTCAGGACTTACTCAGGACTTGCCCGGGCAAGGTTCTGCGCAGTGCAAAAACTTCACACCCGTACCAAAATGAAATCTACTCGTTACATTTTCGATTTTTTTGTTGCATCCCCCCTTTCTAGGGCCAATGCAACTTTCTAGGGGGTCCGGGCATGGATTTGCAACAGTTGGATTTTTGGCCCCATGGGTTGGCAACCATGTTCGGGGTCCGGGCAAGTCTTGGCAGCCTTGGGAAAGGTGGTGGCAAGGTTTGGCAGTCATGGAAATGGTCCGGGCAAGGTTTGGCATAGTTTGGCAGGGTCCGGGCAAGTCCTGACACGTCCACGACTGGGGCTGGCACGTCCAGGACTGGTCCTGGCTGGTTCAGGACTTACTCAGGACTTGCCCGGGCAAGGTTCTGCGCAGTGCAAAAACTTCACCCCCGTACCAAAATGAAATCTACTCGTTACATTTTCAATTTTTTTGTTGCATCCCCCGTTTCTAGGCCCAATGCACCTTTCTATGGGGTCCGGGCATGGATTTGCAACAGTCGGATTTTTGGCCCCATGGGTTGGCAACCATGTTCGGGGTCCGGGCAAGTCTTGGCAGCCTTGGGCAAGGTGGTGGCAAGGTTTGGCAGCCTTGGAAAGAGTCCGGGCAAGTCCTGGCACGTCCAGCACTGGTTCTGGCACGTCCAGGACTGGTCCTGGCTGGTTCAGGACTTACTCAGGACTTGCCCGGGCAAGGTTCTGCGCACTGCAAAAACTTCACACCCGTACCAAAATGAAATCTACTCGTTACATTTTCGATTTTTTTGTTGCATCCCCCCTTTCTAGGCCCAATGCAACTTTCTAGGTGTCCGGGCATGGATTTGCAACAGTCGGATTTTTGGCCCCATGGGTTGTCAACCATGTTCGGGGTCCGGGCAAGTCTTGGCAGCCTTGGGCAAGGTGGTGGCAAGGTTTGGCAGCCTTGGAAAGGGTCCGGGCAAGGTTTGGCACACTTGGGCAGGGTCCGGGCAAGTCCTGGGACGTCCAGGACCGGTTCTGGCACGTCCAGGATTGGTGCTGGCTGGTTCAGCAAAAACTTCACCCCCGTACCAAAATGAAATCTACTCCTTACATTTTCGATTTTTTTGTTGCATCCCCCCTTTCTAGGCCCAATGCAACTTTCTAGGGGCTCCGGGCATGGATTTGCAACAGTCGGATTTTTGGCCCCATGGGTTGGCAACCATGTTCGGGGTCCGGGCAATTCTTCGCAGCCTTGGGCAAGGTGGTGGCAAGGTTTGGCAGCCTTGCAAAGGGTCCGGGCAAGGTTTGGCATACTTGGGCAGGGTCCGGGCAAGTCCTGGAACGTCCACGACTGGTTCTGGCATGTCCAGGACTGGTGCTGGCTGGTTCAGGACTTACTCAGGACTTGCCCGGGCAAGGTTCTGCGCAGTGCAAAAACTTCACCCCCGTATCAAAATGAAATCTACTCGTTACACACTAGTAGAAAAATGACTTTTAAGACCGGTTAAAAATGACTTTTTAGACCGGTTCTGTATTAGGTCTTGATACAGCCGGTCTAAAAAGTCTGTTATTTTTTAGACCGGTTGTTAGAACCGGTCTTAAATGTCTAAGCGTTTAAGACCTGTTGTACCCACAACCGGTCTAAAAACTCCACATTTAAGACCGGTTGTGGCACAACCGGTCTTAAATGTCTAAGCCTTTAAGACCGGTTGTACCCACAACCGGTCTAAAAACTCCACCTTTAAGACCGGTTGTGCCACAACCGGTCTTAAATGTCTCACCTTTAAGACCGGTTGTGGCACAACCGGTCTTAAAGCTTAATTTTTTTTTTAAAAAAACACCCTTTTATTATATGTACACGCACAGAAAATGCTCCAATTTTAAACAGCAGTACATAACAATCACTCATTTCAATTTCAAAATTCAAAATCACCAGGCAGTACAGTCATATATCACCAAACAGCAGTAAGGATGACCAAATGATAGCAGTAAAAGTCCCAGAAAACTGAAACCCAATAGGAATAATGTAAAAGTCCCTCTAATTGCCTCTTCTATAGGAAGACACAGAAATTGGAGGCATATACGTACAATACCTTCAACCCCCTCACTAGCTCTAGAATTACTTAAGCCTCAAGAACATGCTTCCCTGTTTATAACATTTAAAGCTTACTTGGAGATACTTATGAAATACATGCATGTGCAACTTCTCAAAAGTAAATTCTCAATGACAGTAGTGGGAAAAAATCCCAATGAGTGGAAAAAGCAATTTATTGACGGCAGATTCAGAGTTTGTGACAGCAAGTGACAATAGGTAATTTTGTAGAAGTTTAACATGTCTCAGCAGATAAATTTCAGTTTCGAGCTTCTGGACCAAAAATTGTTAAATTGCAATAGAATTCACGTATATTCAACTAACAAAGTCAAGGATGCATCCAGCAACAAGGTGTTATTATACATCAGGGTCAATCTCCATATGTCATGAATTCACTCTTTCAAACCAAATAGCAAATAGCAATTTTCATAAATTTGCTCCCCAGTCAATGCCTCTGGAGCATCTTCAAACTCTTGGCCACCGAAAAAAGCTTTTTTTAATCTACGATAAGGGTGGCTTCGTCTTAGAAATCGCCTATGCCCAAGGTAAACCGTCTTTCTTCCATGTTGAAGTTGATGGTAGCATGTGCCTTCTTCACATATCGGACAAGCTTTGTGGCCTTTAATGCTATATCCTGACAAGTTCCCATATGCAGGGAAGTCATTTATAGTACAAAAGATCATTGCTCGCATATTAAAAGTCTCCTTCTTGTTCGCATCAAAAACATCGACACCTTTATCCCACAACTCTTTCAAGTCTTCGATCAAGGGTTGTAGGTAAACATCTATGTCATTTCCGGGTTGCTTTGGTCCCGAAATCAACATAGACAACATTATGTACTTTCGTTTCATACATAACAAAGGAGATAAGTTGTAAATTACCAACAGAACAGGCCATGAACTATGTATACTGCTTAGGCTACCATAAGGATTCATACCATCTGTGCTAAGCCCAAGCCTGAGATTCCTAGGTTCTTCACCGAAGCTAGGAAATAATTGATCGATTTTCTGCCATTGAGAAGAATCAGCTGGATGCCGAAGCTTTCCATCAGAAATCCGCTCATCTGCGTGCCATCTCAAATTTTTGGCATCAATTTCATTAGCAAACAGGCGTTTGAACCTTGGAATGATTGGAAGATACCACAACACTTTTGCAGGGCCCTTATTTGATTTATACCTCGGAGTTTCACATATCGGACATTGCTCCTTCTCTTCATGATCTTTTCTATACAATATGCAATCATTAGGGCAAGCATGGATCTTTTTATACTGCATCCCTAGTGGACACAGTATTTTCTTAGCATCATAGTATCGACAAGGCAACACATTATCATCAGGAAGCATATCTTTAAAGGCCTCAAGCGTTTCTGAAAAACTCTTGTCGCTCCATCCATGCCGTGCTTTCAAGCTTACCAATTTCAATACAGCATTCAGCAATTGGTATTTTTTACACCCCGGGTACAACGGCTTCTCAGCATCACTGCACATATTACCATATGCATGTGATTGTTCAAAAGCCTCTTCTCCTACATCACGAATAATGTCCTCTATCCGATCATCCATATCCGTGTCATTATCATCACAAGTCACTTCCCCCTGTTGAGATGCACTTGGCATTTCTAATTGTTCACCATGCCATACCCATACTACATACGTCTTACAAAACCCTTCACAAATTAAATGTGTATATATATCTGCAGCACTTAATCGCTTCTCATTCAAACATTTTACACAAGGGCAATAAAACATTTCACTATCATCATCGGCATTTCTTTTTGCAAAGTCTAAAAAACCCTTGACCCCAATATCATATTCAACACTCGTCCGTTTAGCTTGTATCCAACTACGATCCATATATTCTAACACCTTTTATTTGTTTTGTACTTTTCCCTTGGAAAAGGTAGGAGAATGATAAGAGATGCAATCATTACACCCAAGTACATAGTGTAACTAGAAGTAAACAAAGAATATCGTGATTTAGAGTAGCGTGTGAGGAAAAAATGGAATGAGGGAAAGTGGAATGGAGAAGGAGTGAGGGAATGAGGAATGGAGGTGGAAAGAGGAAGGAAAGAATGCGCTTTCGTCAGAGAAAGTGACTTGGATATATATTCTTTTAATGTCTAACGCCTGCACACGCTAGATCCATTATTATATTGTTTGTCCCTGGATATATTTTTTAGGGTGACTTTGGTCCTTCGACTAATAATATCCAAGCAATACCGTTGAAAACTTCAAAAATTCAGCACACACGAGGAACATAATAGAAAATGAATGGAACTACCTCAACAATAGTTTTCCCCTATTACTAATGATCAAATTTGGACAGTTGATGATATTTATAATATTCAGCTGCTCATAGCATTAAAAAAACTTGACTCTTATAATACAGATAGTTCAATCTCAAAAAGACTAGGCACTGTCCAATAATGTTTTCACCTATAATATTAGCTAGGTTGCACTCTGGATGTTAAATAATTGCGGTGAAAGAGAATATATCTAATTGGGAATATGCTTTGAAAATAATCGTCGATTGGCCCTTGGCTCCCTTGTTAATCGAGAAATGATACACTTATGGAAACTCTGTATTCAACAAATCACTGGGGAAGCCTTTGAAATAAGGCAGCAAGCTCACCAACCAAATATATACACTTTGACCTCATCCAAGCCACATGTATATCATGTACGTGGACGAAAGTCGCCAATCAATTTAATGAAGGTTGATTTTACGGTTTTTGTTTCAGTATCAATTTCTGACCGTCATCAATAATCAACAGGAGGTAACATATATATCCAAATGAAAAAAGAGGAAAACACAAAAATACCCCAAAATCTACACACCTCAATTCAAGATTTCAAATTCACTCTTATTACCGTCTGCCTAAGAAGACAGAAAAGGCCATAACAAGAAATGGAATATGATAATCGCATGCCAACGAAAATGAAGGTATCAAGTTAATTCGCCTAGACTTGAAATCAGGATTAAAGACATGAAGACAGTAAAACAGGGGAAATTACCAACTGCGTGCTTCTAAGCTGTGATGACAGTTGCTGGCGGTGCTGGAAATAGAGCCAGATCTGTGATGGTGCCGGCCCGGAAAGAGATTGATGGAGGCGGAGGGATAGAGAAAGAGGGCGTCGGTGATGATGGGAGCTTGAGTTACGGTGGAATGGAAGGGAAAAGACGGTGGAGATGGAGTGGAAGACGGATTTGGGAGGTGAGAGAGAGGTTGACGGTGGGGTTAACGGTCGGGTTAATCGGTGATGGTGGGGGCCCAGAAAGAGATTGACGGAGGCGGAGAGTGCGTCGGTGACGGAATGGAAGACGGATTTGGGAGAGTGCGTCGGTGATGGAAGACGGATTTGGGAGGTGGAAAACGGATTTGACGGAGGCGGAGAGTGCATCGGAGTGAGTTGATTTCAGAAATTTGGGGAAAGTTTGGGGAATGATGGCGCGCGGGAGCTGGGCTTGAAATTTGATGACAGTTTTAAGACCGGTTGTGAGACAACCGGTCTTAAAAATCTTTCATTTTAGACCGGTTCTCTAGTAACCGGTCTTAAAAAGATTCATTTTTAGACCGGTTCTTAGAATAACCGGTCTAAAAATTAATCTTTTAAGACCGGTTAGTGTACAACCGGTCTAAATTTTATTTTTTAGACCGGTTATTATATTATAATAACCGGTCTCCCAAATTCTTTATAATTACGTAAATGCCACCGCGCATTTCTTTTAGACCTCATTTACTATAACCGGTTTAAATGTGCCGGTCTAAATCACCTTTTTTGTACTAGTGACATTTTCGATTTTTTTGTTGCATCCCCCCTTTCTAGGCCCTATGCAACTTTCTAGGGGGTCCGGGCATGGATTTGCAACAGTTTGATTTTTGGCCCCATCTGTTGGCAACATGTTCGGGGTCCGGGCAAGTCTTGGCAGCGTTGGGCAAGGTGGTGGCAAGGTTTCGCAGCCTTGGAAAGGGTCCGGGCAAGGTTTAGCACACTTGGGCAGGGTCCGAGCAATCCCTGGCACGTCTAGGACTGGTTCTGGCACGTCCAGGACTGGTGCTGGCTGGTTCAGGACTTACTCAGGACTTGCCCAGGCAAGGTTCTGCGCAGTGCAAAAACTTCACCCCCGTACCAAAATGAAATCTACTTGTTACATTTTCGATTTTTTTGTTGCATCCCCCCTTTCTAGGCCCAATGCAACTTTCTAGGGGGTCCGGACATGGATTTGCAACAGTCGGATTTTTGGCCCCATCGGTTGGCAACCATGTTCGGGGTCCGGGCAAGTCTTCGCTGCCTTGGGCAAGGTGGTGGCAAGGTTTGGCAGCCTTGGAAAGGGTCCGGGCAAGGTTTGGCACACTTGGGCAGGGTCCGCGCAAGTCCTGGCACGTCCAGGACTGGTTCTGGCACATCCAGGACTGGTGCTGGCTGGTTCAGGACTTACTCAGGACTTGCCCGGGCAAGGTTCTGCGTAGTGCAAAAACTTCACCCCCGTACCAAAATGAAATCTACTCGTTACATTTTCGATTTTTTTGTTGCATCCCCCCTATCGAGGCCAAATGCAACTTTTAGGGGGTCCGGGCATGGATTTGCAACAGTCGGATTTTTGGCCCCATGGGTTGGCAACCATGTTCGGGGTCAGGGCAAGTCTAGGCAGCCTTGGGCAAGGTGGAGGCAAGGTTTGGCAGTCTTGGAAAGGGTTCGGGCAAGTCCTGGCACGTCCAGCACTGGTTTTGGCATGTCCAGGACTTGTCCTGGCTGGTTCAGGACTTACTCAGGACTTGCCCGGGCAAGGTTCTGCGCAGTGCAAAAACTTTACACCCGTACCAAAATGAAATCTACTCATTACATTTTCGATTTTTTTGTTGCATCCCCCCTTTCTAGGCCCAATACAACTTTCTAGGGGTCCGGGCATGGATTTGCAACAGTCGGATTTTTGGCCCATGGGTTGGCAACCATGTTCGGGGTCCGGGCAAGTCTTGGCAGCCTTGGCCAAGGTGGTGGCAAGGTTTGGCAGCCTTGGAAAGGGTCCGGGCAAGGTTTGGCACACTTGGGCAGGGTCCGGGCAAGTCCTGGCACGTCCAGGACTGGTTCTGGCACGTCCAGGACTGGTGCTGGCTGGTTCAGGACTTACTCAGGACTTGCCCGGGCAAGGTCCTGCGCAGTGCAAAAACTTCACCCCCGTACCAAAATGTAATCTACTCGTTACGTTTTCGATTTTTTTGTTGCATCCCCCCTTTGTAGGCCCAATGCAACTTTCTAGGGGGTCCGGGCAAGGATTTCCAACAGTTGGATTTTTGGCCCCGTGGGTTGGCAACCATGTTCGGGGTCAGGGCAAGTCTTGGCAGCCTTGGGAAGGGTGGAGGCAAGGTTTGGCAGCCTTGGAAAGGGTTCGGGCAAGTCCTGGAACGTCCAGCACCGGTTCTGGCACGTCCAGGACTGGTCCTGGCTGGTTCAGGACTTACTCAGGACTTGCCCGGGCAAGGTTCTGCGCAGTGCAAAAACTTCACACCCGTACCAAAATGAAATCTACGCATTACATTTTCGATTTTTTTGTTGCATCCCCCCTTTCTAGGCCCAATGCAACTTTCTAGGGGTCCGGGCATGGATTTGCAACAGTCGGATTTTTGGATTCATGGGTTGGCAACCATGTGCGGGGTCCGGGCAAGTCTTGGCAGCCTTGGGCAAGGTGGTGGCAAGGTTTGGCAGCCTTGGAAAGGGTCCGGGCAAGGTTTGGCACACTTGGGCAGGGTCCGGGCAAGTCCTGGCACGTCCAGGACTGGTTCTGGCACGTCCAGGACTGGTGCTGGCTGGTTCAGGACTTACTCAGGACTTGCCCGGGCAAGGTCTTGCGCAGTGCAAAAACTTCACCCCCGTACCAAAATGTAATCTACTCGTTACGTTCTCGATTTTTTTGTTGCATCCCCGCTTTGTAGGCCCAATGCAATTTTCTAGGGGGTCCGGGCATGGATTTGCAACAGTCAGATTTTTGGCCCCATGGGTTGGCAACCATGTTCGGGGTCCTGGCAAGTCTTCGCTGCCTTGGGCAAGGTGGTGGCAAGGTTTGGCAGCCTTGGAAAGGGTCCGGGCAAGGTTTGGCACACTTGGGCAGGGTCCGGGCAAGTCCTGGCACGTCCAGGACTGGTTCTGGCACGTCCAGGACTGGTGCTGGCTGGTTCACGACTTACTCAGGACTTGCCCAGGCAAGGTTCTGCGCAGTGCAAAAACTTCACACCCGTACCAAAATGAAATCTAGTCATTACATTTTCGATTTTTTTGTTGCATCCCCCCTTTCTAGGCCCAATACAACTTTCTAGGGGTCCGGGCATGGATTTGAAACAGTCGGATTTTTGGCCCCATGGGTTGGCAACCATGTTTGGGGTCCGGGCAAGTCTTGGCAGCCTTGGGCAAGGTGGTGGCAAGGTTTGGCAGCCTTGGAAAGGGTCCGGGCAAGGTTTGGCACACTTGGGCAGGGTCTGGGCAAGTCCTGGCACGTCCAGGACTGGTTCTGGCACGTCCAGGACTGGTGCTGGCTGGTTCAGGACTTACTCAGGACTTGCCCGGGCAAGGTCCTGCGCAGTGCAAAAACTTCACCCCCGTACCAAAATGTAATCTACTCGTTACGTTTTCGTTTTTTTTGTTGCATCCCCCCTTTGTAGGCCCAATGCAACTTTCTAGGGGGTCCGGGCATGGATTTGCAACAGTCGGATTTTTGGCCCCATGGGTTGGCAACCATGTTCGGGGTCCTGGCAAGTTTTCGCTGCCTTGGGCAAGGTGGTGGCAAGGTTTGGCAGCCTTGGAAAGGGTCCGGGCAAGGTTTGGCACACTTGGGCAGGGTCCGGGCAAGTCCTGGCACGTCCAGGACTGGTTCTGGCACGTCCAGGACTGGTGCTGGCTGGTTCAGGACTTACTCAGGACTTGCCCGGGCAAGGTCCTGCGCAGTGCAAAAACTTCACCCCCGTACCAAAATGTAATCTACTCGTTACGTTTTCGATTTTTTTGTTGCATCCCCCCTTTCTAGGCCCAATGTAACTTTCTAGGGGGTCCGGGCAAGGATTTCCAACAGTCGGATTTTTGGCCCCATGGGTTGGCAACCATGTTCGGGGTCAGGGCAAGTCTTGGCAGCCTTGGAAAGGGTGGAGGCAAGGTTTGGCAGCCTTGGAAAGGGTTTGGGCAAGTCCTGGCACGTCCAGCACTGGTTCTGGCACGTCCAGGACTGGTCCTGGCTGGTACAGGACTTACTCAGGACTTGCCCGGGCAAGGTTCTGCGCAGTGCAAAAACTTCACACCCGTACTAAAATGAAATCTACTCATTACATTTTTGATTTTTTTGTTGTATCCCCCCTTTCTAGGCCCAATGCAACTTTCTAGGGGTCCGAGCATGGATTTGCAACAGTCGGATTTTTGGCCCCATGGGTTTACAACCATGTTCGGGGTCCGGGCAAGTCTTGGCAGCCTTGGGCAAGGTGGTGGCAAGGTTTGGCAGCCTTGGAAAGGGTCCGGGCAAGGTTTGGCACACTTGGGCAGGGTCCGGGCAAGTCCTGGCACGTCCAGGACTGGTTCTGGCACGTCCAGGACTGGTCCTGGCTGGTTCAGGACTTTCTCAGGACTTGCCCGGGCAAGGTCCTGCGTAGTGCAAAAACTTCACCCCCGTACCAAAATGTAATCTACTCGTTACGTTTTCGATTTTTTTGTTGCATCCCCCCATTGTAGGCCCAATGCAACTTTCTAGGGGGTCCGGGCATGGATTTGCAACAGTCGGATTTTTGGCCCCATGGGTTGGCAACCATGTTCGGGGTCCTGGCAAGTCTTCGCAGCCTTGGGCAAGGTGGTGGCAAGGTTTGGCAGCCTTGGAAAGGGTCCGGGCAAAGTTTGGCACACTTGGGCAGGGTCCGGGCAAGTCCTGACACGTCCAGGACTAGGGCTGGCACGTCCAGGACTGGTCCTGGCTGGTTCAGGACTTACTCAGGACTTGCCCGGGCAAGGTTCTGCGTAGTGCAAAAATTTCACCCCCGTACCAAAATGAAATCTACTCGTTACATTTTCGATTTTTTGTTGCATCCCCCCTTTCTAGGCCCATTGCAACTTTCTAGGGGGTCCGGGCATGGATTTGCAACTGTCGGATTTTTGGCGCCATGGGTTGTCAACCATGTTCGAGGTCCGGGCAACTCCTGGCAGCCTTGGGCAAGGTGGTGGCAAGGTATGGCAGCCTTGGAAAGGGTCCGGGAAAGTCCTGGCACGCCAGTACTGGTTCTGGCACGTCCAGGACTGGTCCTCGCTCGTTCAAGACTTACTCAGGACTTGCCCGGGCAAGGTTCTGCGCAGTGCAAAAACTTGACCCCCGTACCAAAATGAAATCTACTCGTTACATTTTCGATTTTTTTGTTGCATCCCCTCTTTCTAGGCCCAATGCAACTTTCTAGGGGGTCCGGGCATGGATTTGCAAAATTCGGATTTTTGGCCCCATGGGTTGGCAACCATGTTCGGGGTCCGGGCAAGTCTTGGTAGCCTTGGGCAAGGTGGTGGCAAGGTTTGGCAGCCTTGGAAAGGGTCCGGGCAAGTCCTGGCATGTCCAGCACTGGTTCTGGCACGTCCAGCACTGGTCCTCGCTCCTTCAGGACTTACTCAGGACTTGCCCAGACAAGGTTCTGCGCATTGCAAAAACTTCTCCCCCGTACCAAAATGAAATCTACTCGTTACATTTTCGATTTTTTTTTTGCATCCCCCGTTTCTAGGCCCAATGCAACTTTCTACGGGGTCCGGGCATGGATTTGCAACAGTCGGATTTTTGGCCCCATGGGTTGGCAACCATGCTCGGGGTCCTGGCAAGTCTTCGAAGCCTTGGCCAAGGTGGTGGCAAGGTTTGGCAGCCTTGGAAAGGGTCCGGGCAAGGTTTGGCACACTTAGGCAGGGTCCGGGCAAGTCCTGGCACGTCCAGGACTGGTTCTGGCACATCCAGGACTGGTTCTGGCTGGTTCAGGACTTACTGAGGACTTGCCCGGGCAAGGTTCTGCACAGTGCAAAAACTTCACCCCCGTACCAAAAATGAAATCTACTCGTTACATTTTCGATTTTTTTGTTGCATCCCCCCTTTCTAGGCCCAATGCAACTTTCTAGGGGGTCCGGGCATGGATTTGCAACAGTCGGATTTTTGGCCCCATGGGTTGGCAACCATGTTCGGGGTCCTGGCAAGTCTTCGAAGCCTTGGGCAACGTGGTGGCAAGGTTTGGCAGCCTTGGAAAGGGTCCGGGCAAGGTTTGGCACAGTTGGGCAGGGTCCGGGCAAGTCCTGGCACGTTCAGGACTGGTTCTGGCTCGTCCAGGACTGGTCCTGGCTGGTTCAGGACTTACTCAGGACTTGCCCGGGCAAGGTTCTGCGCAGTGCAAAAACTTCACCCCCGTACCAAAATAAAATCTACTCGTTACATTTTCAATTTTTTTGTTTCATCCCCCCTTTCTAGGCCCATTGCAACTTTCTAAGGGGTCCGGGCATGGATTTGCAACAGTCGGATTTTTGGCCCCATTGGTTGGCAACCATGTTCGGGGTCCGGGCAACTCTTGGCAGCCTTGGGCACGGTGGTGGCAAGGTTTGGCATCCTTGGAAAGGGTCCGGGCAAGTCCTGGCACGTCTAGCACTTGTTCTGGCACGTCCAGGACTGGTCCTAGCTCGTTCAGGACTTACTCAGGTCTTGCCCGGTCAAGGTTCTGCGCTGTGTAAAAATTTCACCCCCGTACCAAAATGAAATCTACTCGTTACATTTTCGATTTTTTTGTTGCATCCCCCCTTTCTAGGCCCAATGCAACTTTCTAGAGGGTCCGGGCATGGATTTCCAACAGTCAGATTTTTGGCCCCATGGGTTGGGAACCATGTTCGGGGTCCGGGCAAGTCCTGGCATGTCCACAACTGGTTCAGGCTCGTCCAGGACTGGTCCTGGCTGGTTCAAGACTTACTCACGACGTGCCCGGGCAAGGTTCTGCGCAGTGCAAAAACTTCACCTCCGTACCAAAATGAAATCTACTCGTTACAATTTCGATTTTTTTGTTTCATCCCACCTTTCTAGGCCCATTGCAACTTTCTAGGGGGTCCGGGCATGGATTTGCAAGAGTCGGATTTTTGGCCCCATGGGTTGGCAACCATGTTCGGGGTCCGGGCAAGTCTTGGCAGCCTTGGGCAAGGTGGTGGCAAGGTTTGGCAGCCTTGGAAATGGTCCGGGCAAGTCCTGGCACTTCCAGCACTGGTTCTGGCACGTCCAGGACTGGTGCTGGCTGGTTCAGGACTGTCTCAGGACTTGCCCGGGTAAGGTTCTGCGCAGTGCAAAAACTTCACCCCAGTACCAAAAATGAAATCTACTCTTTACATTTTCGATTTTTTTGTTGCATCCCCCCTTTCTAGGCCCAATGCAACTTTCTAGGGGATCCGGGCATGGATTTGCAATAGTCGGATTTTTGGCCCCATGGGTTGGCAACCATGTTCGGGGTCCTGGCAAGCCTTCACAGCCTTGGGCAAGATGGTGGCAAGGTTTGGCAGCCTTGGAAAGGGTCCGGGGAAGGTTTGGCACACTTGGGCAGGGTCCGGGCAAGTCCTGGCACGTCCACAACTGGTTATGGCTCGTCCAGGACTGGTCCTGGCTGGTTCAGGACTTACTCAGGACTTGCCCGGGCAAGGTTCTGCGCAGTGCAAAAACTTCACCCCCGTACCGAAATGAAATCTACTCGTTACATTTTCGATTTTTTTGTTTCATCCCCCCTTTCTAGGCCCATTGCAACTTTCTAGGGGGTCCGGGCATGGATTTACAACAGTCGGATTTTTGGCCCCATGGGTTGGCAACCACTTTCGGGGTCCGGGCAAGTCCTGGCACGTCCACAACTGGTTCTGGCTCGTCCAGGACTGGTCCTAGCTCGTTCAGGACTTACTCAGGTCTTGCCCGGGCAAGGTTCTGCGCAGTGCAAAAACTTCTCCCCCGTACCAAAATGAAACCTACTCGTTATATTTTCGATTTTTTTGTTGCATCCCCCCTTTCTAGGTCCAATGCAACTTTCTTAGGGGTCCGGGCATGGATTTGCAACAGTCGGATTTTTGGCCCCATGGGTTGGCAACCATGTTCGGGGTCCGGGCAAGTCTTGGCAGCCTTGGCCAAGGTGGTGGCAAGGTTTGGCAGCCTTGGAAAGGATCCGGGCAAGGTTTGGCACACTTGGGCAGGGTCCGGGCAAGTCCTGGCACGTCCAGGACAGGTTCTGGCACGTCCAGGACTGGTCCTGGCTGGTTCAGGACTTACCCAGGACTTGCCCGGGCAAGGTTCTGCGTAGTGGAAAAATTTCACCCCGTACCAAAATGAAATCTACTCGTTACATTTTCGATTTTTTTGTTGCATCCCCCTTTCTAGGGCCTATGCAACTTTCTTAGGGGTCCGGGCATGGATTTGCAACAGTCGGATTTTTGGCCCCATGGGTTGGCAACCATGTTCGGGGTCCGGGCTAGTCTTGGCAGCCTTGGCCAAGGTGGTGGCAAGGTTTGGCAGCCTTGGAAAGGATCCGGGCAAGGTTTGGCACACTTGGGCAGGGTCCGGGCAAGTCCTGGCACGTCCAGGACTGGTTCTGGCATGTCCAGGACTGGTCCTGGCTGGTTCAGGACTTACTCAGGGCTTGCCCGGGCAAGGTTCTGCGGAGTGCAAAAATTTCACCCCCGTACCAAAATGAAATCTACTCGTTACATTTTCGATTTTTTTGTTGCATCCCCCCTTTCTAGGGCCAATGCAACTTTCTTCGGGGTCCGGGCATGGATTTGCAACAGTCGGATTTTTGGCCCCATGGGTTGGCAACCATGTTCGGGGTCCGGGCTAGTCTTGGCAGCCTTGGCTAAGGTGGTGGCAAGGTTTGGCAGCCTTGGAAAGGATCCGGGCAAGGTTTGGCACACTTGGGCAGGGTCCGGGCAAGTCCTGGCACGTCCAGGACTGGTTCTGGCACGTCCAGGACTGGTCCTGGCTGGTTCAGGACTTACTCAGGGCTTGCCCGGGCAAGGTTCTGCGGAGTGCAAAAATTTCACCCCCGTACCAAAATGAAATCTACTCGTTACATTTTCGATTTTTTTGTTGCATCCCCCCTTTCTAGGGCCAATGCAACTTTCTTCGGGGTCCGGGCATGGATTTGCAACAGTCGGATTTTTGGCCCCATGGGTTGGCAACCATGCTCGGGGTCCGGGCAAGTCTTGGCAGCCTTGGCCAATGTGGTGGCAAGGTTTGGCAGCCTTGGAAAGGATCCGGGCAAGGTTTGGCACGCTTGGGCAGGGTCCGGGCAAGTCCTGGCACGTCCAGGACTGGTTCTAGCACGTCCAGGACTGGTTCTCGCACGTCCAGGACTGGTTCTGGCACGTCCAGGACTGGGGCTGGCACGTCCAGGACTGGTCCTGGCTGGTACAGGACTTACTCAGGACTTGCCCGGGCAAGGTTCTGCGCAGTGCAAAAACTTCACACCCGTACTAAAATGAAATCTACTCATTACATTTTCGATTTTTTTGTTGTATCCCCCCTTTCTAGGCCCAATGCAACTTTCTAGGGGTCCGAGCATGGATTTGCAACAGTCGGATTTTTGGCCCCACGGGTTTACAAAAATGTTCGGGGTCCGGGCAAGTCTTGGCAGCCTTGGGCAAGGTGGTGGCAAGGTTTGGCAGCCTTGGAAAGGGTCCGGGCAAGGTTTGGCACACTTGGGCAGGGTCCGGGCAAGTCCTGGCACGTCCAGGACTTGTTCTGGCACGTCCAGGACTGGTCCTGGCTGGTTCAGGACTTTCTCAGGACTTGCCCGGGCAAGGTCCTGCGTAGTGCAAAAACTTCACCCCCGTACCAAAATGTAATCTACTCGTTACGTTTTCGATTTTTTTGTTGCATCCCCCCATTGTAGGCCCAATGCAACTTTCTAGGGGGTCCGGGCATGGATTTGCAACAGTCGGATTTTTGGCCCCATGGGTTGGCAACCATGTTCGGGGTCCTGGCAAGTCTTCGCAGCCTTGGGCAAGGTGGTGGCAAGGTTTGGCAGCCTTGGAAAGGGTCCGGGCAAAGTTTGGCACACTTGGGCAGGGTCCGGGCAAGTCCTGACACGTCCAGGACTAGGGCTGGCACGTCCAGGACTGGTCCTGGCTGGTTCAGGACTTACTCAGGACTTGCCCGGGCAAGGTTCTGCGTAGTGCAAAAATTTCACCCCCGTACCAAAATGAAATCTACTCGTTACATTTTCGATTTTTTGTTGCATCCCCCCTTTCTAGGCCCATTGCAACTTTCTAGGGGGTCCGGGCATGGATTTGCAACTGTCGGATTTTTGGCGCCATGGGTTGTCAACCATGTTCGAGGTCCGGGCAACTCCTGGCAGCCTTGGGCAAGGTGGTGGCAAGGTTTGGCAGCCTTGGAAAGGGTCCGGGAAAGTCCTGGCACGCCAGTACTGGTTCTGGCACGTCCAGGACTGGTCCTCGCTCGTTCAAGACTTACTCAGGACTTGCCCGGGCAAGGTTCTGCGCAGTGCAAAAACTTGACCCCCGTACCAAAATGAAATCTACTCGTTACATTTTCGATTTTTTTGTTGCATCCCCTCTTTCTAGGCCCAATGCAACTTTCTAGGGGGTCCGGGCATGGATTTGCAAAAGTCGGATTTTTGGCCCCATGGGTTGGCAACCATGTTCGGGCTCCGGGCAAGTCTTGGTAGCCTTGGGCAAGGTGGTGGCAAGGTTTGGCAGCCTTGGAAAGGGTCCGGGCAAGTCCTGGCA
This sequence comes from Inga laurina, assembly GCA_963855925.1. NCBI lineage: Eukaryota > Viridiplantae > Streptophyta > Magnoliopsida > Fabales > Fabaceae > Inga > Inga laurina. The sequence goes on along the minus strand of OY979713.1, from coordinate 1,003,541 downwards.
CGTCCACAACTGGTTCTGGCTCGTCCAGGACTGGTCCTGGCTGGTTCAGGACTTACTCAGGACTTGCCCGGGCAAGGTTCTACGCAGTGCAAAAACTTCACCCCCGTACCAAAATGAAATCTACTCGTTACATTTTCGATTTTTTTGTTTCATCCCCCCTTTCTAGGCCCATTGCAACTTTCTAGGGGGTCCGGGCATGGATTTACAACAGTCGGATTTTTGGCCCCATGGGTTGGCAACCATTTTCGGGGTCCGGGCAAGTCCTGGCACGTCCACAACTTGTTCTGGCTCGTCCAGGACTGGTCCTAGCTCGTTCAGGACTTACTCAGGTCTTGCCCGGGCAAGGTTCTGCGCAGTGCAAAAACTTCTCCCCCGTACCAAAATGAAACCTACTCGTTATATTTTCGATTTTTTTGTTGCATCCCCCCTTTCTAGGTCCAATGCAACTTTCTTAGGGGTCCAGGCATGGATTTGGAACAGTCGGATTTTTGGCCCCATGGGTTGGCAACCATGTTCGGGGTCCGGGCAAGTCTTGGCAGCCTTGGCCAAGGTGGTGGCAAGGTTTGGCAGCCTTGGAAAGGATCCGGGCAAGGTTTGGCACACTTGGGCAGGGTCCGGGCAAGTCCTGGCACGTCCAGGACTGGTTCTGGCACGTCCAGGACTGGTCCTGGCTGGTTCAGGACTTACCCAGGACTTGCCCGGGCAAGGTTCTGCGTAGTGCAAAAATTTCACCCCGTACCAAAATGAAATCTACTCGTTACATTTTCGATTTTTTTGTTGCATCCCCCTTTCTAGGGCCTATGCAACTTTCTTAGGGGTCCGGGCATGGATTTGCAACAGTCGGATTTTTGGCCCCATGGGTTGGCAACCATGTTCGGGGTCCGGGCTAGTCTTGGCAGCCTTGGCCAAGGTGGTGGCAAGGTTTGGCAGCCTTGGAAAGGATCCGGGCAAGGTTTGGCACACTTGGGCAGGGTCCGGGCAAGTCCTGGCACGTCCAGGACTGGTTCTGGCATGTCCAGGACTGGTCCTGGCTGGTTCAGGACTTACTCAGGGCTTGCCCGGGCAAGGTTCTGCGGAGTGCAAAAATTTCACCCCCGTACCAAAATGAAATCAACTCGTTACATTTTCGATTTTTTTGTTGCATCCCCCTTTCTAGGGCCAATGCAACTTTCTTAGGGGTCCGGGCATGGATTTGCAACAGTCGGATTTTTGGCCCCATGGGTTGGCAACCATGTTCGGGGTCCGGGCTAGTCTTGGCAGCCTTGGCCAAGGTGGTGGAAAGGTTTGGCAGCCTTGGAAAGGATCCGGGCAAGGTTTGGCACACTTGGGCAGGGTCCGGGCAAGTCCTGGCACGTCCAGGACTGGTCCTGGCACGTCCAGGACTGGTCCTGGCTGGTTCAGGACTTACTCAGGGCTTGCCCGGGCAAGGTTCTGCGGAGTGCAAAAATTTCACCCCCGTACCAAAATGAAATCTACTCGTTACATTTTCGATTTTTTTTGTTGCATCCCCCCTTTCTAGGGCCAATGCAACTTTCTTCGGGGTCCGGGCATGGATTTGCAACAGTCGGATTTTTGGCCCCATGGGTTGGCAACCATGCTCGGGGTCCGGGCAACTCTTGGCAGCCTTGGCCAATGTGGTGGCAAGGTTTGGCAGCCTTGGAAAGGATCCGGGCAAGGTTTGGCACGCTTGGGCAGGGTCCGGGCAAGTCCTGGCAAGTCCAGGACTGGTTCTAGCACGTCCAGGACTGGTTCTCGCACGTCCAGGACTGGTTCTGGCACGTCCAGGACTGGGGCTGGCACGTCCAGGACTAGTCCTGGCTGGTTCAGGACTTACTCAGGACTTGCCCGGGCAAGGTTCTGCGCAGTGGAAAAACTTCAACCCCGTACCAAAATGAAATCTACTCCTTACATTTTCAATTTTTTTGTTGCATCCCCCCTTTCTAGCCCCAATGCAACTTTCTAGGGGGTCCGGGCATGGATTTGCAACAGTCGGATTTTTGGCGCCACGGGTTGGCAACCATGTTCGGGTTCCGGGCAAGTCTTGGCAGCCTTGGGCAAGGTGATGGCAAGGTTTGGCAGCCTTGGAAAGGGTCCGGGCAAGTCCTGGCACGTCCAGCACTGGTTCTGGCACGTCCAGGACAGGTCCTAGCTTGTTCAAGACTTACTCAGGACTTGCCCGCGCCAGGTTCTGCGCAGTGCAAAAACTTCGCCCCCGTACCAAAATGAAATCTACTCCTTACATTTTCGATTTTTTTTGCATCCCCCGTTACTAGGCCAAATGCAAGTTTCTAGGGGGTCCGAGCATGGATTTGCAACAGTCGGATTTTATGCCCCATGGGTTGGCAACCATGTTTGGGGTCCGGGCAAGTCTTGTTAGCCTTGGGCAAGGTGGTGGCAAGGTTTGGCAGACTTGGAAAGGGTCCGGGCAAGGTTTGGCACACTTGGGCAGGGTCCGGGCAAGTCCTGGCACGTCCAGGACTGGTTCTGGCATGTCCAGGACTGGTTCTGGCTGGTTCAGGACTTACTCAGGACTTGCCCGGGCAAGGTTCTGCGCAGTGCAAAAACTTCTCCCCCGTACCAAAATGAAACCTACTCGTTATATTTTCGATTTTTTTGTTGCATCCCCCCTTTCTAGGTCCAATGCAACTTTCTTAGGGGTCCGGGCATGGATTTGCAACAGTCGGATTTTTGGCCCCATGGGTTGGCAACCATGTTTGGGGTCCGGGCAAGTCTTGGCAGCCTTGGGCAAGGTGGTGGCAAGGTTTGGCAGCCTTGGAAAGGGTCCGGGCAAGGTATGGCACACTTGGACAGGGTCCGGGCAAGTCCTGACACGTCCAGGACTGGTTCTGGCACGTCCAGGACTGGTTCTGGCTTGTTCAGGACTTACTCCGGACTTGCCCGGGCAAGGTTCTGCGCAGTGCAAAAACTTCTCCCCCGTACCAAAATGAAACCTACTCGTTATATTTTCGATTTTTTTGTTGCATCCCCCCTTTCTAGGTCCAATGCAACTTTCTTAGGGGTCCGGGCATGGATTTGCAACAGTCGGATTTTTGGCCCCATGGGTTGGCAACCATGTTCGGGGTCCGGGCAAGTCTTGGCAGCCTTGGCCAAGGTGGTGGCAAGGTTTGGCAGCCTTGGAAAGGATCTGGGCAAGGTTTGGCACACTTAGGCTGGGTCCGGGCAAGTCCTGGCACGTCCAGGACTGATTCTGGCACGTCCAGGACTGGTTCTGGCACGTCCAGGACTGGTGCTGGCTGGTTCAAGACTTACTCAGGACTTGCCCGGGCAAGGTTCTATGCAGGGCAAAAACTTCACCCCCGTACCAAAATGAAATCTACTCGTTATATTTTCGATTTTTTTGTTGCATCCCCCCTTTCTAGGCCCAATCCAACTTTCTAGGGGGTCCGGGCATGGATTTGCAACAGTCGGATTTTTGGCCCCATGGGTTGGCAACCATGTTCGGGGTCCGGGCAAGTCTTGGCAGCCTTGGGCAAGGTGGTGGCAAGGTTTGGCAGCCTTGGAAAGGTTCCGGGCAAGTCCTGGCACGTCCAGCACTCGTTCTGGCACGTCCAGGACTGGTCCTCGCTCGTTCAGGACTTACTCAGGACTTGCCCGGGCAAGGTTCTGCGCAGTGCAAAAACTTCACCCCCGTACCAAAATGAAATCTACTCGTTACATTTTCGATTTTTTTGTTGCATCCCACCTTTCTAAGCCCAATGCAACTTTCTAGGGGGTCCGGGCATGGATTTGCAACAGTCGGATTTTTGGCCCCATGGGTTGGCAACCATGTTCGGGGTCCAGGCAAGTCTTGGCATTCTTGGACAAGGTGGTGGCAAGGTTTGGCAGTCTTGGAAAGGGTCCAGGCAAGTCCTGGCACGTCCAGCACTGGTTCTGGCATGTCCTGGACTGGTCCTAGCTCATTCAGGACTTACTCAGGACTTGCCCGGGCAAGGTTCTGCGCAGTGCAAAAACTTCACCCCTTACCAAAATGAAATCTACTTGTTACATTTTCGATTTTTTTGTTGCATCCCCCCTTTCTAGGCCCAATGCAACTTTTTAAGGGGTCCGGGCATGGATTTGCAACGGTTGGATTTTTGGCCCCATGGGTTGGCAACCATGTTCGGGGTCCGGGCAAGTCTTGGCAGCCTTGGGCAAGATGGTGGCAAGGTTTGGCAGCCTTGGAAAGGGTCCGGGGAAGGTTTGGCACACTTGGGCAGGGTCCGGGCAAGTCCTGGCACGTCCACAACTGGTTCTGGCTCGTACAGGACTGGTCCTGGCTGGTTCAGGACTTACTCAGGACTTGCCCGGGCAAGGTTCTGCGCAGTGCAAAAACTTCACCCCCGTACCAAAATGAAATCTACTCGTTACATTTTCGATTTTTTTGTTTCATCCCCCCTTTCTAGGCCCATTGCAACTTTCTAGGGGGTCCGGGCATGGATTTACAACAGTCGGATTTTTGGCCCCCTGGGTTGGCAACCATTTTCGGGGTCCGGGCAAGTCCTGGCACGTCCACAACTGGTTCTGGCTCGTCCAGGACTGGTCCTAGCTCGTTCAGGACTTACTCAGGTCTTGCCCGGGCAAGGTTCTGCGCAGTGCAAAAACTTCTCCCCCGTACCAAAATGAAATCTACTCGTTATATTTTCGATTTTTTTGTTGCATCCCCCCTTTCTAGGTCCAATGAAACTTTCTTAGGGGTCCGGGCATGGATTTGGAACAGTCGGATTTTTGGCCCCATGGGTTGGCAACCATGTTCGGGGTCCGGGCAAGTCTTGGCAGCCTTGGCCAAGGTGGTGGCAAGGTTTGGCAGCCTTGGAAAGGATCCGGGCAAGGTTTGGCACACTTGGGCAGGGTCCGGCCAAGTCCTGGCACGTCCAGGACTGGTTCTGGCACGTCCAGGACTGGTCCTGGCTGGTTCAGGACTTACCCAGGACTTGCCCGGGCAAGGTTCTGCGTAGTGCAAAAATTTCACCCCGTACCAAAATGAAATCTACTCGTTACATTTTCGATTTTTTTGTTGCATCCCCCTTTCTAGGGCCTATGCAACTTTCTTAGGGGTCCGGGCATGGATTTGCAACAGTCGGATTTTTGGCCTCATGGGTTGGCAACCATGTTCGGGGTCCGGGCTAGTCTTGGCAGCCTTGGCCAAGGTGGTGGCAAGGTTTGGCAGCCTTGGAAAGGATCCGGGCAAGGTTTGGCACACTTGGGCAGGGTCCGGGCAAGTCCTGGCACGTCCAGGACTAGTTCTGGCACGTCCAGGACTGGTCCTGGCTGGTTCAGGACTTACTCAGGGCTTGCCCGGGCAAGGTTCTGCAGAGTGCAAAAATTTCACCCCCGTACCAAAATGAAATCAACTCGTTACATTTTTGATTTTTTTGTTGCAACCCCCTTTCTAGGGCCAATGCAACTTTCTTAGGGGTCCGGGCATGGATTTGCAACAGTCGGATTTTTGGCCCCATGGGTTGGCAACCATGTTCGGGGTCCGGGCTAGTCTTGGCAGCCTTGGCCAAGGTGGTGGCAAGGTTTGGCAGCCTTGGAAAGGATCCGGGCAAGGTTTGGCACACTTGGGCAGGGTCCGGGCAAGTCCTGGCACGTCCAGGACTGGTTCTGGCACGTCCAGGACTGGTCCTGGCTGGTTCAGGACTTACTCAGGGCTTGCCCGGGCAAGGTTCTGCGGAGTGCAAAAATTTCACCCCCGTACCAAAATGAAATCTACTCGTTACATTTTCGATTTTTTTGTTGCATCCCCCCTTTCTAGGGCCAATGCAACTTTCTTCGGGGTACGGGCATGGATTTGCAACAGTCGGATTTTTGGCCCCATGGGTTGGCAACCATGCTCGGGGTCCGGGCAAGTCTTGGCAGCCTTGGCCAATGTGGTGGCAAGGTTTGGCAGCCTTGGAAAGGATCCGGGCAAGGTTTGGCACGCTTGGGCAGGGTCCGGGCAAGTCCTGGCACGTCCAGGACTGGTTCTAGCACGTCCAGGACTGGTTCTGGCACGTCCAGGACTGGTTCTGGCACGTCCAGGACTGGGGCTGGCACGTCCAGGACTAGTCCTGGCTGGTTCAGGACTTACTCAGGACTTGCCCGGGCAAGGTTCTGCGCAGTGGAAAAACTTCACCCCCGTACCAAAATGAAATCTACTCCTTACATTTTCAATTTTTTTGTTGCATCCCCCCTTTCTAGACCCAATGCAACTTTCTAGGGGGTCCGGGCATGGATTTGCAACAGTCGGATTTTTGGCCCCATGGGTTGGCAACCATGTTCGGGGTCCGGGCAAGTCTTGGCAGCCTTGGGCAAGGTGGTGGAAAGGTTTGGCAGCCTTGGAAAGGTTCCGGGCAAGTCCTGGCACGTCCAGCACTGGTTCTGGCACGTCCAGGACTGGTCCTCGCTCGTTCAGGACTTACTCAGGACTTGACCGGGCAAGGTTCTGCGCAGTGCAAAAACTTCACCCCCGTACCAAATTGAAATCTACTCGTTACATTTTCGATTTTTTTGTTGCATCCCACCTTTCTACGCCCAATGCAACTTTCTAGGGGGTCCGGGCATGGATTTGCAACAGTCAGATTTTTGGCCCCATGGGTTGGCAACCATGTTCGGGGTCCAGGCAAGTCTTGGCATTGTTGGACAAGGTGGTGGCAAGGTTTGGCAGTCTTGGAAAGGGTCCAGGCAAGTCCTGGCACGTCCAGCACTGGTTCTGGCATGTCCTGGACTGGTCCTAGCTCATTCAGGACTTACTCAGGACTTGCCCGGGCAAGGTTCTGCGCAGTGCAAAAACTTCACCCCTTACCAAAATGAAATCTACTTGTTACATTTTCGATTTTTTTGTTGCATCCCCCCTTTCTAGGCCCAATGCAACTTTTTAAGGGGTCCGGGCATGGATTTGCAACGGTTGGATTTTTGGCCCCATGGGTTGGCAACCATGTTTGGGGTCCGGGCAAGTCTTGGCAGCCTTGGGCAAGGTGGTGGCAAGGTTTGGCAGCCTTGAAAAGGGTCCGGGCAAGGTTTGGCACACTTGGGCAGGGTCCGGGCAAGTCGTGGAACGTTCAGGACCGGTTCTAGCACGTCCAGGACTGGTCCTGGCTGGTTTAGGACTTACTCAGGACTTGCCCGGGCAAGGTTCTGCGTAGTGCAAAAACTTCACCCCATACCAAAATGAAATCTACTCGTTACATTTTCGATTTTTTTGTTGCATCCCCCCTTTCTAGGCCCAATGCAACTTTCTAGGGGGTCCGGGCGTGGATTTGCAACAGTTGGATTTTTAGCCCCCTGGGTTGGCAACCATGTTTAGGGTCCGGACATGTCTTGGCAGCCTTGGGCAAGGTGGTGGCAAGGTTTGGCAGGCATGGAAAGGGTCCGGGCAAGGTTTGGCACACTTGGGCAGGGTCCGGACAAGTCCTGGCACGTCCAGGACGGGTTCTGGCACGTCGAGGACTGGTCCTGGCTGGTTCAGGACTTACTCAGGACGTGCCCTGGCAAGGTTCTGCGCAGTGCAAAAATTTCACCCCCGTACCAAAATGAAATCTACTCGTTACATTTTCGATTTTTCTTTTTTGCTTTCCCCCTTTCTAGGCCCAATGCACCTTTCTACGGGGTCCGGGCATGGATTTGCAACAGTCGGATTTTTGGCCCCATGGGTTGGCAACCATGTTCGGGGTCCGGGCAAGTCTTGGCAGCCTTGGGCAAGGTGGTGGCAAGGTTTGGCAGCCTTGGAAAGGGTCCGGGCAAGTCCTGGCACGGCCAGCACCGGTTCTGGCACGTCCAGGACTGGTCCTGGCTGGTTCAGGACTTACTCAGGACTTGCCCGGGCAAGGTTCTGCGCAGTGCAAAAACTTCACCCCCGTACCAAAATGAAATCTACTCGTAACATTTTTGATTTTATTGTTGCATCCCCCCTATCGAGGCCCAATGCAACTTTCTAGGGGGTCCGGGCAAGGATTTACAACACTCGGATTTTTGGCCCCATGAGTTGGCAACCATGTTCGGGGTCCGGGCAAGTCTTGGCAGCCTTGGGCAAGGTGGTGGCAGGGTTTGGCAGTCTTGGAAAGGGTCCGGCCAAGGTTTGGCACACTTGGGCAGGGTCCGGGCAAGTCCTGCCACGTCCAGGACTGGTTCTGACACGTCCAGGACTGGTCCTAGCTCGTTCAGGACTTACTCAGGACTTGCCCGGGCAAGGTTCTGCGCAGTGCAAAAACTTCACCCCCGTACCAAAATGAAATCTACTCGTTACATTTTTGATTTTTTGTTGCATCCCCCCTATCGAGGCCCAATGCAACTTTTAGGGGGTCCGGGAATGGATTTAATACAGTCGGATTTTTGGCCCCATGAGTTGGCAACCATGTTCGGGGTCCGGCCAAGTCTTGGCAGCCTTGGGCAAGGTGGTGGCAAGGTTTGGCAGCCTTGGTAAGGGTCCGGGCAAGTCCTGGCACGTCCAACACTTGTTCTGGCACGTCCAGGACTGGTCCTGGCTGGTTCAGGACTTACTGAGGACTTGCCCGGGCAAGGTTCTGCGTAGTGCAAAAACTTCACCCCTGTACGAAAATGAAATCTACTCGTTACATTTTCGATTTTTTTGTTGCATCCCTCCTTTCTAGGCCCAATGCAACTTTCTAGGGGGTCCGAGCATGGATTTGCAACAGTCGGATTTTTGGCCCCATGGGTTTACAACCATGTTCGGGGTCCGGGCAAGTCTTGGCAGCCTTGGGCAAGGTGGTGGCAAGGTTTGGCAGCCTTGGAAAGGGTCCGGGCAAGTCCTGGCACGTCCAGGACTGTTGCTGGCACATCTAGGACTGGTCCTGGCTGGTTCACAACTTACTCAGGACTTGCCCGGGCAAGGTTCTGCGCAGTGCAAAAATTTCACCCCCGTACCAAAATGAAATCTACTAGTAACATTTTCGATTTTTTTGTTGCATCCCCCCTATCGAGGCCCAATGCAACTTTCTAGGGGGTCCAGGCAAGGATTTGCAACAATCGGATTTTTGGCCCTATGGGTTGGCAACCACGTTCGGGGTACGGGCAAGTCTTGGCAGCCTGGGCAAGGTGGTGGCAAGGTTTGGTAGTCTTGGAAAGGGTCCGGGCAAGGTTTGGAACACTTGGGCAGGGTCCGGGCAAGTCCTGGCACGTCCAGGACTGGTTCTGGCCCGTCCTTGACTGGTGCTGGCTGGTTCAGGACTGGCCCGGGCAAGGTTCTGCGCAGTGCAAAAACTTCACCCCCGTACCAAATTGAAATCTACTCGTTACATTTTCCATTTTTTTGTTGCATCCCACCTTTCTAGGCCCAATGCAACTTTCTAGGGGGTCCGGGCATGGATTTGCAACAGTCGGATTTTTGGCCCCATATGGTGGCAACCATGTTCGGGGTCCGGCCAAGTCTTGGCAGCCTTGGGCAAGGTGGTGGCAAGGTTTGGCAGCCTTGGAAATGGTCCGGGCAAGGATTGGCACACTTGGGCAGGGTCCGGGCAAGTCCTGGCACGTCCAGGACTAGTGCTTGCACATCTAGGACTTGTCCTGGCTGGTTCAGGACTTAATTAGCACTTGCCCGGGCAAGGTTCTGCGCAGTGCAAAAATTTCACCCCGTACCAAAATGAAATCTACTAGTAACATTTTCGATTTTTTTGTTGCATCCCCCCTATCGAGGCCCAATGCAACTTTCTAGGGGGTCCGGGCAAGGATTTGCAACAATCGGATTTTTGGTCCTATGGGTTGGCAACCATGTTCGGGGTCCGGGCAAGTCTTGGCAGCCTTGGGCAAGGTGGTGGCAAGGTTTGGTAGTCTTGGAAAGGGTCCGGGCAAGGTTTGGCACACTTGGGCAGTGTCCGGGCAAGTCCTGCCACGTCCAGGACTGGTTCTGGCACGTCCCGGACTGGTCCTGGCTGGTTCAGGACTTACTCAGGACTTGCCCGGGCAAGGTTCTGCGCAGTGCAAAAACTTCACCCCCGTACCAAAATGAAATCTACTCGATACATTTTTGATTTTTTTGTTGCTTCCCCCCTTTCTAGGCCCAACGCAACTTTCTAGGGGGTCCGGGCATGGATTTGCAACGGTCGGATTTTTGGCCCCATGGGTTGGCAACCATGTTTGGGGTCCTGGCAAGTCTTGGCAGTCTTGGGCAAGGTGGTGGCAAGGTTTGGCAGCCTTGGAATGGGTCCGGGCAAGGTTTGGCACACTTGGGTAGGGTCCGGGCAAGTCCTGGCACGTCCAGGACGAGTTCTGGCACGTCCAGGACTGGTGCTGGCTGGTTCAGGACTTACTCAGGACTTGCCCGGGCAAGGTTCTGCGCAGTGCAAAAACTTCACCCCCGTACCAAAATGAAATCTACTCGTTACATTTTCCATTTTTTTGTTGCATCCCCCCTTTCTAGGCCCAATGCAACTTTCTAGGGGGCCGGGCATGGATTTGCAACAGTCGGATTTTTGGCCCCATGGGTTTCCAACCATGTTCGGGGTCCGGGCAAGTTTTGGCAGCCTTGGGCAAGGTGGTGGCAAGGTTTGGCAGCCTTGGAAAGGGTCCGGGCAAGGTTTGACACACTTGGGTAGGGTTCGGGCAAGTCCTGGCACGGCCAGGACTGTTGCTGGCACATCTAGGACTGGTCCTGGCTGGTTCAGGACTTACTCAGGACTTGCCCGGGCAATGTTCTGCGCAGTGCAAAAAGTTCACCCCCGTACCAAAATGAAATCTACTAGTAACATTTTCGATTTTTTTGTTGCATCCCCCCTATCGAGGCCCAATGCAACATTCTAGGGGGTCCGGGCAAGGATTTGCAACAATCGGATTTTTGGCCCTATGGGTTGGCAACCATGTTCGGGGTACGGGCAAGTCTTGGCAGCCTGGGCAAGGTGGTGGCAAGGTTTGGTTGTCTTGGAAAGGGTCCGGGCAAGGTTTGGCACAATTGGGCAGTGTCCGGGCAAGTCCTGACACGTCCAGGACTGGTTCTGGCACGTCCAGGACTGGTCCTGGCTGGTTCAGGACTTACTCAGGACTTGCCCGGGCAAGGTTCTGCGCAGTGCAAAAACTTCACCCCCGTACCAAAATGAAATCTACTCGTTACATTTTCGATTTTTTTGTTGCATCCCCCCTTTCTAGACCCAATGCAACTTTCTAGGGTGTCCCGGCATGGATTTGCAACAGTCGGATTTTTGGCCCAATGGGTTGTCAACCATGTTCGGGTTCCGGGCAAGTCTTGGCAGCCTTGGGCAAGGCTGTGGCAAGGTTTGGCAGCCTTGGAAAGGGTCCGGGCAAGTCCTGGCACGTCCAGCACTTGTTCTGGCACGTCCAGTACTGGTCCTGGCTGGTTCAGAACTTACTCAGGACTTGCCCGGGCAAGGTTCTCCACAGTGCAAAAACATCACCCCCGTACCAAAATGAAATCTACTCGTTACATATTCGATTTTTTTTGTTGCATCCCCCCTTTCTAGGCCCAATGCAACTTTCTAAGGGGTCCGGGCATGGATTTGCAACAGTCGGATTTTTGGCCCCGTGGGTTGGCAACCATGTTCGGGGTCCGGGCAAGTCTTGGCAGCCTTGGGCAAGGCGGTGGCAAGGTTTGGCAGCCTTGGAAAGGGTCCGGGCAAGGTTTGGCACACTTGGGCAGGGTCCGGGCAAGTCCTGGCAAGTCCAGGACTGGTGCCGGCACGTCCAGGACTGGTCCTGGCTGGTTCAGGACTTACTCAGGACTTGCCCGGGCAAGGTTCTGCGGAGTGCAAAAACTTCACCCCCGTACCGAAATGAAATCTACTCGTTACATTTTCGATTTTTTTGTTGCATCCCCCTTATCTAGGCCCAATGCAACTTTTAGGGGGTCCGGGCATGGATTTGCAACAGTCGGATTTTTGTTCCCATGGGTTGGCAACCATGTTCGGGGTCCGGGCAAGTCTTGGCAGCCTTGGGCAAGGTGGTGGCAAGGTTTGGCAGCCTTGGAAAGGGTCCGGGCAAGGTTTGGCACACTTGGGCAGTGTCCGGGCAAGTCCTGGCACGTTCAGCACTGGTTCTGGCACGTCCAGGACTGGTCCTGGCTGGTTCAGGACTTACTCAGGCCTTGCCTGGGCAAGGTTCTGCGCAGTGCAAAAACTTCACCCCCGTACCAAAATGAAATCTACTCCTTACATTTTCGATTTTTTTGTTGCATCCCCCCTTTCTAGGCCCAATGCAACTTTCTAGGGGGTCCGGGCATGGATTTGCAACAGTCGGATTTTTGGCCCCATGGTTGGCAACCATGTTTGGGGTCCGGGCAAGTCTTGGCAGCCTTGGGCAGGGTGGTGGCAAGGTTTGGCAGCCTTGGAAAGGGTCCGGGCAAGGTTTGGCACACTTGGACAGCGTCCGGGCAAGTCCTGGCACGTCCAGGACGAGTTCTGGCACGTCCAGGACTGGTGCTGGCTGGTTCAGGACTTACTCAGGACTTGCCCGGGCAAGGTTCTGCGCAGTGGAAAAACTTCACCCCCGTACCAAAATGAAATCTACTCGTTATATTTTCGATTTTTTTGTTGCATCCCCCCTTTCTAGGCCCAATGCAACTTTCTAGGATGTCCGGGCATGGATTTGCAACAGTCGGAATTTTGGCCCCATGGGTTGGCAACCATGTTCGGGTTCCTGGCAAGTCTTGGCAGCCTTGGGCAAGGCTGTGGCAAGGTTTGGCAGTCTTGGCAAGGGTCCGGGCAAGGTTTGGCACAGTTTGGCAGGGTCCGGGCAAGTCCTGACACGTCCAGGACTGGGGCTGGCACGTCCAGGACTTGTCCAGGCTTGTTCAGGACTTACTCAAGACTTGCTCGGGCAAGGTTCTGCGCAGTGCAAAAACTTCACCACCGTACCAAAATGAAATCTACTCGTTACATTTTCGATTTTTTTGTTGCATCCCCCCTATCGAGACCCAATTCAACTTTTAGGGGGTCCGGGCATGGATTTACAACAGTCGGATTTTTGGCCCCACGGGTTGGCAACCATGTTCGGTGTCCGGGCAAGTCTTGGCAGCCTTGGGCAAGGTGGTGGCAAGGTTTGGCAGCCTTGGAAAGGGTCCGGGCAAGTCCTCGCACGTCCAGCACTGGTCCTGGCTGGTTCAGGACTTACTTAGGACTTGCCCGGGCAAGGTTCTGCGCAGTTGAAAAACTTCACCCCCGTACCAAAATGAAATCTACTCGTTACATTTTCCATTTTTTTGTTGCATCCCCCCTTTCTAGGCCCAATGCAACTTTCTAGAGGGTCCGGGCATGGATTTGCAACAGTCGGATTTTTGGCCCCATGGGTTGGCAACCATGTTCAGGGTCCGGGCAAGTCTTGGCAGCCTTGGGCAAGGTGGTGGCAAGGTTTGGCAGCCTTGGAATGGGTCCGGGCAAGGTTTGGAACACTTGGGCAGGGTCCGGGCAAGTCCTGGCACGTCCAGGACTGGTTCTGGCCCGTCCTTGACTGGTGCTGGCTGGTTCAGGACTGGCCCGGGCAAGGTTCTGCGCAGTGCAAAAACTTCACCCCCGTACCAAATTGAAATCTACTCGTTACATTTTCCATTTTTTTGTTGCATCCCACCTTTCTAGGCCCAATGCAACTTTCTAGGGGGTCCGGGCATGGATTTGCAACAGTCGGATTTTTGGCCCCATATGGTGGCAACCATGTTCGGGGTCCGGCCAAGTCTTGGCAGCCTTGGGCAAGGTGGTGGCAAGGTTTGGCAGCCTTGGAAATGGTCCGGGCAAGGTTTGGCACACTTGGGCAGGGTCCGGGCAAGTCCTGGCACGTCCAGGACTAGTGCTTGCACATCTAGGACTTGTCCTGGCAGGTTCAGGACTTAATTAGCACTTGCCCGGGCAAGGTTCTGCGCAGTGCAAAAATTTCACCCCCGTACCAAAATGAAATCTACTAGTAACATTTTCGATTTTTTTGTTGCATCCCCCCTATCGAGGCCCAATGCAACTTTCTAGGGGGTCCGGGCAAGGATTTGCAACATTCGGATTTTTGGCCCTATGGGTTGGCAACCATGTTCGGGGTCCGGGCAAGTCTTGGCAGCCTTGGGCAAGGTGGTGGCAAGGTTTGGTAGTCTTGGAAAGGGTCCGGGCAAGGTTTGGCATACTTGGGCAGTGTCCGGGCAAGTCCTGGCACGTCCAGGATTGGTTCTGGCACGTCCTGGACTGGTGCTGGCTGGTTCAGGACTTACTCAGGACTGGCACGGGCAAGGTTCTGCGCAGTGGAAAAATTTCACCCCCGTACCAAAATGAAATCTACTCGTTACATTTTCAATTTTTTTGTTGCATCCCCCCTTTCTAGGCCCAATGCAACTTTCTAGGGGGTCCGGGCATTGATTTGCAACAGTCGGATTTTTGGCCCCATGGGTTGGCAACCATGTTCAGGGTCCAGGCAAGTCTTGGCATCCTTGGGCAAGGTGGTGGCAAGGTTTGGCAGCCTTGGAAAGGGTCCGGGCAAGGTTTGGAACACTTGGGCAGGGTCCGGGCAAGTCCTGGCACGTCCAGGATTGGTTCTGGCACGTCCTGGACTGGTGCTGGCTGGTTCAGGACTTACTCAGGACTGGCCCGGGCAAGGTTCTGCGCAGTGCAAAAACTTCACCCCCGTACCAAAATGAAATCTACTCGTTACATTTTCCATTTTTTTGTTGCATCCCCCCTTTCTAGGCCCAATGCAACTTTCTAGGGGGTCCGGGCATGGATTTGCAACAGTCGGATTTTTGGCCCCATGGGATGGCAACCATGTTCGGGGTCCGGGCAAGTCTTGGCAGCCTTGGGCAAGGTGGTGGCAAGGTTTGGCAGCCTTGGAAAGGGTCCGGGCAAGGTTTGGAACACTTGGGCAGGGTCCGGGCAAGTCCTGGCACGTCCAGGATTGGTTCTGGCACGTCCTGGACTTGTGCTGGCTGGTTCAGGACTTACTCAGGACTGGCCCGGGCAAGGTTCTGCGCAGTGCAAAAATTTCACCCCCGTACCAAAATGAAATCTACTAGTAACATTTTCGATTTTTTTGTTGCATCCCCCCTATCGAGGCCCAATGCAACTTTCTAGGGGGTCCCGGCAAGGATTTGCAACAATCGGATTTTTGGCCCTATGGGTTGGCAACCATGTTCGGGGTCCGGGCAAGTCTTGGCAGCCTTGGGCAAGGTGGTGGAAAGGTTTGGCAGCCTTGGGAAGGGTCCGAGCAAGTCCTGGCACGTCCAGCACTGGTTCGGGCACGTCCAGCACATGTCCTGTCTGGTTCAGGACTTACTTAGGACACTCCCGGGTAAGGTTCTACGCAGTGTAAAAACTTCACCCCCGTACCAAAATGAAATCTACTCGTTACATTTTCGATTTTTTTGTTGCATCACCCCTTTCTAGGCCCAATGCAACTTTCTAGGGGGTCCGGGCATGGATTTGCAACAGTCGGATTTTTGGCCCCATGGGTTGGCAACCATGTTCAGGGTCCAGGCAAGTCTTGGCAGCCTTGGCCAAGGCGGTGGCAAGGTTTGGCAGCCTTGGAAAGGGTCCGGGCAAGGTTTGGAACACTTGGGCAGGGTCCGGGCAAGTCCTGGCACGTCCAGGATTGGTTCTGGCACGTCCTGGACTTGTGCTGGCTGGTTCAGGACTTACTCAGGACTGGCCCGGGCAAGGTTCTGCGCAGTGCAAAAACTTCACCCCCGTACCAAAATGAAATCTACTCGTTACATTTTCCATTTTTTGTTTGCATCCCCCCTTTCTAGGCCCAATGCAACTTTCTAGGGGGTCCGGGCAAGGATTTGCAACAGTCGGATTTTTGGCCCCATCGGTTGGCAACCATGTTCGGGGTCCGGGCAAGTCTTGGCAGCCTTGGGCAAGGTGGTGGCAAGGTTTGCCAGCCTTGGAAAGGGTCCGGGCAAGGTTTGGCACACTTGGGCACGGTCCGGGCAAGTCCTGGCACGTCCACCACTGGTTCTGGCACGTCCAGGACTCGTCCTGGCTGGTTCAGGACTTACTCAGGACTTGCCCGGGCAAGGTTCTGCGGAGTGCAAAAATTTCACCCCTGTACCAAAATGAAATCTACTCGTAACATTTTCGATTTTTTTGTTGCATCCCCCCTATCGAGGCCCAATGCAACTTTCTAGGGGGTCTGGGCAAGGATTTGCAACAATCGGATTTTTGGCCGTATGGGTTGGCAACCATGTTCGGGGTACGGGCAAGTCTTGGCAGCCTGGGCAAGGTGGTGGCAAGGTTTGGTAGTCTTGGAAAGGGTCCTGGCAAGGTTTGGCACACTTGGGCAGTGTCCGGGCAAGTCCTGACACGTCCAGGACTGGTTCTGGCACGTCCATGACTGTTCCTGGCTGGTTCAGGACTTACTCAGGACTTGCCCGGGCAAGGTTCTGCGCATTGCAAAAACTTCACCCCCGTACCAAAATGAAATCTACTCGTTACATTTTCGATTTTTTTGTTGCATCCCCCCTTTCTAGACCCAATGCAACTTTCTAGGGTGTCCGGGCATGGATTTGCAACAGTCGGATTTTTGGCCCCATGGGTTGTCAACCATGTTCGGGTTCCGGGCAAGTCTTGGCAGCCTTGGGCAAGGCTGTGGCAAGGTTTGGCAGTCTTGGCAAGGGTCCGGGCAAGGTTTGGCACAGTTTGGCAGGGTCCGGGCAAGTCCTGACACGTCCAGGACTGGTGCTGGCACGTCCAGGACTGGTTCTGGCTGGTTCAAGACTTACTCAGGACTTGCCCGGGCAAGGTTCTGCGCAGTGCAAAAACTTCACCCCCGTACCAAAATGAAATCTACTCGTTACATTTTCGATTTTTTTGTTGCATCCCCAATATCGAGGCCCAATTCAACTTTTAGGGGGTCCGGGCATGGATTTACAACAATCGGATTATTGGCCCCATGGGTTGGCAACCATGTTCGGGGTCCGGGCAAGTCTTGGCAGCCTTGGGCTAGGTGGTGGCAAGGTTTGGCAGCCTTGGAAAGGGTCCGGGCAAGTCCTGGCACGTCGAGCACTGGTTCTGGCACGTCCAGGACTTGTCCTGTCTGGTTCAGGACTTACTAAGGACTTACCCGGGCAAGGTTCTGCGCAGTGAAAAAACTTCACCCCCGTACCAAAATTAAATCTACTCGTTACATTTTCGATTTTTTTGTTGCATCCCCCCTTTCTAGGCCCAATGCAACTTTCTAGGGGGTCCGGGCATGGATTTGCGATAGTCGGATTTTTGGCCCCATGGGTTGGCAACCATGTTCGGGGTCCGGGCAAGTCTTGGCAGCCTTGGGCAAGGTGGTGGCAAGGTTTGGCAGCCTTGGAAAGGGTCCGGGCAAGGTTTGGCACACTTGGGCAGGGTCCGGGCAAGTCCTGGCAAGTCCAGGACTGGTGCTGGCACGTCTAGGACTGGTCCTGGCTTACTCAGGACTTGCGCGGGCAAGGTTCTCCGCAATGCAAAAACTTCACCCCCGTACCAAAATGAAATTTACTCCTTACATTTTCAATTTTTTTGTTGCATCCCCCTTTCTAGGCCCAATGCAACTTTCTAAGGGGTCCGAGCATGGATTTGCAATAGTCGGATTTTTGGCCCCATGGATTGGCAACCATGTTCGGGGTCCGGGCAAGTCTTGGCAGCCTTGGGCAAGGTGGTGGCAAGGTTTGGCAGTCTTGGAAAGGGTCCGGGCAAGGTTTGGCATAGATTTGCAGTGTCCGGGCAAGTCCTGCACGTCCAGGACTGGGCCTGGCACGTCCAGGACTAGTCCTGGCTGGTTCAGGACTTACTCAGGACTTGCCCGGGCAAGGTTCTGCGCAGTGCAAAAACTTCACCCCGTACCAAAATGAAATCTACTCGTTACATTTTCGATTTTTTTGTTGCATCCCCCCTTTCTAGGCCCAATGTAACTTTCTAGGGGGTCCGGGCATGGATTTGCAACAGTCGGATTTTTGGCCCCATTTGTTGGCAACCATGTTCGGGGTCCGGGCAAGTCTTGGCAGCCTTGGGCAAGGTGGTGGAAGGTTTGGCAGTCTTGGCAAGGGTCCGGGCAAGGTTTGGCATAGTTTGGCAGCGTGCGGACAAGTCCTGACACGTCCAGAACCGGGGCTGGCACGTCCAGGACTGGTCCTGGCTGGTTCAGGACTTACTCAGGACTTGCCCGGGCAAGGTTCTGCGCAGTGCAAAAACTTCACCCCCGTACCAAAATGAAATCTACTCGTTACATTTTCGATTTGTTTGTTGCATCCCACCTATCGAGGCCTAATGACACTTTTTGGGGGTCCGGGCATGGATTTACAACAGTCGGATTTTTGGCCCCATGGGTTGGCAACCTTGTTCAAGGTCCGGGCAAGTCTTGGCAGCCTTGGGAAAGGTGGTGGCAAGGTTTGGCAGCCTTGGAAAGGGTCCGGCCAAGTCCTGGCACGTCCAGCACTGGTTCTGGCACGTCCAGGACTGGTCCAAGCTCGTTTAGGACTTACTCAGGACTTGCCTAAGCAAGGTTCTGCGCAGTCCAAAAACTTCTCCCCCGTACCAAAATGAAATCTACTAGTTACATTTTCGATTTTTTTGTTGCATCACCCCTATCAAGGCCCAATGCAACTTTAAGGGGGTCCGGATACGGATTTACAACAGTCGGATTTTTGGCCCCATGGGTTGGC
>OY979713.1:860000-977500 GCA_963855925.1 Inga laurina | reverse complement strand
TGGACCATTCGTGACAAGCGGACCAGTCAGGCCTCAGCCCATTAAATTCTACAAGGTAATAAGGGACTTAGATGTCTTCAAGTGTGCCCTTTCTCCGGCGTCGAAAAAAAGGGGTTCAACACGAGGACTTCCAGGAGGCCACCCATCCTAGTACTGCTCTCACCCAAGAACGATTAATTGCAAAGCTCTAATGGGATCCGGTTGATGACTGCTTGTATGATCTAACTTGATAAGTGATACACAATCATTAACTATATTACCACCTGCATGAAATCCTACATGAGCTGCAGGACCCGTTGCCCCAACGCAAGTGTCAATGTCGGGCCAACCCTATCGGTTCAACTGATTTGACCGCATGCCATAATCCAAAATTCCGTGAGACCGGCTCCTGGTGGGATGGATGTTCTATCCGGTTATGCCGTGGGCCATAGGCAATGAACAGACCGGTCGGGCCTTAGCCCATTAAATTCTACAAGGCAAAAAAAGACCTGGATGTCTTCAAGCATGCCCTTTCTCCGGCCTCACAAAAAAGGGGTTCAACACGAGGACTTCTAGGAGGTTACCCATCCTAGTACTACTCTATCCCAAGCATGCTTAAATACAGGCTCTAATGGGATTCAGTGTATGAGTGCTGGTATGATCGAACCCGATAGGTGAGACGTAATCATTAACTATATTGCAACCGACGTGAATTCCAACACGAGCTGCAAGCCCCGTATGCCCAAACCCTGGTGTTGATGTCAGGCCAACCTGACCAGTCCAACTTGTTTGAATATATGCTGGTCCGAGATGGACGGTCCAGCCAGTCAGGCCGTAGGCCATGCGTGACGAGTAGACCATCTACCCTTGGCCCATTAAATTCTACAGGGGAAAAAGGGATGTGGACATCTTTAGCATGCCCTTTCTCTGGCCTCACAAAAAAGGGGTTCAATACGAGGACTTCTAAGAGGTCATCCATCCTAGTACTACTCTATCCCAAGCACGCTTAACTGTAGAGCTCTGATGGGATCTGGTGAATGAGTGCTGGTATGATCGAACCCGATAGGTGAGACGCAATCAATAACTATATTGCCATCGGCGAGAATTCCAACACGAGCTGTTAGTCCCGTATGCTCTAACATGGGTGTTGATGTCGGGCCTACCCGATCGGTCCAACTTGTTTGACTGCATACCGGTCCGTAGGTAATACCGCATTTTCATTCAATCAGCTGTGATCCAAAATTCTGCGAGACCAGCACCTAGTGGGATGGTATAACAGGTCAGTCCACAGGCCAAGATGGACGTTCCAGCCAGTCAAGCCTTGGACAAGAGTTTCCTTCAGTCCCTACTGATATAGCTCAACAACTATCGTTTATTGTGAGCAAGTTACAGAACTGTATACAAAGCAGCAAACCTAGGGTTGGAGTTTGAAGCAAAAATACAAAGCCAACAAACCTATCTGCCAAATATGCGCAATCCTAATTTTTAGGGCAGCAATTATTTAAATAATTGGAGAGAAAACAGAACCCAATCGCCACGTCAGCCTAATTTTACCCAAAATTTGAATTATTCTTCGAATTTCAATTATGCAACTGGACCCTATAACAGTTTGTAATCTGTGACTTCTCTTTCCAGCATGCCGCAAAATTCTCTTACTTCCAACCTCACTGATTCTGAACGCCAAATTAGAAGGGATAAGGGCCAATGTTATCACTGTGGTGAAAGATTTTCCCCTGGGCACCGTTGTAAACCATCGACTCTCAAATTAATGGAGATTACTGAAGAATTTTCAGAAGAGCATGTGCTTGAAGAGTGCGAAAATACCCCTGAATCCAATATTGTAGAAATTTCTCTTCATGCTATTCTTGG
Organism: Inga laurina; assembly: GCA_963855925.1. Taxonomy (NCBI): domain Eukaryota; kingdom Viridiplantae; phylum Streptophyta; class Magnoliopsida; order Fabales; family Fabaceae; genus Inga; species Inga laurina. Next base: position 975,652 of record OY979713.1, on the reverse strand, counting down.
TCATACATCTACTCCTACAATGAAGGTCCAAGGTACTCTTTGCTCTAAACAAGTTTTAATACTCATTGACAGCGGTTCTACTCATAATTTTGTTTCCAACAAGTTGGTGACTGCATTGGGATTGACGGTGGAGAAGCTTCCTCCCTTTGGTGTTCAAGTTGGAGATGGTTGCATGTCATCTTGTTCTTTAGCAGCTCAATTTCCCTCTTTTTGCCTTGAGGACAAGGCGCATTTTCAGGGGAGGAGTAATGATAGATCACTACCACGCCCTTTGCTGGTTTATTCCAGGAGAAAGAAACATGTGTCATAACAGGTGTCATTGGGTAGTTTTATAACATATGTCATAGGTCATAACAGGTGTCATAGGGTAGTTTTATAACATATGTCATAGGGTGGTTTTATTAGGAGGTTTTTAGGATTAGTTGGTCATTAAGTTTATCTTATTGTCAATTATTCTGTCTTATTCCTATTATCAGTTATTGTCAGTTTCTATATATATTTGTATGACAGTACTTGTAATTTTTATGAATGAATATATTGAAAGTTTATCCCTTTTCTCTAGAGATTTCAGATTCTGGCTCTAGAACTACCCTATTCTTCTTTTCTTGCCTAAACTATCATTGTTATAGAACCTAGTTCTATCAATGCCCTTTCTCTGGCCTCGTAAAAAGGGGGTTCAACACGAGGACTTCCAGGAGGTCACCCATCCTATTACTACTCTTAACCAAGCACGCTTAACTACAGAGCTCAGATGCTATATGGTGCATAAGTGCTAGTATGATCGAATATGATAGGTCAGACGCAATAATTAACTATATTACCACCGACGAGAAATCCTCTACAAGCTGTAGGCCCCCTGCCCCAACGCGGGTTTCCATGTCGAGCATGCCGATCCATGAGTTGTACCATATTTTCATTCAATCAGCTGTGACCCAAAATTCCGTGAGACTGGAGCATGGCGGGATAGTCCAATAGGTTAGTCTGCGGTCCAGGATAGACAGTCCAGTCGATTAGGCAATGGGCCATTTGTGACAAAGAGACCGGTCGGGCCTTGGCCCTTTAAATATTAGAAGTTAAAAAGGGACTCGAATATCTTCAAGCATTCCATTTCTCCTGCATCATAAAAAAGGGGTTCAATAAGAGGACTTCCAGGAGGTCAATCATCCTAGCACTACTCTCACCCAAGCACGCTTAACTGCACAGCTCTGATGGGATCCAGAGGATGAGTGCTTGTATGATCGAACCCGATAGGTGAGACGTAATCATTAACTATATTACCACCTACATGAAATACTACACGAGCTGTAGGACCCATTTGCCCCAATGCAGGTGTCGATGTGAGGCCAACCTGATCAGTCCAACTGGTTTAACAGCATACTAGTCTATAGGCCATCCCGCATTTTCATTCAATCAGCTGTGATCCAAAATTCTATGAGACCGACGCCTGGCTGGACAGTTCAACAGGTCAGACCGCGGGCCAGGATGGACGTTCCAATAGGTCATGCCATGGGCCATACGCGACAAGCAGACCGGCCAGGCCTCGGCCCATTAAATTCTATAAGGTAAAAAAGGACCTGGATGTCTTCAAGCATGCCCTTTATTCAGCCTTACAAAAAAAGGGTTCAACACAAGAACATCTAGGTGGTCACCCATCCTAGACTACTCTATCCTAAGTACGTTTAACTGTAAAGCTCTGATGTGATCTGATGGATGAGTGCTGGTATGATCGAACCCGATAGGTGAGACGCAATCATTAACTATATTACCACCTGCGTGAAGTTCTACACTAGCTGCAGGCCCCGTATAACCCAACGCGGGTGTCGATGTCAGGCCAACTCGACCGGTCCAACTGGTTTGACCGTATGCTGGTCCGTGGGCCGTACCGTATTTTCATTTAATCAGCCGTGATCCAAAATTCCGTGAGACCGGCTCCTGGTGGGACGGTCCAACAGGTTAGTTTGCGGGACAGGATGGACGTTCCAGCCGGTCAGGCCTTGGGCCATGTACGATGAGTGGACCGGTCAGGCCTTGGCCCGTTAAATTCTACAAAGTAAAAAGGGACCTGGATGGCTTTAAGCATGCCCTTTTTCCGGCCTCACAAAAAAGGGGTTCAACATAAGGACTTCTAGGAGGTCACCCATCCTAGTACTACTCTATCCTAAGCGCGCTTAACTACACAGCTCTGACGTGATCTGAAGGATGAGTGCTAGTATAATCGAGCTCGATAAGTGAGACGCAATCATTAACTATATTACCACTTGCGTGAAATCCTACACTAGTTGTAGGCCCCGTATGCCCCAACGCGGGTGTCGATGTTGGGCCAACCCGATCGGTCCAACTGGTTTGACCGCATGCCGGTCTGTGGGCTGTACCGCATTTTCGTTCAATTAGCCATGATCCAAAATTCTCTGAGACTGGTGCCTCGCGGGATGGTCGAACAGATCAGTCCATAAGCCGGGATGGACGGTCCATCCGGTCAGGCCGTGGGCCATGCTCGACGAGCAGACCAGTCGTGCCTTGGCCCAATAAATTCTACAAGGTAAAAAGGGACCTGGATGTCTTCAAGCATGCTCTTTCTCCGGCATCACATAAAAGGGGTTTAACACAACGACGTCCAGGAGGTCACCCATCCTAGTACTACTCTATCCCAATCATGCTTAACTACAGACCTCTGATAGGATTCGGTGCATGAGTGCTCATATGATCAAACCTGATAGGTGAGACGTAATCATTAATGATATTACCGCCTACGTGAAATCCTACACGAACTGCAGGCCCCGCTTGTCCCAATAAAGGTGTCGATGTCGGGTGAACCCGATCGATCCAACTGGTTTGACCGCATACTAGTCCGTGGGCCATACCGCATTTTCTTTCAATCAGCTGTGATCCAAAATTCTCTGAGACCGGCGCCTGGCGAGATGGTCCAACAAGTTAGTCTATGGGCCGGGATGGACGTTCTAGCCGGTCAGGCCTTAGGCCATGTACGATGAGTGGACAGGTCGGGCCTTGGCCTATTAAATTCTACAAAGTAAAAAGGGACCTGGATGGCTTCAAGCATGCCCTTTCTTCGGCCTCACAAAAAAGGTGTTCAACAAGAGGACTTCTAGGAGTTCACCCATCCTAGTACTACTCTATCCTAAGCACGCTTAACTATAGAGCTTTGACGGGATCCGATGGATAAGTGCTAGTATAATCGAGCCTGATAAGTGAGACATAATCATTAACTATGTTACCATCTGCGTGAAATCCTACACTAGCTGCGGACCCCGCATTCCTCAACGAGGGTGTCGATGTCGAGCCAACCTAATCGGTCCAGCAGGTTTGACCGCATGCCGGTCTGTGGGTCGTACTGCATTTTTGTTCAATCAGTCGTGATCCGAAATTCCAAGAGACTCATGCCTCGCGGGACGATCGAACAAGTCAATTCATGGGCTGGGATGGATGGTGTATCCGGTCAGGCCGTGGGCCATGAGCGACGATCAGACCAGTCGTGCATCGGCCCGGTAAATTCTACAAGGTAAAAAGGGGCCTGGATGTCTCTTTCTCCTGCATCACAGAAAAGGGGTTTAACACAACGACGTCTAAGATGTCACCCATCCTAGTATTACTCTATCCTAAGCACACTTAAAAGCAGAGCTTTGACGGGATTCGATGGATGAGTGTTAGTATAATCGAGCCCGATAAGTGAGACGTAATCATTAACTATATTACCACCTGTGTGAAATCCTATACTAGCTACATGCCCCGCATGCCCCAACGAGGCTGACGATGTCGGGCCAACCCAATCAGTCCAACTAGTTTGACCGCATGCCAGTCCATGGGCCGTACCGCATTTTCATTCAATCAGCCATGATCCAAAATTCTATGAGATCGGCACCTAGTGGGATAATCCAACAGGTCAGTCTGCGGACTGGGATAGCATTCTAGCCGGTCAGGCCCTAGGCCATTCATGACAAGTGGACCGATCAGGCCTCAGCCCGTTAAATTCTACAAGTTAAAAAGGGAGTTGGATGTCTTCAATCATACCCTTTCTCCAGCCTCGCAAAAAGGGGGTTCAACACAATAACTTCCAGGAGGTCACCTATCCTAGTACTACGCTCGCCCGAGCACACTTAACTACAGAGCTCTGATGGATCTGGTGGATGAGTACTTGTATGATCGAACCTGATAGGTGAGACGCAATCATTAACTATATTACCAACTGCACGAAATTCTACATGAGCTGTAGGACCCGTTTGCCCTAATGCAGCTGTCGATATTGGGCTATTCTGTAGGTCATACCTTATTTTCATTCAATCACCCGTGATCCAAAATTCTATCAGATCGGCACCTGGCGGGACAGTCCAATAGGACAGTCCGCGGGCCGGAATAGACGTTCCAGCCGGTCAGGCCTTGGGCCATGTGCGATGAACAGACCGGTTAGGCCTTGGCCCGTTAAATTCTACAAGGTAAAAAGGGACCTGGATGTCTTCAAGCATGCCCTTTCTTCGGCCTCGCAAAAAATGGGTTCAACACGAGGACTTCTAGGAGGTCACCCATCCTAGTACTACTCTATCTTAAGCACGCCTAACTTCGGAGCTCTAATGGGATCTGATGGATAAGTGCTTGTGTGATCGAACCCGATAGGTGAGACATAATCATTAACTCTTTTGCTACTGGCGTTAAATCCTACACGAGTTGCAAGCCCCAAATGTCGGTCCGTGGGTCGTACTGCATTTTCATTCAATTAGCTATGATCCAAAATTCTGTGAGATCGGTGCCTAGTGGTACGGTCCAACAGGTCAGTCCGCGGGCCGGGATAGACGATCCAGCCGGTCAAGCCTTGTGCCATTCATGATGAGTTGGCCGGTCGGGCCTCGGCACGTTAAATTCTATAAAGTAAAAAGGGGCTCAGATGTCTTCAAGCATGCCCTTTCTCACGTCTCATAAAAAAGGCGTTCAACACGAGGACTTCCAGGAGGTCACCCATCCTAGTATTACTCTCGCCCAAGCACGCTTAACGACGGAGCTCTGATGGGATCCGGTGGATGAGTGCTTATATGATCAAACCCGATAGGTGAGATGCAATCATTAACTATATTACCTCATGCGGGAAATCCTACATGAATTGCAAGCCCCAGTTGCCCCAACACAAGTGTCGATGTCAGGCCAACCCGATCGGTCCAACAACTTTGAGCGCATGCCTATCCTTGGGCCATACAGTATTTTCATTTAATCATCCATGAACAAAAATTCCACTAGACCAGCACCTGGATGGCTTCAAGCATGCCTTTTCTCCGGTCTCAAAAAAAGGGGTTTACCACGAGGACTTCCAGAAGGTCACCCATCTTAGTATTACTCTATCCGAAACAAGCTTAACTGCAGAGCTCTGATGGGATCTGGTACTTGAGTGATGGTATGATCGAACCTGATAGTTGAGACACAATCATTAACTATATTGCCATCGGCATTAAATCCTACACGAGCTACAGGCCCTGAATTCCCCAACGTGGGTGTTGATGTTGGGCCAACCCGATCGGTCCCTTGGTTTGACCTTATGCTGGTCCGTGGACTGTACCACATTCCATGAGAACGGTGCCTTTCAAGATGGTCTAACAGGTCGGTCCATAGGCCTGGATAGACTGTGCAGCTAGTCAGGCTGCGGGCTCTGCGCGACAAGCGGACCAATCGGACCTCAGCTCGTTAAATTCTACAAGTTAAAAAGGGAACCGGATGTCTTCAAGCATGCCCTTTCTCTGACCTCATAAAAAAGGGGTTTAATATGAGCACTTCCAAGAGGTTACCCATCCTAGTACTACTTTCGACCAATCACGCTTAACTGCAAAGCTCTGATAGGATCTAGTGCATAAGTGCTGGTATGATCGAGTCCAATAGGTGAGACGCAATCATTAACTATATTACCACCAAAGAGAAATCCTGCACGAGCTGTAGGCCCCACATGCCCCAAAGCGGGTTTCGATGTCGGGCCAACTCGATCAGTCCAACTAGTTTGACTGTGTGCTGATCAATGGCCTGTACCGCATTTTCATTCAATTAGCTGTGATCTAAAATTCCGCGATACCGGGCTTGGCGAGACAGCCCAATAGGTCAGTCCCCTGGCCATACGTGACGAGCAGACAAATCGGGCCTCGCCTTATTTAATTCTATAAGGTAGAAAGGGAGCAGGATTTCTTCAAACATGCTCTTTCTTCGGCCTCACAAAAAAGGCGTTCTACACTAGGACTTCCAGGAGGTCACCTATCCTAGTACTACTTCCATTCAAGCACACTTAACTACAAAGTTCTGATGGGATCCGGTACTTGAGTGTTGGTATGATCAAACTCGAAAGGAGAAACGCAATTATTAACTATATTACCATCGACGAGATATCATGTATGAACTGCAAGCCCCAATGCCACAATACGAGTTTCAATGTCTAGCCAACCCGATCGGTCCAATTGGTTTCACCGCATGCCGGTTCATGGGCCATACCATATTTTCATTCAATTAGCTGTGATTCAAGATTCCACGAGAATAGCCCCTGGCAAAATGGTCCAACCAGTCGATCGTGGGCCAGGATGAACAGTCCAACCAGTTAGCCCGTGGGCCATGTACGATGGGTAGACTGGTCGGGCCACGGCCCGTTAAATTCTATAATGTAAAAAGGGACTGGGATGTCTTCAAGCACGCCCTTTCTCTGGCCTCTCAAAAAAGGTGTTGAGCACAAGGACTTCCCAGGAGGTCAACCATCCTAATACTACTCTCACCCAAGCATGCTTAACGTAGAGCTCTGATGGGATCCGGTGCACAAGTGCTGGTATGATCGAACATGATTGGTGAGACGATATCATTAACTATCTTACTACTGACGAGAAATCCTGCATGAGCTGCAGGCCCCCATTTCCCTAACACGGGTTTCGATGTCGGGCCTACCCGATTGGTCCAACTGGTTTGACTGCATGTCGATTTGTAGGCTATACCGCATTTTCATTCATCAGCCGTGATTTAAAATTCCATGAGAACAGCGCCTGGCGAGATGGCTCAATTGGTCAGTTTGTGGGCCTGGATGGATGGTTCAACCGGTCAGCCATGGGCCATACGCGATAAGCAGATCGGTCGAACCTCGGCCAGTTAAATTGTAAACGATAAAAAGGCACCAGGATGTCTTCAAGCATGCCCTTTCTCCGGCCTCGCAAAAAATTGGTTCAACACGAGGACATCCTAGGAGGTCACCCATCCTATTACTACTCTCACCCAAGCATGCTTAGCTGTGGATTTCTGATGAGATCCGGTGCATTAATGCTGGTATGATTGAACCCGATAGGTGAGACGCAATCATTAACTATCATGTATAATTTAACAGGCCGAGGCTCGAACGATCTACCCGTCGCGAATGGCCTACAGCCGACCGGTTGGACCGTCCATCCCGGACAACAGACAGACTGGTTGGACATTTTTAGCCAGGCGCCGTTCTTGAGGAATTTTGGGTCATGGCTGATTGAATAAAAATGTTGAACGGCTCAAGAACTGGTATGTGGTCAAACCGGTTGGACCGATCGTACCGGTGGGATATCGAAACTCACGTTAGGGCATACGAGGCTTGCAGCTCTTGCAATATTTCTCGCCGGTGGTAATATAGTTAATGATTACGTCTTACCAATCAGGTATGATCATACTATTAGGATCGGAAGGCACAATGGAAGAATTTTTTTTTTCAAATTTTCACCGATCCTAATCGAGGATCTATCAATGGCATTTAAACCGAGTTAGAAGAATTCATACCTTTTGATTCAGGGTTTTTGATCTCTAGGAGCCAATACGTTAGGTCTATTCCCTCTACCGGTATCCACACGAATGCTTCTCCAACAGAGACTGCGTGCTAGTGCATCCAATGCCTCCTAGGGTTTTTTCTTGCGGCTCTCAATTCTCATACGCATATCAGTATGTCTACTCTATCAAGTTTATAACCTATGAGGGCTATTTTCAAACTTCAAAATTAATCATCATTAATTTCAAAATTAATTAACTATTAATTATCTTGATGAGCTAATTAAATAAATTCAGTTTAAATTAAATCTGTCTAACAGTTTTAATTTAACCTATTTATTTAATACAAATAAAGAGCCATTAGATTGAAGTTATCTTCATAAATTAAATCTGAGATACCATATCTCTATCATGTTAGTTATTAGATTTAATTTATCTTAATAAATTAAATTTAAAACTAACACAATATAATAATATCATATAATATATATACATATAATATGTATTTCGAAAGTTGGCAGTGTGCCAATAACTGTACTAACCCAAAAGTTGCAAGTGGCCTCTAGCAAGACATTACGACTACCCAATGTCAAGTCCCTTTTGTCACCAATATATCGGTCAAGGATGAGGCATGGATAATGTCATCCTCTTGTTCCTGACCATTACTTTCTCGATTCCTAAGTAGTCTAACAATAGAAATAGAAACTCTTTTCCATCGTAGTTTGGCCATACATTTCTTAAACTCACTCATCGAGGGGCCCAGTAATATCTCTCTACTAATGTGAGGGACAAATCCATCTTGATCATTCATATTTCTCTGCATGAAAAACCACCAAGCCCGATTGTAGCCTTTATCATCACCCGGTCAAAGGTGACTTTTGACTAGTTCAAAGCTTAGCAATTCTCATGTAGGAATCCATAATGACCTCAGGTCAAAGGGCATTGTAACGTGGTTATACATGAGAAAAGCTTATGACTTGATCCATGTAGCTTTCTCATAGTGGGTCGGTCTAGCACCTTGTACTCTTACAAGTGCCTAAGACTTTGATTCGTATCTCCATATCTTATCAAAGTCATACTGATCTTGTTTCATCTCTGCTCCCGCATAGATGACTGACCAGGGACATTTTAGGACAATCTTTATAATTTATCCAAGGATACAATTATCACAGTTAACATGCTAACAATATGATAACAGAATGGAGAAATTTCATTAAATTAATAATGTTCAAAGTGTAATGATTGGCCTTTTGGGCACAATTTCCAACACATACCAGCACTAATGCACCGGATTCTATCAGAACTCCACATATAAGCGTACTTGGGTGAGAATAGTACTAGGATGGGTGACCACCTGGGAAGTCCTCGTGTTGAACCCCTTTTTTGTGAGGCCGGATAACAAGCATGCATGAAGACATCCAGGTCCCATTTTTATTTCAACAGGAACACCTTGTGGCTTTTTACATCAAAGGGTTCTCTTTTTCTAGCAGATACAAATCTACCTATGACAGGGAATTGTTAGCCGTGGTGTTAGCACTCCAGAAATGGTGTCACTACCTCTTAGGACAACATTTTGTAGTGCGAACCAGCCTCAAGCATCTATTTGACCAGCAAGTTCTTACAAATAATCAATAGCTTTTAATCCTTAAATTACTTCCGTTTGACTTCAATATTATATACAAAGCTGGCTGAGACAATTTGGGAACTGATACACTGTCTAGAAGGCCCCAACATGTATAATTTTGTCATTTGGTCATGCCACTACCGCTAGATTTTCTAGGATTTGAAGAAGCATTGCTGCATGATCAGTTTATAGCACCTATCATATCTACCATTATAGCACATTCTAATTCAAAACCAGGTTATGCACTTGCAAATCAGAATCTATATTACTAGGGGCGTTTGGTGATACCTGAATGCTCTTTCTTACAAGCCAAATTGATTGAGGAATCTCATTTGACACCTTCTGGAGGACATGGTGGGTATTTGAAAGCTCTGAAAAGACTCTCAGGTACCTTCCATTGGCCACACATGAAATATGATGTCAAAAATTTTATTCAATAATGCCATATATGCCAAATGAATAAATATGAAACCTTTTCCCCTGCTAGCCTATTGCAACCTATTGAAGACTTGAGAAATACTGATTACCTTAAGGTTTCTCCATAACTAATGATCATCTTAGTTAGATGAATCATAGTTAAAGGCTTATAGGTATGATAGATAGTATTGAACTGGAGGAGGCCATAAATTGTTAAATAGATACGTAAATTTCTGGGTCTTACAAGATATTGTTCGGAGGTATCCTGACACTCTGATTGCCTTGCCATTGACAAGCTCTTAGGAAAGGATTTGTTGTTTGAGTATAATGAGGAATGTGAGAAGAGCATTATAAAGTTGTATAAGGGGTTGACACTCGCACCAGTGTTGATTATCTCATATCCTAGTGCGACCTATACGGTCTGTAGAGAAGTGACCTGAGTGGTCTGTAGTGAAGTGACCTGTATGGTCTATAGTGAAACATAAAAGAAAGGAATCAGATATATCCTGAGAGGTAGGGCAAAATGGTAGCGTAAGTCTCTTGACAGCTAAGGCCTCACAAGATGAGTTATCCCCTCATGATGTAAAGCTGGCAGTGATTATCATTGAGGTAGAATAATGATGATTAGAATATGCCTTTATAATATTGAGGATTAAGGTAGAATTAGAACCTCAGAACAATGCTAATGCTATGAGAACACAATCCAAATTTTTAAGGATTAGAATAGGAATATTGAATCCTAATTCAAGTATGTATGTATATCGGGTATAATTTGGGAACATGATTTCTTGGCTCAACGGATGTTAAGGTTCTAAGAGTTGAATCATAACCTGAGAATCAAATGCAATAGTTGAATTGAGTCTCAAGGAATTTGGAATAGCCTAAGTGATTTGAAATACTAGAATGTAATATAGAAATGTGAATGAGGTTTATGGAGGCTGCTAGTTGCTAATCTAACATAGGGAAGGATTTTAATCATAGAATATTCCCGTAAAGTTGTGATTATGCCTGGAGCTGGGGTGCTCCAGTGCTGTTTGTAGAAAGAAAGATGAGGAAGGAAATTAAGAAGAACATGCTCGACGGTATAAAGGAAAGCAACTATTACTCTCGTATCTTATATAATGATTATGTATATATGTTTCTACCATAGGATATATTCGTGTTATGAATATATGGTGGGTAGTAAGATCGATTGGGTTAATATGTCCTTAGGCAGTCAGACCTGATGGGTAGAGGCCTGAGGCTATAAGTCCAGTAATACCTATGGCATAAGGGTGATTCCTAGGGTAATAAGACCTAATGAGCATTCAAATATGCTAGGTGGACGCCTAGGCCATGGAAATTTTTTATACCACTAGTAAATGCCCACGATCATTAAGAATGCACTGGTAAATGCCCAGGGACCACATGATTTGTTTTACAAGAAGTAGACACCCAGGGGCCATATGACTTGGTTGACTAAGCACTTTGGTGTGGGACCAACGGTCTAGTGTTTGTTATGATATGCTTACTAGATGATTGTGGTTTGATGGTTTTTTTAGCATGTTTCATGAACATTACATAAGTATATGATAGGCTTAAGTAGAAAGAGTTAGACCCTAGAATGAATTCATAATACCTAATGGACTGTGTGTCCTGGTAGCTAGACTTGATTTGTATTCAGCAAATATGATGGACTGTATGACCTGAGGCCATAAGACCTTAGGGACTGGTATGTCCTTAAGACGATAGAATGTTATGTATTTGAGAATTGTTACGAGTAGAGGCTTTAGGCGGTAAGATCGATGTGCAGGTTTGCATGGGTTAGTGTCCTTGGGCCGTAAAACCTATATGCCTATCGCTATGGTTGTCCACTAGCGTGGTGACATTGGACTAGTGTATCTAGATTACACCTTGAGGTTGGCAGAACATTCAGACTGTATTAAGTTGTAGCTGAGGCAGTAAGTCTTGAGATAACTATGGCATGGGGGTGACTCCCTGGTCAGTAAGACTAGAATATCTAGCGCTACCGGAGTAGAATGAGTCATAAGGCTTGAAATCCATATAATGTGATCCAAGCGAAGTCCTGAAGAGACTATAAGGCTTGATATTATGATTCAAACAAAGTCTTGGAGGTTCTATAAAAAAAAAAGTCTCGGAGAGGCTATAAGGCCTGATATGCACATAGCATGATCTGGGTAGAGTCCTGAAGAGGCTGTGTGGCCTAAGAACCCAAGCGTTGTGAGAATGGACCAATGGGTCATGTGTTAAATGCTACATACTAGGTACAGAATGAATGAGAATGTTGTATGATGATTGTTGAATACTATATGAGATACTTGTTGATAATATGGTGAATTGTGTTGCATGTTCTATAAGCTACAAATATGAGCGATATACGGAGTGTCTAGAATGATTCCCCAAGGTATAGTAGTTAAAAATTTCAAGGATGAAATTTATTGAATGGGGGGAGAATTGTAATATCCCAAATATTGGAGCTAGAGGGTTGAGAATGAGCCTGAATTAAGGGGACTGCTAAGCCCTAGTTTAGCAAGAGTCCTAGGAAGGCATAAGAAAAAAAATGACTTGTAGAAACCGCACCCAGAATAAAATATGAATTTCGGTGCAAATTAGTCAGAAGAAAGTACCCGATTCCATTAGGATGTGTTAGAATGACATAGAACCTGACTTGGATCCAAAGGAAAAGGGAAATGGTGTCTAGAAAGAAGAACAAAGAGAAATGTAAAGAAAGGAAAGAACTAATCAAACAAGAAAAAATGTTGCCATAATCAAGGGCAAAGGAGATAATTGCCACTTGATCTTGAGGTCTAAATTGGAAGACAAGATGAAGGGTTAAGATTTGCTCTTGAAAAGCAAGAGCAATTATGAGGGTTGAAAATAAATTAACTCCCTCCCCTTAAGTCCATAATTTGGTCCAAAAGAGAAGAAAAGAAGGCAGGAACAAAAGTTAACAATTGTGGCTAAGGTATCTTCCAATTATTTCAAACTTGGAAAGTTTGGGCAAAAGGCAATCATTATTGAACGTTTTGGTCAAAAATTTCTCTCCTTTTTTAGTGTGAAGTTTTGTCAAAAATTAAGAAGAAAAGAGGAATGATAAAGCTTCATCAAAAGTGAATTAACCATATTTGGTTAATTAACTTGGCTTGGGCAAAAAGAGATTTTTTGGACCATATGCTTTTCCTTTTTTCCGTTGAGTAATCTTGGTCAAGTGTTTTATGAGGGATGAGGAGTGGATATTTAACCATTATCACTCTCTCATTTAGCTGCCCAAGTCACGCAAAAAGAAGGAAAATGAAAGAGGAAAGAGAAAGAAGACAAATGAAGAGCAAAGAAGTAAGGTGAGTCTTCTAGCTCAATTTTTACCTTCCAAATCACCTTTCTAGCTTTCGAGGTCTTCATAAATGTTGTTCCTCTCATCAAGAGCTTCATTTATATGGAGCCAAAGTTCGAGAAACAAAGAACAAGCTATAGTTAGTCAAAGAGGTAAGCTTAAGCTTTGATTTGAGCTTGTCATCTTGTGATTTGGTTGAGTTTTGTGGAATCCACTTTGCTACCCATATTTTTGGTCATAAAGGAGAATTAGGGTTTCAAGATGATTTGTTCATATAGATGTGGTTATATGATGTTTAAGAAGCATATGAGACTAGTTTGGTGGATGATTTGTGGAATTGGTGATTGTTGTGTTGTGAAGGCCATTTTCGGTCAGAATAAGGTATGGAGAAGGAATAGGATTTTACCAAATTTAAGGGTTCCAATGGATTACTTGGGCAAAATTGTGCTGGAATAAGTAGTGATCATGTTGGTAGAAGGGTTGAATAGAAAACCCTAAAAGTTGAAGTGATGGGAGTCAGTCAGATTCATGTTTAGTTTTTACCAGACAACCTTAGTGAAAAATTATGAAATTTTACAGAAATATAGTAGACATTCATAGCTTTCCAATGAGTCCAGGAATGAATTATTTTGATATCTGTAGAGAGAGTTGTAATTTTTGACAGTTAAGTAAGTAACAGAGAACATTCTGGACGTTCAAGTCTAGCAGTCATGATTTTCGATAATTCTGTGAAACATTAGATAATATCTAATAGTTTTGGGTATTTTTCCATCAAACTAAAATTAAATATATTTCCGTATAATTTTAGAACACTCCATTTTGATTTTTGTAGAATTAGTTATGGATTTTTGAAGTTGAGCTTTGTTTCTGGAATGCAATCTGGAACAGTAGTAGTTGGCCAAATTTCTGGGCAAAATGTGTAATCAGAAATTATCTTTGGATATTTTTTCATGAAATTAAATTTAAAGACTTTCATTTAGGCTATGGAATCAGTCAATTTGGAATTTTCTAGAATTAGATATGAATTTTCAAAGTTGATTGAAAATCTGTCAGTTTCTGAAAAATTATGAAACTATTGTTTGGCATTGATTTTGCAGAAACTGAGGTCAAAAATGGATTCCTTGAGTGAAAATATGTTAGAATAGCCTAGGTTAAAATTTCTAAAAAAGTATAGTCAGACCGGGTACAGTAGGGCCAAGACCGGGTCCCAGGGCATTTTTGTAAATTTTCAATATAGACTAATATAGCCACCAAAAATACTATGACAGTCTCTAAAGAGGTATATAAATGGTTTTAACCTAATTCTTGTACATTTGAAATTTTAGGACCGAATTAATCGCCTGAGCCGTTGGTACGTAGTTCGAGGAACTATTATTGTGTAACAAAAAGGGACATAAGGTACTAACTTTATCTCTCATATATTATGTGATAATTGATATGTTGTATGTTGTTGTATTTTGTGACATGAACACGTGCCTTGGGCATATTACCTAGCTGTGGTATGGGACTCAGCTGAGGTACACGGACATGTAGGGGATCCAAACAGTCATTTGGCCCTGAGTATTGTGTACACACATGTTATAGTATGAATTTTCATTTACATTATATGGTGCATTACATATTTAATTTTTGCATTTTATATGATCGATCATGTGTTACTACTGAGATTCATTGGAATCTCACCCTTTTTCATAAATAATAAATGTTCCAGTGGAACTAGTGGCTCCAAAGGCAAAGTGGAAGACATGGGCAATTGAGATGTGCAGGTCTTAAGATCAGAGTTATTTGGTTATATTAGTTTAATTTTAATATGTTGGATATTTTGGACAAAATTTGTACATATTATCGAACTCTGCGGGAAAGACTCATGTATGTAAATTTGCACTTAATATCAGTATATTTACGCTATTCCTGTGTTGCCCACCGAGTTGCGTATCATTTTTGATAAATACTCTAAAAAATGTGAAATAAAGACAAGGGTGTGACATTTTGGTATCAGAGCAAGGATTCTGACCACAGAATTGTCTACTCATAGTAAATGTTGTTGTTTTGGCATCAGGATAGTATACTTATATACTTAATTATCCTATGATAGGAATAACGAAGTAAATTGTTTCGGCTAGTTCTCAAACCCTGAAAATGGAACAAACAAGCCCCAAGGAATAGTAGAATACTTAGAAGGCAGCACATAATACCATACCAGAGACTGTGGTACAAGGATGGCGCGGATGCTGAGAAAGCAGGTCCGAGTAATGCTTAAGTATTAGCCTCATCCTATGACAAAATCACCAACAGGTTGATCAGTGCTTAGCCACAATTGCAGGAAGTTAAGAGTCAGGTGGATAAGCCATTAACAGATAAGACAGAGATAGATCTGGATTCCATTACCGATCTGGCATTGGAGCGATATAAGTGATGCATGGCTTACAACCAAATCAAGAGTTATGGCAACACATCAAGGGTATATACCTACGGGTTGTCCGTGTGTACCATGTCCCAGTAGCCCAGAATACAGTATACATGGAAAGACTACCTTAGTGGAGGGTGATCAGGGATAGTTTAGTTTAGGTATTCTGGATGACATTGGGATCCGCACAACACTATATTCCTATCCGGACGCAATATGTTAGGCTGGAAGAAGAATGAGACTATAGATTAGGGTTCAATAAACAACTTTGTGGACAACAGGGAACATATCAGGATACGCATTTAGGCACATGTGCTTGGATTATATATATATCAGTATGGTTAGTGTCTACACACAATGTTAAGTCAGCCGGCCATAATAGCATAACTCAGTGGACCAAGGGCAGTAACAGGGAAGCAGTAGTTGGAGATAGCTGAAGCTAGTAACTGCATTTTGACACAGGTACGCAAAAGTTAAGTGTGCTCAACCCAGGGAAATCCTAGGATGGATGACACCCTAGGAAGTTAAGTTGGCAAGGTCATGGAGACTTGAGGAATAGTGATTATCTTAAGGTTTCTTCATGACTAATAATCATTTTAATTAGATATTCAAATTATGTTTAGAACCATGGATTTGTTGACAATATAAGTATTAATCTTAATTCAAACCGTTTCTGTTGTAGTAATTACTGCGCAAAAAAGTTCATTTGATAACGTGATCGGAAATTTGAGGTATAGTAATTGTTTTGAGGTTTCTCCATGTTAAGTAATGATATTAATTAATTTTGATATTCAATACTATATGATGATTTTAGTATGTATGTTGGGTATGATTGAGGTAGAACGATTTTTGACTCAATTGATTTTGTGGTTATAGATCCAGAATGAAATTAAGGGATGGATTGTAAATCAAGAATCAATGTTGAGCCTTAGGTTTGAGGAACGCTGAAATAGCTCAGAGTTGTTTGAGGCATAGAATATAGCTAAGAATGGTATGATATGATATCTAAGCAATGATTAGCAGTGATTGTGCCGTATATCGATCCTGGAGGATCCGATTTGATGATAATGAAGGTTGAGAATAGGCTTGAATCAAATCTAAGCTAAAATAGTGCTTAGGTTGTAATGCAAATCAGGTTGCACTATGGTTCTTTTCATGATGGAGAGTTAAACCTTGTGGATAGTGTTGAACCTTCAGTAATGTTTTGAGGATAATACTCAAATACTGTCGAGGTTAGAATAGGCGCTATTAATTCTGATGCTTAACGAACCTATTGGGTATATTTGAGGAAAATAATTTCCAATATATGTGATGTTAAAGTTCTAGATTTCATGATGGACCTAAAAGTTGGGTTAGGGACCCTAGGCTGTAAAATCTTACATGCTGAATATGTTGTAATGGACCTATGTGTCCAGAGGACTTAAGACCTAGTGGACCGGTGTGTCCTTAGGCTGGCAAATTTATTCAGAATTGTGTTGGGCTAGTGATGATCTGTGGAATTGAGGAACAAGAATATGAACAACAGTCTGAGGAACTGGAATGAGAGCCTCTGTTTACACTTGCTCCTAAGAGAGACAGTTTGTAGACACGAACAACACAACTCAATCAACAGGGGAATACTATTGACAGAGGTTGACACCCCTAGCTTTTGAGGAAGGTTTGATCTCTAGTGAGAGAGGACTAATTATAAATTTAGTGTCAATATTCCAATCTACTTGAAGAATAGAGAAGAATATGAGAAGTACCTACGAGTGGTGCTAAGACATGTTGTCTCACAGAATGGAATTTATCAAATTCCAATATCATGATACATAATGAACAACTGTAAGAGGAGTAGAAAAAGTAAATCCCAGACTAGGGGAAGAGTAGAAATTTAATATCATTCAGGAAAGGCCAGTATAGTGACTCTCTTTCATATACTATGTGAATATCTATATGCCTTATATGCCATATTTTGTGACACGAGTTGAGACACACAACCTGGTTGGGGCGCATAACCCAATTAGGACAAAAAACATTTCCAGGCAGGCAGTCATCTGCATCAGGACAAGCAGCCAGTCGTCTGCGTCGGGACAGAGAAACATTTCTTGGCAGGCAGTTGTCTGCGCAGGAACAGGGCACAAGTAGGGGGTCATATAGTCATATGATCCTGAATAATGCATGCAGCCAGTAAGGGCACAAGTAGGGGTCATACAGTCATATGATCCTGAATAATGTATGCAACCAGATAGTCAGATTTATGGTGTTATAATTCTGTTACTTATATGGTGTATAACATATTTATTTATCAAATTTTGTATGAATGATTATGAGCTACTATAGATGCAATTAGGATCCAATTGAGGTAGTAAGACAAGTGCAGGCAAACAGTGTAGTCCCCCACCTATCTTGATTAGGCCCGTGTGGTCTATAATAATCTAGTATGTGTGATGATTAGACTTATATGGGTTAGCGATAAGGTAGCCCCATCAAAGCATGTTAATTAACCCCATGATCAGGATGTACCCCTGACATGGCGAGGTCACTGGTTGGTGTCGGGTCCTGGTTGCATCGGTGAGAATCACAAGTAACCCTGAGGCCGAAAGGCAGTGCGTAAAACATGCTGCTGAGGTGGTGTGGCCAATAGTATTACACCTTGTTTGGTGTACAGTGATTTGATCGATGTGGTAAATAGTATTACATCTGCGTGGTGTACAGTGCAATGACTTGTATGGTCAACAGTCACACAACCCTTGTGGTTTTGTGGTGACAAATGTGAACTAAAATTGGAATGAGCCCTAGTGTAGTAGGGCATAATGGTGGCGAATATTTCTCGACAGCTATAGCCTTACAAAATGAATCACCCACTCGTGATACAGTGCATGTAGTAGATGGTGCATATAGTGAATAGTACACATAACTACCAGTGCACACAGTATGATTAGAAAAGGGGCATAGTCATTGGATCCTGAACAAAACACGTAGTTGGATTAGACAATATACAATATGGCTAGTAAGGGTCTAATGGTTATTTGATCCTAAATACCAAACAAGCAGACATGGTTACAGATAGTGAACACAATTATAGACAGTCATGTCTACAGATAGGCCTATTGGTGGTAAGTTCCAGTGTACATGCTTGAACAGAGCAATAAGACCTGAATATTCAGTGCTACGAGAATGAAAAGAGAGGTGACTAAGTTCGTCGCTCGCTATCTCACTTGTCAGGAAGTGAAAGTTGAACATCAGCGACCCTCAGGGCTTCTGCAAAACCCTGAGATTCCTGAGTGGAATTGGGAGAATGTTACCATGGATTTCATGACCGGGTTACCCAAGTTGAGAAATCACGATGCTATATGGGTGATATAGTTGCTAGATTTACGAAGATAGCTCACTTCCTACCTATCACATCTATTATTCTCTTGACATACTAGCGGAGATCTATATCAAGGAGATTGTGAGGTTACATAGTACTCCAAAGAATATCATCTCAGATTGTGATCTTTGATTTATTTCCAAGTTTTGTAAGGTAGTTCACAAAGTTTTGGGTACTAAACTGAGATTCAGCAAGGCATACATCCTCAAACAGATGAGCAGACAAAGTGAACCATACATATGCTTGAGGATATGTTGAGGGCATGTGTATTAGATTTCAAAGGTAATTGGGACAAATTCCTTCTATTGGCGGAGTTCGCTTATAACAACAGTTATCATTCGAGCATTCAGATGGCTCCTTATAAGGCATTGTATGAAAGGAAGTGTCAATCGCCCTTGTGCTGGACAGAATTGTCTGAGAGACGCATACTTTGGCTAGATATTGTTGATCAGACAATCGAGCAGATAAAGCTTATCAAGCAGAGACTATTGATTGCTTAAAGCTGATAGAAGAGCTATGCTAACACGAGGTGAGAACCTCTAGAATTAGAAGTCGGTGACCATGTGTTTATGAAAGTTTCACTAGTTACAGGTATTGGCAGAGCACTAAAAGTAAAAAAAACGGTTGCAACCAAGGTACATTGGTCCTTTTGAGAGCTTGGCAAGGATTGGGCCAGTGGCATACTATATTGCTTTGCCACCGAACCTGAGCAGATTGCATGACGTTTTCATGTTGCCTAATTGAAAAAGTATCAACCCGATCCAGAGCATGTAATTGAATATGAAGACGTGGAAATGCAAGATGATTTGACTTATGAGTCACACCTGACTGAATTATCGATCAGCAGGAGAAGAAGCTAAGAAGCAAGAGCGTCTCATTTGTTAAAGTGTTCTGGAAAGGGTTATCTTCTAGAGAGGCCACATGGGAAATAAACGCAGATATAAGAAAGTGTTACCTGGAGTTTATGGCTATGTATATATAGCAAATTTCGAGGACGAAATTCATTTTACAGGGAGAGAAATGTAATATCCCAAATTTAGTGAAGGTTAAATTATCTAAAAAGAAAATTTAAATGGGAATTTGATAATAAGTCAATTTATGGAACCTACGAAATTTAAAGAATCTTAAATTAGATAAAGAGAAAAATTAGGGCTCAGTTTGTCTAATTAATAGGATAAAAATATACCTATATATATTAACACACTCAACTTACCGACACCCACACACACATCCTACATCTTCACTTTAATTTTGGAGCACCGAAAGTTAACATCTGCACTCCTCTTTCATCATTAGATAGACACATGTTATACACACACACTTACACCTACATCTTCACGATTCACGTAGCAACACTTATCTCACTCTCTTCAACAATATAACCCCACACTTCATGCACTCCCTCACTCTCCGTTGCTTCAAGTCAGCAAAGAAGAGAGAGCTTTAGAAGAGAGAAAATAGAGTAGAGAAAGGGAGAGAGAGACGTGAGTGAAAGAGGTGAACGGAGGAAGAAAACGATCGGAGAAGAGGAAGAAGGAATGTTAAACCTTTCATGCATCACTATAAACGTTTTTTAGGTGAGTCTTCTCTATCTCTTCCCATTACCATTTCTTTGGTTTGGGGTGTTCATGAAGATTTATAGCTACTAGAAGTTGTGTGATTCTGAAAATAAGTTGCTGTCATGGGTGGACGTAAAACAGAGCATGTATATTGATTTTGGGATGAATTTTGGAACTTCTTTTGTTGGTTTTGCTGTCATTAAACACAAATTGATGTTGGAAGTTCTTAGGGTCGAATTTCTGAAGAATTAGAGTACATAATCATGATAATATGTAAGTTTTCATTACCTCTATTTTGTTGTTCGAAAAACAGAGTACATACCTGAAACTTGTAAAATCTTAAACAGAGGCTATAGCTAGAATTTTCGAATGGGTCTTTTTGTATAGATTCCAAAGACTAAATGAAAGTATTTAAATGTAATTTCATGAAAAAATATCCAAAGATAATTTTTGATTACACATTTTGCCTAGAAATTCGGCCAACTACTACTGTTCCAGATTACATTCCAGAAACAGAGCTCAACTTCAAAAATCGATAACTAATTCTACCAATGGAGTGTTCTAAAATTATATGGAAAGCTATTTAAGTGTAGTTTGATGGAAAAATACCCAAAACTACTAGATGTTATCTAATATTTCCCAGAATTATTGAGAATCATAACTACCAGACTTGAAAGTCTAGAATGTTCTCTGTTGCTGACTTAACTTTCAAAAATCATAACTCTCTCTACAGATATCAAAATAATGCATTCTTAGACTCATTGGAAAGATATGAATGTCTACTACATTAATATAAAATTTCATAATTTTTCAATAAGGTTTGTCATTCCAAAACTCAACATGAATCTAACTGACTCCCAAAAAAGTCAGTTTTGACAGTCTAACTTCAAAAATCAAGAACTCATCCATTTTCACTCCAAATCATACATTTATTGATTCTATCATCAACTACACATCCTAAAATATCTATACAAAAAGACCCATTCAAAAATTCCTGTATAGCCTCTGTTTAAGATTTTACAAGTTTCAGGTATATACTCTGTTTTTCTGACATCAAAACAATGTGAAGAAAACTAATATGTAACCATGAGTTTATACTCTAAACCTTACGAATTTTGACTCTATACTCTCCTACACATATGTACTGAGGTTAATGAGCAAATTTCAGAACCAAAGAACTCCAAAAATTCACCCCAAAATGGTCACACAATCACTGATTCAACAACTTTTCGGTGATAGAATTTTCCCGCGAATTTTCTAAATTCCAGCAACTAAACAACCCAGAAAAAAACCTCAAATCCAACGTGAAAATAAAGATAAATGTGTAGGAGACTCACCTAAATATGTTTATGATGTTTCATGTGGAATTTGGAGCTTCTTCTTCCTTCCTCAATTGCACCGATCACTCTTGCTCTCTTGACTCTCTCTTTGTTCTCTCTTTCTCTATTCTGTTTTCTTTCTTTATTTCACTCTCTCTTTGACCAGCCACTTGGTCGAATAATGTCTAATTAAATGGCTGAGTGGGTGCAAATGTGAATCATATTGCCGGATAAAAGTGTGGTGGGGTGTTGAGAGTGCATGTACGTGAATGTATGTGTGTGTTTGTGAATGGCCCAAGCAATTTTTAATGATTAGTGCAAAGTAGTGACTGATGGTGTACTCTTATAGAATGCCAAGTGTGGTGTGTGTCGGTAAAAAAAGGTGTGTGTGTTTTAATATATATATATATATATGTATAGGTATAATTTTATCCGATTAGATACACACATTAGGCCATAATTTTTTCGTTTGTCTAATTTAAGATTCCTTAAATTTCGCAGGTTCCATAATTTGACTTATTATCAAATTCTCATTTAAATTTTCTTTTTAGAAAATTTAACCTTCACTAAATTTGGG
The DNA here is from genome assembly GCA_963855925.1 of Inga laurina. NCBI lineage: Eukaryota > Viridiplantae > Streptophyta > Magnoliopsida > Fabales > Fabaceae > Inga > Inga laurina. The sequence goes on along the minus strand of OY979713.1, from coordinate 953,317 downwards.
ATATTACAACTGCCATCATCATTATCAGTGTCATCACCTTCATCATGATCATCTTCACCATTATCATAATTTCCTGGTAATCATTGTTGCCATTATTGGTGTCATTATCATGTGTAGGGGCACCATGTGCTTAGTGTCATATCACCACCATCATTATCATCATCATCTATGAATTCCTCATTACGGTTTCATCTTTATCATCATTAACTTTATTATCATATTGCATATTTGGGTCATTGCATGCTTAGTGTTGCGTCATCACCACTATGATCTGCCTATCAATTATGATTGCTGTCAAATTCACAGAATTAGTTCGCATGCATGTAATCCGGAATATTATTTTGTTGGTAAACCTACATTGGCATGTGCACTTGTCTCACTTTAATGACCATGTGTAAGCACTACTCTTTAAGTCATTTATTTTAACTCCCTTATCCACGCACTTGGATGGCTTCACTATCACCCAATAATCTCGCACTAATTGTCACTTGCCACTACACCACTAGCTGTATATATAACTCTTCATAGCTCCTATCTTTACCATTTCTCTCTTTTCTGTAAATCACTCTCTTCTTCTCTTTCTGGGTGTGAGTGGAATTTACTTATTAACTAATTAACCAAGAACTTAAGCGAAAAAATGGGGGATGAGCATGCAGTGAACTTGATGAAGTTAGTGTCATCAACTTTATCATGATCATCTTCACCATTACTACTTAATCATAATATGTGCTACTATCAACTAAATTATTTTTTTACCATTAATTCGGAGGATGTAATCCATTGCAAAATATCCCCTTCCTCAAAAAATTGCAAAACGCCCAAACTATTAGATGAGCATTGGATGTTGTTCCACTTGATTCAGTCTAACAATAATTTCTCTACCAACACAATGCTCTAATTGTTTTGGCAAAGTTCCAAGCTCTCTTTTTTGTAGTTAATTTATTGCATTTTCTTTTATCCATCTTATAAATCCCTTCAATTTTGATGAGTATATATTGGGGGCAAGAGATCAAATTCGGTCAAGCATATAAGAGTCACAAAGTGTGAGGACCTATCAAAACAGAAAGGCTTTCTTGCAATATGATGTGTTAGCATTAGAGAAGGGAGCATGCAATCATTTCAAACATCAAAATATCACCATAAAAAAACTATTAGCGAAGTAATGGGTTCAGATATAGCAATATTAAATGGTTGGGATCACGTGAGCATTCAATGAAGATAAAAGAAAACCAAACAAAAATATGTCTAGAGCTTTGCATGTAAGTGCCTCAATCTCATGGATATGTTCACTGGCAAGCATCTAGACATGTCATGAAGAATATTAAGTTATTCCAACAAATTTCTAATTCTCAAAACCCGTGAAAAAATAAGAAGGAGCAATGAAATGAGAATCAAATTAGCACTCTACCTTTCCTCCTTGCTCTCCCAAAATTCTTCTCAAATTCTTGTGTCTTTTTTCTTCTCAGTTTTTGTGTCTTTTGCTTCAACCCTTGCACTCCTATTTATAATCTCAAGGTAAGATTTCCTTCATAAATGCTCATTCTTTTTTGAGTTTTCATTTTTGAATTTTTTTTTTTTTTTTTGCATTTTATGTTAAAAACTACCTAACTTGACCCAATCACCATCAATTGAGATTTTTTTAAAAAAAAATTTTGTTTTTTATTTTTTGTATTTTCTATTAATAAAACTTCCTAACTTTACCTAATCACCATCAGTGGGGATTTTTTTCGTTTTTAATTTTTTTTATGATTCTCCCCACAAGTGGTTTCCTAATTTAAACCTATCAACATAAATGATATTTTTTTTTTCATTTTTTTATTTATTCTTTTCCTTTAATGAATGACAATACCAATTTGGACACTAATCATAATCAATAAGGGGATTTATTTTAATTTTCGTTTTTTTTATTTTTTTCCCTTTTAATGATGATTGCCAATTTGGACACCGATCATTATCAATAAGGGGATTTTCTTATTTTTATTTTTTATTATTTTTTTCTTTTAATGATGATTGCCAATTTGGACACTAATCATCATCAATTTTTTTTATATTTTGAGTGGGGCCCAGACAAAATATGGTGTTCACATTGATTCTATTCAGAATCACTTATTATTATTAGGAGTTATAAATTTTAGGGAGAAATACATTCAGGTTTCAAGAGAAAAAAATGACAAAATGGTCTCCCGAAGTTGTCAATGCCTTGGACTTGTCAATTCAAGCCCTGGAGTTTTCAATTAGATTTTTTTTTTCATTTTTTTGTGTGTGACTATAATGTTATTCTCCCTAAATTTTATATTGGACAAGGATATTAATGATGTACTTATATCAATATTATGCATTGGGGTTAGAAAGAGTGAATGCAACATTTAGGACCTAAACATAATGAGTAGATTTCATTTTGGTAGAGTGAAGTTTTTGTACTGTGCTGGACCCTGGGCAAGTCCCCATATCAATGCCACTAAAAAACCAAGTCTTGCAAATCCTTGTCGGGACCCTCAAAACATTTGCATTTAGAAAGAGTGAATGCAACAATCGGGACTCAAAAGTAACGAGTAGATTTCATTTTGGTACGGGAGTGAAATTTTTGTATTGTGCTAGACCTTGTCTGGGCAAGTCCCCGTACCCATACCACAAAAAATTCAACTTTTGTAAATCCTTGCTGGAACCCCCAAAATATTTGTATTGGGGTTAGAAAGAGTGAATGCAACAATCGAGACTTAAATGCAATAAGTATATTTGTAACACCCTCATTTTCAAAGCTTATGGACGGCTCAAGTGCAGTAATATCTTTAAAAAGGAGACCGGTAATCTTTTATAAACAGTGGAAGTCCCAACTTCAAGCAGAGTGTGGAGCTGTACTTGAGTGTGTTTTTTTTAAAAAAACCTTTTCTAAAATAGTTTTCAGATTTGGTCTCATATCATTTACGATTAATTTTAAGCCATTCGTTTTAGGTTCATTTTCTCAAATCAGAGTTTTTACCAATACGTTCTTTGCTGGAACTGAAACTACTATGTTTAATTAACGGCCCTAGGTGGATAGCTATCCACTACTGGTTCAGATGTCGCTATGCGTTTGGTTATATACAGGCACTTACATGCATGTCTACTGACTTGCTAGTATGAGACTGACCACACTTAAATACAAATTAAATACAATCTCCAAAATAGATAACAAACAGAAAATTAAATTCAAAGTCATTCTCTTCATTCGCCCATGTTTATCTTCTTGGCTGAGGAACTACCTACCCGTACTAAAAATGTATTTGAAAAAAGTGTGAGATTCAATGAATCTTAGTAGTAAGAGATATCACTCATATAAGATGCATACATATAACATGCCATGTCACCAATTCAGAGATAAATTCAACATATGCAAAAAGCATTAAGTTACCAATTCAAGGACAAACGTCCCTTGCCACAGTGCTGGAAAATTCTATTGGGCCTTAGCCCTTCTTATCTGAATGTTTTAAATTGACAATGGTACAAACATGCATATAACATATCACATAGTATGTGAGGGATAAGTTACTACCTGACAATTTTTTCCAAATCTTGATCTTGATTGATGTGCTTTGGACGTCCTAGGCAAGTGTCAAGTCCTATAAATTATAATTTACGAGCAATGAGTAATTGCTTAGTTCAATTCTTTCATAAATTATTCTCTTATGTTGGTTATCATTAGGGTCACTACAATAGGTCCAATATGCAGCTAATGAGTCTAAGCTAACTCCAAATGCTAAACTTAGCCCTTTAAGGTCCAATTCTATTACAAAAACCCTTTACTTTGAATTTTTGCACAACTACCCCAAGTTGGCAGATTTTTCACTAAATTTTGAAAAATCATAACTAATTCTTAAAAAATTCAATTGGGGTGATTCAAAATTTTATGTGACCTTTATTAAGTCTAATTTAAGGAAAAAATACTTCTAGTAGCCACTTGTCCATGTACACTTCCCAATTTTTTCTTTTTCCCTGCTGTAAGAAAATCTAACCAGTTTTAATGATCTACTTCAAACACTCAGAACTCCTACTATACTTATCTAAGTCCTTCATAATACCTATCAAATTAAAGGTCTTTAAGTGCACTTTAATTTTAGAAAATCTCATCATTATCAAATGAAGTTGGACAGTGAAATTTTCATCATAACAAAACTGCCAGACAAAACCGCACACTGGCAGCTTTGTTATACAAGGAGACTTAATTTCCAGTCTTTGAGTCTTTAAACCAGTCTGTCAAAAATTATAACCAGAACCTATTCCCATACAATTTTTTGTGTAGAATCTAATGGGACGTGCCGAAAGCCCGGCCTTGAATATAGATACAGTTGAGGGGACGTGGTGTAAGCCCGGCTTTGTATATAGTAAGGGGACGTGGCAGTGTGCCCGATCTCGAATATTGAAATGCTGCATTGTGATATATGTTTACTTGCTTTGTTTAATTATACATCATATACGTAAACTGTTGCTACTGAGATTCTTTTGAATCTCACTCTTTCCAAATAACATTTTTAGACAGGGCAAGTGGATCAAGAAGCAAGCAAGTGTATAAGGGCGATTAGGACTGCTGGTGGTAGTCTTAGCTAAATTCTTTTTGGTTTTAGAACTGTTTATCATTTTGGACAAATGTATATATGGAATAGATCATTGTATTATAGTTTTGTGTAATCCCCGGTATGGATACTAAGATGGGCAATGATGCCCTGTATAAACTTTTGGATTAATGCTATTATCCCAGGTAAACGTCAGGAATTGTGCTTATACTCTGATATTGTATATGTGACAAACCTAACAGGCCTATTGATTTTATAAATGAATGAATGGAGATCTATTTGTACAAGTGTTGTAAAAAATTTTAATTATCCTAGATCTCTTATTCAATTATTAAACGCGTTTTGAAAACCAATAACGGCCTTGATTAGTGTGGGGGTTACAATTTTTCATTGCTAATTCGGATCATAATTCACACTTTATTCTCTAAAAGTATTTGTTTAACATTAATTACATTCACCTTTGGAGTCATTAGCCCTTATACATATTTTGGGGCATTACAATTACACCAACTTTAATCCTTTCGTGTTGTCATCTCCGGAGTGTGCCACCTAGCGGCTGAGTCAGGGGAATCCACTGGTTTCCAGCTGAGTTCGGGGAATCCACTGGTCTTCGATCGAGTCACATACTTTATCATTCAAGCACCGAACCCAGGAAGGAGTCCAGGAAATTTTTAGGCCTCCCCATTCCCTTGACCATTTTTGCCCCACCTAAGAAAGAGAAAATGGAAGACTAATGGTTGCATGACATGTGGCGCTCTTAAGCCTTAAACTTGTGACACTTGGCATGATGCATTTTATGATATTAAATCACAACCATCCATGCCTAATTAAAGGCCAAAATTTCATGCAAGGGAGGAAAGAGAAAGAGAAATATGATTTTAGAACTCAAGAACACAAGAAGAGAGAAGGAGGAGTGAATAGTGAGTTTTCTTGAACACCGGAGCCGTTTTTTACCCTAAATCGCCGTGTTATCATCCGGTAAGTCCTCTAGGAAACTTCCTCTACTCACTATAAGCTTCAATTCTATGGTCTTAGATTTCTCATCTGAGGTGTTTTGTGTCAATTAGTTTGCCAGAGTGCAGCTGGAATACTGAACCACCTGTAGAGACGTGAAGAGATAAGCATAGGCTTCATTTTAAACCGATTACTTCATGTTTTCGTTGAGTATTTCTTGACTCTTGTGCCATCTTTGATTTTCAACCAAGGGGAGTTTTTGAAGTAAGATGATGTTTTTAATCATGTTTAAGGTGATGTATGATGTTTGTTGAAGTATTAGACTTGTTGGTAGTTAAAAACACAAAGTTGGATTTTTGTTGTTTTGGGAGGTAGATTTAGGTTAGGGGCTAAAACTAGGAGAGAAAAAATTTGATTTTAGTATTTTTGAGATTTCCATTGGATTCTACACAAAAAAGTTTGTAGGAATAGGCTCTGGTTATAATTTTTGACAGACTGATTTAAAGATTCAAAGAATGAAAATTAAGTCAACTAGTGTAACAAAGCTGCTAGTGTGTGTTTTTGTCTGGCAGTTTTCTTGTGGCCAAAATTTAACTATACAAACTTCATCCGATAATGATAAAATTTTCCAGAATTAAAGTACACTTAAAGACCTTTAATTTGATGGGTATTAGGAAGGATTTTGATAAGTACTCTAGGAGTTATGAGTATTTGAAGTAGACCATTAAAACTTGTCAGATTTTCTGGTAGCAAGCGAATATATAAAAACTAGGAATTTTGTGTGGACAGAAGAGTGTGGGAACCATTTTTCTCTCAAAATAGACTTAATAAGGGTCACATAGAATTTTGTATAACCCCAATTGAAATTTTCTAGAATTAGTTATGATTTTTCAAAGCTGAGTGAAAAATCTGCCAGGTTGTGGTAATTGTGCGAAAATTCAAATTAAAGGATTTTTGTAATAGAATTGGACCTTAAAGGGCTAAGTTTAGTATTTGGGGTTAGTTTAGGCTCATTAGCTACATATTAGACCTAATGTTGTGAACCTAATGATAACTAACATAAGATAATAATTTATGAAGGAATTGGACTAAGTAATAACTCATTGCTCGTAAATTATAATTTATAGGACTTGACACTTGCCCAAGACGTCCAAAGCACGTCAATCAAGATCAAGATTTGGAAAAATTATCAGGTAGTAACTTATCCCTCACATACTATGTGATATGTTATATGCATGTTTGTATCATTGTGAATTTAAAACATTCAGATGAGAAGGGCTAAGGCCCAGTAGAATATCCTAGCGTTGTGGCAAGGGACGGTTGTCCTTGAAGTGGTAACTTTATGATTTCTGCATATTGTGAATTTATCTCTGAATGCTGAATATGTTGATTGTATTGTAACTTTGGTTGATATGGCATGATATATGTGCATTTTATATGAGTGATATATGTTACTATTAAGATTCATTGAATCTCACCTTATTTATCCAAAACAAATTTTCAGCTTGGACAAGTAGTTTCTCAGGCAAGAAGGTAAACACGAGCCAATGAAGCGAAGCACTTAAAATTTATTTTTTCGTTGGTTATGTATTTTGGAGATTGTATTTAATTTTTATTTAAGTGTGGTCAGTCTTGTATTGGCAAGTTAGTAGACATGTATGTAATCGCCTGTATATAAGCAAAAGCATAGCGGCATCCGAACTAGTAGTGGACAACGATCCATCTAGGGCTATTAATTAATTGTAGTAGTTTGGATTCTTGTAGAGAACATATTAGTAAAAACTCTGATATGAAGTAATGAACCTAAAACGGATGGCTCAAAATAAATCAAAAAAATAATATGAGACCAAATCAAAAAATAATTTTTGAAAAGATTTGTGAAAACCCACTCAAGTACAGCTCTACAATATGCTTGAAGTTGAAATTCCCGCTATTTACAAAAGATTATTGGTCTCCTTTTTAAAGATATTACTACACTTAAGTTGTCCATATGCTTTGAAAACAAGAGTGTTACATGGCGCACTTCGAAGATGACAACACGAAAGGCTTAAAGTGGGAAAATGATGAGGGACACGTCACCTCCTCATTTGGCCAACACAAAAACAACCTCTTACTTTGTAATGATTTTGGGATACTTGTCATTTCTTTATTTGGCCAACACGAAAGGTGTGTCATCTTGAGTCATCATGAGCCGTCATTACGTATTTTATTGAAGTTATTTTAATAAAGTTTCTCCATAGGTGCATTACTCATAATTCTATATAGGATGGTGGCTCGCATATAGAGGCATGACATGTAATGCTTAAATTCATTCGATCTCGCAACTAACACCTCTGTGCCCTATAACCACCGACAAATTTTCCTCTGACTTCTTACACTTGTATTTTACAATCCTGACCTCTCGATTTTCATGAATTCTGAAAGTAAATCTACCTTTAATTTGACATAATGGACATCTGGGAATTCTGAAAGTAACTCTATCTTTAATTTGTAAATACTAGTATTTATTTTATTCCACTATTTTTGTAACCCCCTACCTTAGTAAGTGTATTTATGACTCGATTACAGATAATTAAAGGAGATTAGAGACCAACGGATAATTTTAAAACTTGTTTAAACGCCCTGTCGTACAATAGGATTTTCACAAAATCTTTTAAAATTAAAGGAGATTAGAGACCAACGGATAATTTTAAAACTTTTTTAAACGCCCTGTCGTACAATAGGATTTTCACAAAATCTTTTAAATGTTTCCTTACCCTGGTCTCATTTACGAATTTCGAATATAATCACTTGTGCAGTTAATTTACATTCATACATATCAGAGTATATAACAAAATCCCGGCAACCCTTGGGTTCCATTCAATCACTAAAGGGTTATAATTCCCATGTAGGGGATTACACAACTATATCCAACTAACAATTACAACCCAAAAATAATTTACAGAATCCTTGGAGCTACTTGCCCTATCTGAAATGTTAGTCAATGGAAAGAATGAGATTCAAAAGAATCCCAGTAGTAACAATCATTCATACCACACGTAACCACACAGCATGTTAGCAAATCACCACATAGCAGCAGCATAATTTACACTCTACCGTCATCCCCTTTTACCGCCGGGAAGGCACACCGTCCAAACTAGAACCATTGTTAGCGACTCAGGGACTATTGGTATGGCAGTGCATACGAATAGCCTTATGGCTCACATATAGCCTTTCAGCCCACATAATCACAATATCACAACCTAACCTCATCCCCTTTTAACGCCGGGAAGGCTCACAACTCTTACCCGAACCGTTGTTAGCGACTCAGGGACTATTGGTATAGCAGTGCTTACACAATTCCACAAACAATGCAGCATTCGAATTTGTCACAAATCAATGATATAACACACATACAATGCATCACATATGGTGTAAGAGAAAGAGTCACTACCTTGTTCCTTCCTGACGTTCGCTGGCACAGTGGGCTCACGAGTACGGCAGATATCAAACCCTATAAACCAAATCAGGGACAACCGATCAACCTCTTATCCAAATTCTTAATTCCATAGTACTTTAAGTTGGTTATCATTTAAACAGTTTAGGTGGCTATTATAGGCCTAAACATAAGCCTTAAGGGTTAGGAGAACTACCCTAAAGATTCTCCTTTCTTAGAAGAAAACACTGATTTTTGACTGAGTCACTCGAGTGAAGGAGGCCTCACTCGAGTGATGTGCCCCTTTGCACTCGAGTCCTAGCAAGTGAGACATAGAAAGTGTGTACCCGAGAGCACTAACACCTCCTGGAGTGGCCAACGCACTCGAGCACTCACCCGGGCACTCGAAAAGTCACCCGAGTCCCCTTAAGTGAGTTACAGGAAGTGATGACCCAAAAGCAACCAAGGCCCCAAGGAGACAACTGCACTCGAGTACTAGCACTAGCACTCGAGTGAATTCCCAATACTTGTGAGTGCCCATGCGCACTCTTGCCAATTTGCTTGCGAGTGATGACCCGAGACACACGCTCATAGTGCTACATGTGCATGCCCTCGAGTGATGCCCTATGCACTCGAGTGATAACGTGTGCCACTTGCAGGTACCCAAGCTTACTCGTGATTTCTGACTGAGGCCTTAACCCAAAATAAGGGAAATATCATACTGCACTCGAGTGAGTTCTCACCTCACTCGAGTGAGGCTTATCAGAAGCCAGTTTCGCAGCAACTGATATATGTTTCTAGATTTACCTAATTCACTACCAATGGTCCTAAAACTTGTGCCAAAGCTCACTTTCACTCATTTCGACACCAGGAACCTTTTGACAACCACAAAACAACCCAATTTCCATTCAATCAACACATTCTCAACTCTAGTTCACAAGGCCACATAAAACCACAAACTACCAAACTTCTTCATTCAACTCTAAATCAAACCTAATGACATTATAACACATCCTAACACCATTTTCTGCCCATTAACATAATAAATTCATCCATTCTAAGTTGGCACCATATTTAGGGAAAAATTCCAGGATTTGCAAAACTTAACCAAAAATCAAAACAAATATACCGAAATTCATCAAAAGCTTACCTCTTAAACTTGCTGGAATCAAAACCTTGATTCTTCCAACTTTCAAATTTGTTCAACTACCAAAACAGCACTTTTCAAAATTATGAAATCATGGCAAGGAAGCCCTCAACACATTGAACAACTTTAATAAACATAAGATGAGCATTTGAAGGCATTCACTTACCTAAAATCAAACTTTTCTCTTTCTCTTTCTTGGTTAGCTTGGGACGGAAATGGAAGTGAGGGGAGAGATGAGATAGTAAGAGGATGATGATGAAATTTTTTCCCTTCACACACACACACACACACAGCCGACTTGACAAGGGAAGAGAGAGGGAAAATATTTAACTTTTTGACTTCCAATCCAATAGCTCTCATTTGGACACATGGCAAAATCTCATCCTTCCTTCTATGAATTCATATAACACATGCACAAGAACTCCCAATTTCTTAATCACAATCCTAACCATTGGTCTCGAGTTACCTATGAGTTTCCTCTTCGATAACAGTCCAATCAGTCAGTAATTTTATTGTTTTACGCCTGATTATCAATACACATACTAAGTCATCATCAAACACATTTTACATCACAATTCACATCATATACTTCAAAAGTGCTTAATCAACATTAATTACGTCACTTTGAAGTCATTAGCCCTTAATTACAAGTTATGATATTACAATTTCCATATTTTCATGATTTCAGTATTACAAATTTTGATATATTACAATATTTTATTTTGGTTTTTGTACTGTGCTTGATCTTGCCTGAGCAAGTCCTGAACCTACCAAGACTAGTCCAAGATGTGTCAGGACTTGCTCAGACCTTGCCCAAGTGTGTCAAACCTGACCTTTTCCAAGGCTATCAAATATGGCCACCACCTTGCCAAAGGTCACCAAGCCTTGCCCGAACCCCAAACAAGGATGCCAACCTATGCCACCAAAAATCCAACTCTTACAAATCCTTTTTTGGACCCCCAAAACATTTGCAATGGGGTTAGAAAGAGTGAATGCAACAATCAATACTCAAACATAACAAGTAGATTTCATTTTGGTACGGGGGTGAAATTTTTGTACTGTGCTGGACATTACCTAGGCAAGACCTAAACGTGCCATGACTTGCCTGGACACTGGCCAAGTGTGCCAAACCTTGCCCAAACACTTTCCAAGGTCACCAAACCTTGCCACCACCTTTCCCAAGGTTGCTAAGCCTTGTTCGAACCCCAAACAAGGTTACCAACCCATGCCATAAAAAATTCAATTCTTGTAAATCCTTGCCCGGATCCCCAAAACATTTGCATTGGGGTTAGAAAGAGTAAATGCAATATTGGGACTCAAATGTAACGAGTAGATTTCATTTTGGTACGGGGTAAAGTTTTCATACTGTGGTAGACCTTGCTCAGGCAAGTCCCCGTACCAATGCCACAAAATATATAACTCTTACAAATCCTTACCCTGACCCCTAAAACATTTTCATTGGGGTTAGAAAGAGTAAATGCAACAATTAGGACTCAAATGTAATGAATAGATTTCATTTTGATACAGGATTGAAGCTTTTTGCACTATGCATGACCATACCCAGGAAAGTCCCAGTATACATGGCACCCAAAATCCAACTCTTGCAAATCCTTCCTCGGACCCCCAAAATATTTACATTGGGGTTAGAAAGTGTGAATGTAACAATCGGGAGTCAAATGTAACGAGTAGATGTCATTTTGGTATGGGAGTAAAGTTTATATACTATGCTAGACCTTGCTCGGGCAAGTCCATGTACCAATACCACCAAAAATCCAACTCTTGCAAATCCTTGCTTGGATCCCTAAAACATTTGTGTTGGGGTTAGAAAGAGTGAATGCAGCATTTGGGACTCAAATGTAACGAGTATATTTCATTTTAGTAAGGGAGTGAAGTTTTTCTACTGTATTGGAGCTTGCCTGGCCAAGTCTTGGCACCAAAAATCCAACTCTCACTAAGCTTCATTTTGGTACGGGGATGAAGTTTTTGGATAGCGTATGACCTTGGCTGGGTAAGTCCCCGTACCCATAGCACCCAAAAACCAACTCTTGCAAATCCTTGCCCAGACCCCCAAAACATTTGCATTGACGTAAGAAAGAGTTAATTCAATGATCAAGATATAAATGTAACAAGTAGATTTCATTTTGGTAAGAGAGTGAAGTTTTTGCACTGAGTACGACCTTTCTAGGCCAAGTCCATGTACCCATGGCACCCCAAATCTAACTCTTACAATTCCTTGCCCGGACCCCCAAAACATTTAGATTTGGGTTAGGAAGAGTGAATGCAACAATCTTGACTTAAATATAATGAGTAGATTTCATTTTGGTATGGGAGTGAAGTTTTTGTACTGTGTGCACGGGCAAGTCCCCGTAATCTTGGCACCCAAAATCTAACTCTTACAAATACTTGACTGGACCCTCAAAACATTTTCATTGGAGTTAGAAAGAGTGAATGCAACAATTAGGACTCAAATGTAACGAGTAAATTTCATTTTGGAACGTGAGTGAATTTTTGTATTGTGCACTGGGCAAGTCCCCGTACCTATGACATCCAAAATCCATCTCTTGTAAATCCTTGCCCGTACTGTCAAAATATTTGCATTGGACAAGTCCTTCTACCCATGGAACCCAACATCCAACACTTGCAAATCCTTGTCTGGACTGCCAAAACATTTGGATTGGGGTTAGAAAGAGTGAATGGAATAATCAGGACTCAAATGTAATGAGTAGATTTCATTTTGGTATGTGAGAGATGGTTTTTTGCTATGCACTCGGACAAGACCCTGTACCCTTGGCACCAAAATCCAACTTTTGTAAATCCTTGCCTGAACTCATAAAATATTTACATTGAGTTTAGAAAGAGTGAATGCAATAATCAAAACTCAAATGTAATGCGTAGATTTCATTTTGATATGGAAAGTGAAGTTTTTGCATTGCGCACGACCTTTGCCAGGGCAAGTACTCGTTCCTATGTCACCTAAAATCCAACTCTTGTAGATGTTTGATCGGACCCCTAAAACATTTGCATTAGGGTTAGAAAGAGTGAATGCAACAATCAGGTCTCAAATATAACAAGTAGATTTCATTTTTTCAAGGGAGTGAAGTTTTTGAACTACGTACTACTTTGCTTGGGCAAGTACCCGTAACCATGTCACCTAAAATCCAACTCTTGTAAATCCTTGCCTGGACCCACCCGCAAAACACTTTTATCTGGGTTAGAAAGTGTGAATACAATAATTGAGTCTCAAAATGTAGCAAGTAGATCTCATTTTGGTATGGAAGTGAAGTTTTTACACTATGCATGACCTTGCCTAGGCAAGTCCCCATACACATGGCACGACCTTAAATTGAAACCTTTGCCTCCTAATCTTAAGTATGCATTTCTTGAGCATGATGATAAACTGCCTGTAATTATTTCTAATACTTTGTCTTATGATGAAGAGGCTAGATTGCTCTGTGACCTTAAGAAGAATAAGGAGGCCATTGATTGGACATTGGCTGATATTCCAGGGATTAGTCCATTTATATGTACTCATAGGATTTTGCTGAATGAGGGTTTTAAGCCTGTTAGATAACCCTAAAGGTGACTTAATCCATTGAACTTAGATGTTGTAAAGAAAGAGGTTACTAAGTTACTTAGTGTCGGGATTATATATCCTATTTCTGATAGTAAGCGTGTTAGTCCTTTGCATGTGGTTCCAAAGAAGAGTGGGCTTACTGTTGTAAAGAATGAGCAAAATGAGTTGATTCCCACTAGAGTACAAAATACCTGGAGGGTGTGTATTGATTTTAGAAAACTTAATGATGACACTAGGAAGGACCATTTCCCTCTATCCTTTATTGATCAAATGCTAGAGAAATTAGTGGGAAAGAGTTATTACTGCTTCTTAGGTGGATTTTTGGGATACTTTCAAAATCCTATAGCTCCGGAGGATCAAGAGAAAACTACCTTTGCTTGCCTCTTTGACACTTTTGCTTATAAGAGAATGCCTTTCGATCTTTGTAATGCTTCTGGTACTTTTTAATGTTGGATGATGTTAATATTTTATGATTTCCTTGAGCATTGCATTGATGTTTTTATGGATGACTTTACTATTTATGGTGACTCATTTGATGCTTTGCTTATCTAGTCTTGTTATGTCTTAGCACGATACATTGAGAAGAAACTTGTTTGGATTATGAAAAATGTCATTTTATGGTCACTCAGGGCATAGTGCTTGGACATTTGATTTCTCAAAAAGGTATTGAAGTTGACAAGGAAAAAATTGAGGTGATTTCATCATTGCCTTACCCATCTTCACTGAAGGACCTTCGGTCATGTTTAGGGCATATTGGTTTCTACCAACGTTTTATAAAAGATTTCAGTAAAATTGCATTGCCTTTGTCAAAGTTACTACAAAAAAGATGTGGACTTTATTTTTGATGACAAGTACAAGCTAGCATTTGATGATTTGCGGCATAGATTAGTCACTCCTCTTATTTTGGCTCCTCCTAATTAGGAACTTGCATTTGAGTTGTCTTGTGATAGGTCCAATAGTGTTATTGTAGTAATGCTTGGCCAAAGAGATAGTAAGGTCTCTAAGGTCATAGCTTATGCTTCCAAAACATTAGACAGTGCTTAGATTAATTACACAACTACTAAGAGTTGTTTGCAATTGTATTCACCTTGGATAAATTTAGATTATATCTAATCAACTTTAAAGTTGTTGTCTTTTTAGACCATGCAGTTGTCAGGTATTTGTTAAAAAAGCCACAGTCTAAGCCAAGACTGCTTCACTGGACTCTTCTTATATAGGAATTTGATATTGAGATCAAATATTGAGCCAGAGTAGAGAATCATGTAGTGGATCACCTCAGTCTTCTTCCTAATGATACGATGGGAGTTGGTTGTTCTGCTTTAGTTTGTGCTGATTTTCCTGACATTGCTTTGTGTGTTGTGGAATTAAAAGAACCATGGTTTGCTGACTTGGTTAATTTTTTAGCATTAGGATTGATTCTTGCACATTTGTCTCCTTTTCAAGTAAAGAACTTGAAGCGAGAAGCCCAGTACTATGTATGGGATGAACCATACTTGTGGAGAATGTGTAGTGACCAAATAATTCAAAGATGTATACTCGAAGAAGAATTATAATCTATCCTTTTTGCTTGCCATTCAATGATATGTTGTGAACACTTTAGCACTGATAAGACCTCTAGGAAAGTGTTAGAGGCTGGGTTTTATTCGCCTGGACACTCGCTCCCCCTTACAAGTTGTAATCCAATCCCAACTCAAGGTTCCACAACCTTAAGTTATCTCAATAACAAATATTGAGTTTGAATGAAATATCTCTCTCAAGAGTGAATAAGAATCACTGAAGCATAGTGTTACAAATATCACGTAAAACAGAGTAATGAACTTGATGATACGTTTGTGTGTGTTCTTGTTGTTCTTTCTCTATTTGGATGTTCCCATATATATAGATATGTTGGTGATGACCGTTGAAACATTTTCTTCTTGTCCGTTGGAGAGTGCGCAGCCACTGTTGACTTTTCCAGTATTTGAAAAATATCCGTTGGCGGTAGGTGGCATTTGAACTTCAAATTTGACTTTCCTTATTTGATAAGATTTCTTCATTCTTTATCTGTAAATATGCTAGGAATACTAATACAATGAAAGGTTAATCATATAGGAAAAAAATCAATGAACGTTTGAATGATTTCTAAATTTCTTGGATTGTTCACCCACCAATAAGGAACGTGAGCTGGGTTTAAACCGTCATGAGACAGGTTAGTTTTACCCTACTGATGGCAGTGTCGCAATAGTAATTCAACCTAGTACGAGAGGAACCGTTGATTCGCACAATTGGTCATCGCGCTTGGTTGAAAAGCCAGTGGCGCGAAGCTACCGTGCGTTGGATTATGACTGAACGCCTCTAAGTCAGAATCCGGGCTAGAAGCGACGCGTGCGCCCGCCGCCCGTTTGCCGACCAGCAGTAGGGGCCTCGGCCCCCAAAGGCACGTGTCGTTGGTGAGACCCTTGCGGCAGATGAGTCGCAAGGGACGCCCTGAAGAAATTCCCACCGAGCGGCGGGTAGAATCCTTTGCAGACGACTTAAATACGCGACTGGGTATTGTAAGTGGCAGAGTGGCCTTGCTGCCACGATCCACTGAGATTCAGCCCAAGTCGCTCCGATTCGGTCCCCCCTACCGTGACCCACCCTCGAGGTTTCAACGCCGCTGTGGCCTTGGGCAGGAAGAGCGCAAGTGTTGGAAAACTTGGCCGGGCGTGGGCTGAGTGTAAGTGCGGGCAAGTTCCGTGCGTGGCGTTGTTTCGTGAAAAAAGACCCCCGTTGGTGGAACTCTTGAAATATCCCGGATTGCTATATAGGGGGTGAGCCCCCCTAGCGCGCATTCCTCAAGCGGATGCGCGTGGACCCTTGGGCCAGGTCGTGGCAAAGGTGGGAAAAAGTTGGGCAAGGATCGCGGACCCTCGGGCAAGGTCGTGGCAAGTGCGGGCAAGTTCCATGCGTGGCGTCGTTTCGAGAAAAAAGACCCCCGTTGGTGGAACTCTTGAAATATCCCGGATTGCTATATAGGGGTGAGCCCCCCTCACGCGCATTCCTCAAGCGGATGCACGTGGACCCTTGGGCAAGGACGTGGCAAGTGCAGGCAAAGGTAGGCAAATGTTGGGCAAGGATCACGGACCCTCGGGCAAGGTCGTGGCAAGTGCGGGCAAAGGTGAGCAAATGTTGGGCAAGGATCACGGACCCTCGGGCAAGGTCGTGCCAAGTGCGGGCAAAGGTGGGCAAATATTGGGCAAGGATCATGGACCCTCAGGCAAGGTCGTGGCAAGTGCGGGCAAAGGTTTGCGTTCCTTTATTTACCACACGCTCGCGCGCTCGCTCGCGCCCGCGCCCGCGCACTAGCACTTGCACTTAGCACTTAGCACTTTGCACTTGGCACGTAGGCACGTTGCGCATGCGCGTGCGCATGTGCAAGGGTCAATGTGCTAAGCGGATGCGCGTGGACCCTTGGGTAAGGTCGTGGCAAGTGTGGGCAAAGCTGGGCAAAAGTTCGACAAGGATCAAGGGCCCTTGCGCAAGGTCATGCGCGAGCACTGGGATTTGCCCGGGCAAGCTCAGACGCAGTACAAAAACTTCACCACCGTACCAAAATGAAATCTACTCGTTACATATTTTATTTTTTTTTGCATCCCCCTTTTCTAGGCCCAATGCAAATTTCTAGGGGGTCCGGGCATGGATTTGCAACAGTCGGATTTTTGGGCCCATGGGTTGGCAACCATGTTCGGGGTCCGGGCAAGTCTTGGCAGCCTTGCGCAAGGTGGTGGCAAGGTTTGGCAGCCTTGGAAAAGGTCCGGGCAAGTCCTAGCACGTCCAGGACTGGTTTTGGCACGTCCAGGACTGGTCCTGGCTGGTTCAGGACTTCCTCAGGACTTGCCCGGGCAAGGTTCTACGCAGTGCCAAAACTTCACCCCCGTACCAAAATGAAATCTACTCGTTACATTTTTGATTTTTTGGTTGCATCCCCCCTTTCTAGGCCCAATGCAAATTTCTAGGGGGTCCGGGCATGGATTTGCAACAGTCGGATTTTTGGGCCCATGGGTTGGCAACCATGTTCGGGGTCCAGGCAAGTCTTGGCAGCCTTGCGCAAGGTGGTGGCAAGGTTTGGCAGCCTTGGAAAAGGTCCGGGCAAGTCCTGGCACATCCAGGACTGGTTCTGGCACGTCCAGGACTGGTCCTGGCTGGTTCAGGACTTACTCAGGACTTGCCCGGGCAAGGTTCTGCGTAGTGCAAAAACTTCACCCCAGTACCAAAATGAAATCTACTCGTTACATTGTCGATTTTTTTGTTGCATCCTCCCTTTCTAGGCCCAACGCAACTTTCTAGGGGGTCCGGGCATGGATTTGTGACAGTCGGATTTTTGGCCCCATGGGTTGGCAACCATGTTCGGGGTCCGGGCAAGTCTTGGCAGCCTTGGGCAAGGTGGTGGCAAGGTTTGGCAGCCTCGGAAAGGGTCCGGGCAAGGTTTGGCACACTTGGGCAGGGCCCGGGCAAGTCCTGGCACGTCCAGGACTGCTTCTGGCACGTCCAGGACTGGTCCTGGCTGGTTCAGGACTTACTCAGGACTTGCCCGGGCAAGGTTCTGCGGAGTGCAAAAACTTCACCCCCGTACCAAAATGAAATCTACTCGTTACATTTTCGATTTTTTTGTTGCATCGTCCCTTTCTAGGCCCAATGCAACTTTCTAGGGTGTCCGGGCATGGATTTGCGACAGTCGGATTTTTGGCCCCATGGGTTGGCAACCTTGTTCGGGGTCCGGGCAAATCTTGGCATCCTTGGGCAAGGTGGTGGCAAGGTTTGGCAGCCTCAGAAAGGGTCCGGGCAAGGTTTGGCATACTTGGGCAGGGTCCGGGCAAGTTCTGGCACGTCCAGGACTGGTTCTGGCACGTCTAGGACTGGTCCTGGCTGGTTCAGGACTTACTCAGAACTTGCCCGGGCAAGGTTCTGCGCAGTGCAAAAACTTCACCCCCGTACCAAAATGAAATTTACTCGTTACATTTTCGATTTTTTTGTTGCATCCCCCCTTTCTAGGCCCAATGCAACTTTCTAGGGGGTCCGGGCATGGATTTGCAACAGTCGGATTTTTGGCCCCATGGGTTGGCAACCATGTTCGGGGTCCGGGAAAGTCTTGGCAGCCTTGGGCAAGGTGGTGGTAAGGTTTGGCAGCCTTGGAAAGGGTCCGGGCAAGGTTTGGCACACGTGGGCAGGGTCCGGGCAAGTCCTGGCACGTCCAGGACTGGTTCTGGCACGTTCAGGATTTACTCAGGACTTGCCCGGGCAAGGTTCTGCGCAATGCAAAAACTTCACCCCAGTACCAAAATGAAATCTACTCGTTACATTTTCGATTTTTTTGTTGCATCGTCCCTTTCTAGGCCCAATGCAACTTTCTAGGGTGTCCGGGCATGGATTTGCGACAGTCGGATTTTTGGCCCCATGGGTTGGCAACCATGTTCGGGGTCCGGGCATGTCTTGGCATCCTTGGGCAAGGTGGTGGCAAGGTTTGGCAGCCTCGGAAAGGGTCCGGGCAGGGTTTGGCATACTTGGGCAGGGTCCAGGCAAGTTCTGGCACGTCCAGGACTGGTTCTGGCACGTCCAGGACTAGTCCTGGCTGGTTCAGGACTTACTCAGAACTTGCCCGGGCAAGGTTCTACGCAGTGCAAAAACTTCACCCCCGTACCAAAATGAAATCTACTCGTTACATTTTCGATTTTTTTGTTGCATCCCCCCTTTCTAGGCCCAATGCAACTTTCTAGGGGGTCTGGGCATGGATTTGCAACAGTCGGATTTTTGGCCCCATGGGTTGGCAACCATGTTCGGGGTCCGGGCAAGTCTTGGCAGCCTTGGGCAAGGTGGTGGCAAGGTTTGGCAGCCTTGTAAAGGGTCCTGGCAAGGTTTGGCACACTTGGGCAGGGTTCGAACAAGTCCTAGCACGTCCAGGACTGGTTCTGGCACGTCCAGGACTGGTCCTGGCTGGTTCAGGACTTACTCAGGACTTGCTCGGGCAAGGTTCTGCGCAGTACAAAAACTTCACCCCAGTACCAAACTTAAATTTACTCGTTACATTTGAGATTTTATTTGTGCATTCACTCATACTCATCCCCCCTACATGTGGGGGTGCCCGGCCGCCGGAGCCGCCGCCCGTGGTGGCCGTTTGAGGCCGCCCAAGGCTGAACACTAAAAAATTCGTCAAATATTCTACGGGTGTCAAAAAATTATGAAACTTGGGGGGTTGATCTTCTGTTATGGTTCCTAGGATTGCTGCAAAAAATCATGGAAAAATTCGATCTCTAGGTGCCTCAAAAAAAAGTTGTCATTTGGGAAAAAAGTATGTCTGTTCGTGCCACAATGGAAAAGGCTCAATTTGCATATATAGGGGGGCACCCCCACCCCCCCTCCCCATGGCTGCCAGGCGCACACACATGAGAGGTATGGATTGTCCCTTGGGGCAGAACAAGTGTGTGAGCCATGGGGTCGAGTTCCTTGGTCACTTCGTACGTCGGCGCCACCCGTGGCGGCCTGCGGCAGTGGCCGGCCGTAGTGGGGCGGCCTCCGGTGACTTTTCCAGTGGACCCTAAAATGTGTTGGATTTCATATGGGATGGATGGTGGCACGTACTTGGGTGGTTCTTTGCCCTCCCGTGAGCGAGATACTCATCAAACCCGCATCCGTTGATGGAACATGGTTCCTAGGCTAGGGTGCGGTGGGGCTCTCGCTCTTGTGAGGACATTGTAACCCCCCTTCATGTGGGATGGATAGTAGCACGTACTTGGGGATTCTTTGCCCTCCCTTGAGCGAGATACTCATCAAACCCGCATCCGTTGATGGAACATGATTCCTAGGCTAGGGCGCGGTGGGGCTCTCGCTCTTGTGAGGACAATGTAACCCCCTTCATATGGGATGGATGGTGGCACGTACTTGGGGGTTCTTTGCCCTCCCGCGAGCGAGATACTCATCAAACCTGCATCCGTTAAGGGGACTTGCGCTACCTACCCGCGATTGGATGTAAACCGCATGATTCCTAGGCTAGGGCACGGTAGGGCTCTCGCTCTTGTGAGGACAACGTAACCATCTTTGTTGTTGCTTCATGGGACTCTCGTACGTGGGATTCCTCCTCACAATCTTGCGGAACGGCATCCATTCTCAAGCTCTTGCCCCCCGGGTGCTTAGTAAGCTTGGGAGTGGTTGGATTCTTGCAATCGGGCTGACCACGTGACACGCCTTGTACTCGCCCCTATCCTTCTCATTTCGGTGGATCGTATGGTGTGTGGGATTTGTACGCGCCCCCATCCTTTCTCATTTTGGTGGATCATATGGTGTGTGGGATTTCAATATGATTGATGGTGGTGCGTGCCTAGGGGTTCTTGGACCTCCCTTGAGCTAGATACTCATCAAACCCGCATCCGTTAAGGGGACTTGCGCTACCTACCCTCGATTGGATGGAAACCGCATGATTCCTAAGCTAGGGCGCGGTGGGGCTCTCACTCTTGTGAGGCACTTGTAACCCCTTTATTGCTTCATGGGACCCTCATTCGTGGGACTCCTCCTCACAACCTCACGGAACAACGGCCGTTCTCGGGCTCTCACCCCCCGGTTGCTCAGTAAGCTTGGGCGTGGCTAGATTCTTGCAATTGAGCCGACCTCGCGACATGGTTGGCGCTCGCCCCCCATCCTTCTCACTTGAATTTGTACACACGGTCGTCTCATGCGTCAGATTCCCCTTGGGCTAGGGCGGTCAAGCACACCAATTGATAACGGGATTTGTGCCTTCGGATGCTTGGCCATACGCTTGATTGTGAGGGGAATGCTGCGCATAAGGCAGTGTGGGAATATTGTGGGTTTGGTAAGAAGTCGCCGTGCCAGGCCGAAAAGGATTCTCAAAAGTGTTGATAGAGGATTTGATGGTAGTCCTCCCGATTGGTCCCTTTTTCCCGACGGTATTGATGGAGGATTTGATGGTAGTCCTCCCGATTGGTCCCTTTTTCCCAACGGTGTTGATGGAGGATTTGATGGTGGTCCTTCCGATCGGTCCCTTTTTCCCAATAGTGTTGATGGAGGATTTGATGGTGGTCCTCCCGATCGGTCCCTTTTTTCCCGATGGTGTTGATGGAGGATCTGATGGTTCTCCTCCCGATCCATCCTTTTTGTTTCATGCCCAGCGGTGTTGGACCGGGGCCTCCCGTGCTCCATCTGCCCGCTTGCCTGAGGGCTTGCGGGGTATGGTTGCCACGGTGGCATCGGGAAGGCAGGAACGTGCGGGCGTGTGAGTAGTGTTTGGATTGTCTCTGCCGGCTGGCTCCGTGCTCATCTACCGAACGGTCGGCAGGCAATCCGTATCGGTTGCTGTGAGGTGGGATGGTGCCTTTGAGGTTGGTTCTTGTGCTGCCTACCCCTTTCAAAGGGAAGAAGGCCCCTTGCAGTTAGCCTCCATCTGGCACCTTCCAATGGGCGCAGGAGGACAACAAAGTGCCCCCCGTGTTCCACCGAGCCTTTCATCGGACGCGTGGCCCACGGGGAAGTGCAAAGCTCTTGGACCCAGCGTATGCCGTGGACGGGTACTCATGCCCCAGTCCCGAGAGGAGCTTTAAGATATAATGTGTGATGGCCTCTCTTGCCCCTTGGACCACCTCAGTGACGTAGGGTGACATGCGACGTCTTGGAGGAATGCTACCTGGTTGATCCTGCCAGTAGTCATATGCTTGTCTCAAAGATTAAGCCATGCATGTGTAAGTATGAACTAATTCAGACTGTGAAACTGCGAATGGCTCATTAAATCAGTTATAGTTTGTTTGATGGTACCTACTACTCGGATAACCGTAGTAATTCTAGAGCTAATACGTGCAACAAACCCCGACTCACTGAAGGGATACATTTATTAAATAAAAGGCCGACGCGGGCTCTGCCCGTTGCTCTGATGATTCATGATAACTCGATCGATCGCACGGCCACAGTGCCGGCGACGGATCATTCAAATTTCTACCCTATCAACTTTCCATGGTAGGATAGTGGCTACCATGATGGTGATGGGTGACGGAGAATTAGGGTTCGATTCCGGAGAGGGAGCCTAAGAAACGGCTACCATTTTTTAAAAAAAATTTAAAATTTTAATGCTCCTTCATATCCTTAATATAATACCTATTTATCTAATTTAATTATATTAGAAAAATTAGCTAAGTTAATTAATATTACATATAGATAAATTTATTTCATTTTTAGTATTAATTATGAAAATTAATGTTAAATAATGGATTAAGATGCATCCTTTTTAATTCTGTTAGGGATTTTCTTCTCTTATAATTTAACGTCGTTAGGTCAAATTTAACGGTTTGTTAAATTTATATCTTTTTTAATTGTTCATTGTTATTTTTGCATTTTCCAGTACTTATTTGTACCAGATGTCTTTCAGAAAAAAACTTGGCTGCTAAATTTGGACCTTAACCCTTAAATAATACATAAAATATAATCTTACCGTTTATATGTAATTATCATAAAATTTAAAATCCTTTTTAGTAATTTGATCATGAAAAAAGTTATTCTGACCATAATACCTAAACACTCTCGATCTTATCAAAATCACTTTGTTCTTATAATCTATCCTGCTCATAAATTTTTCTCCAAAAGTTATTTTTCACTTTTTCTCCAAAAATTATTTTTCAATCTTAGTGACTTATCACAGTCCAGTTCTATGTACAGTACCTTCTGACACACAAATTACTACCAACTACTACAACTATTCCTTTGTTTGAGCGCATTACGCATGGGGAGGGAGAAAGTAGGATGCAGTGATTGCTGTACCTTCTGACAGACACACTAATTACTACCAACTACTACAACTATTCCTTTGTTTGAGCGCATTACGCATGGGGAGGGGAAAACCAAGATGCAGTGTGATCAATCTATTTTCTCATGGTCTCTATGTTGTTGTGCCACGCCCGTCCTTAAATAGAGGTGGGGTTTCGAGAAGTATCGCAATTTTAGAAGCTGAGAAAGAAGGAACTTGAGGAGATAAATTGGTGTTTGCATCATCGTGAAAGGGCAACCTTGATTCTGGGAGGCACCAACAAACTTGTTAAAAGTGAATTTTGTTGTTTTTTCTTTCAAGGTAAAAAAAATGACAAAATTCACTTTTAACAAGTTTGTTGGTGCCTCCCAGAATCAAGGTTGCCCTCTCACGATGATGCAAACAGCAATTTATCTCCTCAAGTTCCTTCTTTCTCAGCTTCTAAAACTGTGATACTTCTCGAAACCACCCACCTCTATTTAAGGACGGGCGTGGCACAGCAACAGAGAGACCGTGAGAAAATTGATTGATCACTGCATCCTGCTTTTCCCCTCCCCATGCGTAATGCGCTCAAACAAAGGAATAGTTGTAGTAGTTGGTAGTAATTAGTGTGTGTGTCAGAAGGTACTGCAATCACTGCATCCTGCTTTTCCCCTCCCCATGGCAATGCGCTCAAACAAAGGAATAATTGTAGTAGTTGGTAGTATGTTGTGTGTCAGAAGGTACTGTACATAAAGCTGGACTGTGATAAGTCATTGAGATTGAAAAATAATTTTTGGAGAAAAAGTGAAAAATAATTTTTGGAGAAAACTTTATGAGTAGGATAGATTATAAGAAAAAATTGATTTTGATAAGATCGAGAGTGTTTAGGTATTATGGTCAAAATAACTTTTTTCATGATCAAATTACTAAAAAGGATTTTAAATTTTATGATAATTACATATAAAAGGTAAGATTATATTTTATGTATTATTTAAGGGTTAAGGTCCAAATTTAGCAGCCAAGTTTTTTTCTGAAAGACATCTGGTACAAATAAGTACTGGAAGAAGCAAAAATAACAATGAATAATTAAAAAAGATATAAATTTAACAAACCTTTAAATTTGATCTAACGACGTTAAATTATAAGAGAAGAAAATCCCTAATAGAATTAAAAAGGATGCATCTTAATCCATTATTTAACATTAATTTTCATAATTAATACTAAAAATGAAATAAATTTATTTATATGTAATATTAATTAACTTAGCTAATTTTTCTAATATAATTAAATTAGATAAATAGGTATTATATTAAGGATATGAAGGAGCATTAAAAGTTTAAATTAAAAAAAAGAGAGAGAGAGATGTGAGGGAAAGTGTGGTATGGATCCTACATCATGAAAAGGACCAGTAAAACGAAGAAGATGAGGCCCGCTTAATGAAAAATAAATAAATTATCCCTAAACCATGATTTTGGTACAAAAGGGATTATACTTTTTTTTTCTTGAGTGTTTGGGTGTTTTAGCACAAAAACATGGTTTTATGCTAAAGCACTTTTTGTTTTTATATCCAAACACACACTAAACATATTGCTAATTTTAATCGAAAATCACGCATAATTTCTCTCTCCTCCCACATGTATCAGTCCCATGGCCCTGCTATTTTTTGACTTTTTTCTCACTCTCCTTCATGCTTTAGTGTGTGTTTAGATTAGTTTTTTTTAATAGCTTTTATGACTTATAAGGTAAGTGTGTGAGAGGAGTTTTGTCTCGGGTTACGCAAACCATGGTTTGAAACCATGGTTTGGAGGTTTGCCAAACACAATCTTCCCTAGTTTTTCATTATCCTTCCGCGACTTTTTTTTTTAATTAATATTGTAACCCAACCAGACGTGGCTTTTTACAGGAAAATAATGAGTTTTTTTTTTCATTTGAATCCTCCCAAAACCAAATAGTGATCTTGGATTCTTTACTTTTACCATGCACACTGCAGAGCACAAGTGTATTTTATTGTTTAATTATCTACACAAAAAATGCAAAATATCATCATTGCTTCCTAACAGTGTTAAAATATGAGTTTTGAATTTTTTATATATCAAAAAGAAACATGATATACCAAAAAGTTTTGCCTTATAAATGTTGTTTTTCCCATTGGATATTTATATTGGCTGTGTTTGATGGCTCAATATTAGATTTGTTGTGTCTTGAACTCATATGAAAATATAAATAAAAATGGATGAAATATCAAGACAAACGGATGTTGTTTCTTTCATTACTCATACATCTATATATAAATAATATAATACAACACTTCTCTTTTAAAAAGATAAACTAAATAGGATTGAGATATCTAGTTTTTTAAAACATACTAAATAGATTGACCTATCTTCTTCTTCTTTTTTCACTCCTTTATTGCGTCTTGTTCTTTTGGCTTCATATATCACACCCACAAAGAGACCTTGTTCTTTTGGCTACATATACCACAACTATCAGGAGACCTTGTTTTGGAAAATGTTTTTCACAAGGTTTGATTTCTTTACATTTTTTAGAGGTCATGGCAATTTAAATATTATTTGTGCACTTCCCTTATTCATTTTAGTTATTTGACAGAAAATAAATTACAGCTTAACATTTAACTTCTTATATACTCCTGCTATTCTAAAAAAAGTGTTTTTTCTCAAATGTTGTAGTGTTCAAATAAGTGGGGAATAAATGTAGGAGGAGTCAAAAAAAAACCAAATGTTGATGAAAGAAGACTTCTACATTTAGTGGGGAATAGTGAGTGTTTGGGAAGATTTCAAACCTAGGTTTACGCAACTCAAGATAAAATTCCTCTCACACGCTTACTTCATAAATCGTAAAAGTTATTTTTAAAAGTTAATCCAAACACACACAAAAAGAATAATATATTATATTAGGAGAGGACGAATAGGGTGGAGGTTTTTTTTTTGGCCGAATAAATAGAGTGGAGGTTGGGATTGAAAGTGATGGAAGGTCAAGTGGGTGGTCGCATCAACAGGTAATTACATCCAAAATTAATTAGGGGCCATGAGGAGGAAACAGTAAGAGAATGCCCCTACTCTTTTTTTTACTAGGTAATGCCCCTACTCCCTAAACGGTATTTTCCTCTTCTGTTGCATTTCAGCCCTATTCACCATCTGACACACACATAATTACTGGTGCTACTACTTTTATGTTTAAGCGCACAAAGTCAAAAGAAAACTGGAAAAAATCTGACATCAAACATCTCTTTTCACACAACTACAGTTAATCAATTTGACCAATTTGTGAAGGCAAAAAAAAATTGACCAATTTGTAAAACATGTTCTACAAATATTAAACTATAGGGTGAAAGAACTTTTTTTTTTGCCCAATACAGGGTAAAAGAACTTGAAATAAACTTATGCCACAAGTTTCCATGGCTTCAGGCATTTAACCAATTTGACCAATTTTTTAGTAATATACTAAATAGATATATACAAAAAAAAATATTCTAATCATCTCTAAAATTCAAGAATTATTGCACATTACATAAACAATAATGTAAACCCTGCACACAAGTAATTTAAGTGTAAGTATTACTTACCATTATATGGTCCCTTAATGGGATTGGTGTACATATTCTGAAGCAATCAAGTTCAATAAAAAAAACTACCAAATAAATAACAAATTTGCTTTTGATAGTTTCATTAAATTCAATGATGCAGAGGAAAAAACAAAAAACTACCAAATAAATAACAAATGTGCTTTTGATAATTTCGTTAAATTCAATGATGCAGAGGAAAAAACTATGAAATTACAATGCATCTCGACCAGCTTTAATTTCATGCCGACCATAATATGGTACACATAATTTATAAAGAACCATACTGAAAATTCCCCAAGTGAAATAATGTAACTATTAAGACTACAATACATTTGATTTTGTTTTGGTAATTGTTTTATTTATATATGTGATACTCAAAGTAAAGCACAATCAAATGTCTTTGAAATTGATAATAATGGTAAAGAAGATAAAAAAGATAGCCGTCATACTCATGTTACTTAAAGTGTTTCGCTACTTACCTTCTTATGCTTTGTATGAGTTATTTGCGGATAATGTTTTACCTTTGATTATGAATTAGTAATTGTGTTTGTTTATTGCATGAGACGTGTTGTTTAAACTTTAATGTTGACAACATTTATGTGTTAAATTAGAACTTTAATTGTTATTATTTACTAATTATATTTCTCTAAAAAACAACACACAGGAAAAATAGTTAAATCTTGTGAAGCGGATTTTAGGCCCTGCGAACCTGCCCTGGCCGATATGCTCTCAAGCCAGGCTTTGGAAAATGTCAACCCTCTTAACACTTCGATATTCATAGAGTATTAAGCACACAATTCCATAAGGCATACCGAAATAATGGATACATACTGACATTAGGTACTTATTTATATTACAAGAAAATCCTTGTAGGGTTTGAAATACATACACAAATGTACTGAGTGCTCAAAAGAAAGCAAAAGTACAAATATAGACATCCAAACAGCTCTGATATACACTAGGATTCTACGCACTGATAGCCTCTGTCTTTTCCTTCGAACCACTAGCTTCTGCTGGAATGTTTTTCAGTTTGATAAAGGGTGAGATTCGAGAGAATTTCAGTAGTAACATGCTTTTCCGACATATAAAATGTAAAAATAAATATGCAATGCACCATGTCATGTAATATACTAACTCATGTTGTGTGCACACTGTCCAAGGCCAAATGACTGTTGAAACCTTTGCTTAACTCATGTCCATGGTCCAATGACATGTTTAGACCCTAGCTTATCCGAGTGTACCATCACTGGATCCCTTATCACAGCTAAGTCGTGTGCCCTCAGCACTATCATGTTGCAAAAGATGGTATATACAAAGCATACAAATTATTACATAGTATATAAAAGAAAGTGTTACTATCTTATGTCCCTTTTTGTACACAAGAATAGTTCCTTGAATTACGTGCCAACGGCTCAGGCGATTATTCCGGTCCTAAAATTCCAAATATACAAGAATTAGGGTAAAACCCATTCATGTACCACTTTAAAGACTTCCATAGTATTTTTAGTGGTTATATTAGTCTATAATGAAAAATTATCAAAATGCCCCTGGGAACCTGGTCTTAGCCCTACCATACCCGGTACAACTATACTTTTTAAGAAATTTTGACCCAGACTAATCTAACATATTTTTGTCCAAGGAATCCATTTTTTACCTTAGTTTTTGCAAAATCACTGTCAAACAACAGTTTCATAATTTCCCATAAACTGACATATTTTCAGTCAAATTTGAAAATGCATAACTAATTCTAGAAAATTCTAAATTGACTGATTCCAAAGCCTAAATGAATCTCTTTAAATGTATTTTCATGGAAAAATATCCAAAGATAATTTCTGATTACACATTTTGCCAAGAAATTCGGCCAACTACTACTGTTCCAGATTGCATTCCAGAAATAGAGCTTAACTTCAAAAAATCATATCTTTTAATGTACTAGTCCAAAATTAAGTTCTACCCATCAAATTAAAGATCTAAATGTCTACTTTAAATCTAGAAGTTTTCATAATTTTTCTTTAACGTTTGGTTTTCCAAAATTTTGTCACAACCAATCTAACTTCCAGAAACATAATATGTTAGCAACTAAACTTTAAAAATTCATAACTAACTCTACAAAAATTGAAATGGAGTGATTCCAAGTCCTATGTGACTCTAAATAATTCTAATTGAAGGGAAAAAAATATTGGTCACTTCAAATTATAAGCCAAATTTTCCCAGAATTTTTGAAAGTCATAACTGCCAGACTTGAACGTCCAGAATGACCCATGTTTCTGACTTAACTTTGAAAAACCATCACTCTCTCCACATATAACGAAATAGTTCATTCTTGGACTCATTGGAAAGATATGAATGTCTACTATATTCCTTAAAATTTCATAATTTTTCACTAAGTTTTGTCTAGTCAAAACGCAACATGAAACTGACTGACTACCAAAAAGGTCAGTTTTGATAGTCTGACATCAAAATTCAAGAACTCATTCATTTCTACTCCAAATTGTACTTTTCTTGATTCTATCATCAACTACACATCCTAAAATATCTATACAAAAAGACCCATTCGAAAAAAATCCATCTATAGCATCTGTTTAAGCTTCTACAATTTTCAGGTATGTACCGTTGGAGATTTAAGTCACATGTGGATGTGTGAAATGGAAGAAGTCCCGCATTGCTAGGAAAAGAGAGAATGCAAGTGTATATATTACATCTTATGAATTTGGGCTAGTAAATGGGCCAAGAGGAAGAGTGGGCTCACGAGCACAACAAAAGGGCCACCAAGAGGCAAACGTAGTGGAAATCCAGTGATTCCCCCTGCACGTGAATTAAACACGGACCGGGCATTTTTTTATCAAATTTTATTTTGGAAAAATCTATAATTTATTTTTGTGAAAATGGCTTACCGGAAAAACCTTGTTTTGAGGCATCTGAATTTTTGAAGCATCAGTATTTCCGTTACAGAGGTCATGGGTCAGCTTTTAAAATTGCCAAACGTATATGGTCCTTCAATGTCCAGAAACGGCCTCATCATGTGGTTTTATTATTGTGTAACCGGCGGTTTAATGGTATTTATGCGGATTAAAATGTTGCCCAACATTCATATGCATGGAGGCCTATAAAAGGCGTTGCCTGCAAGAGGTTCATGCACCGAGCTCAGACATTTGAGCCCTCTCTTCCTCTCTGGCATCCCTCTGTTCTCTCTACCTTATAGTTGTTTTCATTTTTCTGTTTTGTTCTCCCTGTGTCTACAGGAAGAGTCCGTTTTATCCTGGGGAGTGCGACTTCCAGTCAACCGATGGTAGCTGAATAGCTCTTAAGGACAGCATCCTTAGCATGACACGGATTACGGTACATTTGCAAGAGTTCGCCAACAATCTTAAGAGCTAATATGGCTTTTGTTCCTCCTGTAGGTTCTAGAACCAGTGCTCAGCCTAACAATGCTGCTGCTTCTGAAGTTAACAACACTGATGCTGGTCCTATTCTGATGGCAGTACCTATGCCCAGGTAGTTTCCAGACATTTCCAAGATCGAATAGTTTGAAGGGAAGAACTTCAGGCGCTGCCAGGAACGTGTCTATACTGTTCTTGACATGCATGGAGTTGCTGTGCACTTACACAATCTGCAGCATCCCCAGATGCTAACCAAGCCCAGAAGGATACTTGGGCCTATGCTAACAAGGTTTGGAGACACACTCTTATTAGTACTTTATCTAATGATCTGTTCGATGTATACCATGTTTACAAAGAAGCAAATGAGATAGGGGGATCACTTATCCTCAAGTACACTGCTGAGGATGCTGGAAAGCAGAAGTTCGTGATATGAAACTTTTACAAGTGGGAGATGACATATGACAAAGATATCAAACTCTAGATTAATGAGTACCACAAGTTGAATGAGGAGCTTCAGGCTTAGAAGATCAATTTACTAGATGATTTTATGGCTGGAGTACTGATCGAAAAACTGCCAGAATCATAGAGTGATTACAAGCAACAGCTAAAACATAAACAAAAACAACTGTCCCTGAACGATCTGATCACTCATATCATCATGGAAGATACCAACAGAAAGGCGATACAAGCTGCAAAGGGCAAAGAAATGGCTGCTAAAGCAAACCTAATTGAGGAAAAGCCGCACAACAAGAGGTACGACTCTAAAAACAAAAAGAATAAAAACAAGAAACCTTACTACAAGCCTAAGGATACTAACCCCAAGAAGAAGACGGGCAGTTGCTTTGTCTGTGGAAAACCAGGTCATTATGCAGCGCAGAGCAGGAAAAGGGCTAAGGGAGATAACTCCCAAAAGGGGGTGGAAATCCTCCTAAGCCAAATGTGAATTTGGTTAAAGGAGATAATAGCAGTGATTAAGAAATCATTGTTGTTGTGGTGTCTTTAGCCCTTCTTGTCTCTGATGTGAAGAATTGGGTGGTAGACTCAGGAGCTACCAAGCACATCTATGCAAACAAGAGATGTTTACCTCCTTTGAAGAAGGGGAAGAACACATTTATCTGGCTGACTCCCGAACCGTAAAGGTTCATGGAAAGACCTTGGCACTGAATGACGTGTTGTATGTACTTGAAGTCAGAGCTAACTTAGTCTCTGTGGCGTTGCTTGGGAAAGTTGGGGTTAGGGTATGCTTTGAATCTGACAAGATTGTCATGACCAAGAACAATGTTCTTATTGGGAAGGGCTATTGTAATAAGGGTCTGTTTGTTCTTAGTGTTTATGAAATGAATGAGAATGCATCTTCTTCTGCTTACTTGATTGATTCTTATGATATATGGCATGCTAGATTAGGACATGTTCATAAGTCTTATATTAAAAGATTGCATTAAGTTACAAAATCTTGGGCTTATTTCTAAAACTAAAGATGATATTCAAAAGTGTAAAGTTTGTGCAGAAACTGAGCAAGTTAAAAAACCGCATTTTACTACTTAAAGAGAAACTGCGTTGTTAGCTTTAATTTATACTGATTTGGGAGATTTAAAACAAACTGAGACTAGAGGTGGGAAAAGATATTATATTACTTTTATTGATAATTTTTCAAAATATACCAAAGTATATCTGATGAGAAATAAAGATGATGCTTTTGAAAAATTTCTTTTGTACAAGGCAGAAGTAGAAAATCAATTAAATAAAAAGATTAAAAGGGTCAGGTCAGATAAAGGAGGAGAATATTTATTATTAAATAATTTTTGTGAAAAAGAAGGGATAATTCATGAAGTAACTCCTCCTTATTCACCTGAATCTAATGGTGTTGCAGAAAGAAAAAATAGAACTTTAAAAGAAATGATGAATGCTTTACTTGTAAGTTTTGCAGCACCTAATAACCTGTGGGGTGAAGCCTTGTTATCTGTTTGTTTTTTACAAAACAGAATACCCAACATGAAAACCAAGAAAACACCTTATAAGTTATGGAAAGGTTTTGTGCCTAACCTTCAATATTTGAAAGTGTGGGGGTGTCTTGCTAAAGTTTTACTACCTGATATTAAAAAAAGGAAAATTGGTTTTAAAACCTCTAATTGCATGTTTATTGGATATGCTCAACAAAGTGCTGCTTATCGTCTTTTGGTTTTGAAAAGCGATGTTTTAGATCATAACACAGTTGTTGAAACAAAAGATGCAGAGTTTTTCAAAAATATATTCCCTTTGAAGGTTGAGCATATTCCTAAAAGAGTTGAAAATTCCTCTGCTTCTTCTGAACAAAATTCAAATGAATTTTTGGTTGAAGATTTAAGGAGAAGTAAAAGACAAAGAAAACAAACGTCTTTCAAAGATGATTTTTATACTTCTTTGGTGCAGGATGAACCCAAAAATTTTTACGAAGATATTTCTTCTCCGGATGAATCTTTTTGGAAAGAAACAATAAAAGCTGAAATTGATTCGTTAAATAAAAATAAAACATGGGTTTTGGTAGACTTGCCTCCAGGAGCAAAGCCTATTGGTTGTAAATGGTTTTTTAGAAAAAAAAAATTTCCCTGATGGAACTATTGATAAATACAAAGCTAGATTGGTAGCAAAAGGGTATACTCAAAAGGAAAATGTTGATTATTTTGACACTTTTTCTCCAGTAACTAGGATTTCATCTGTTAGAATCATAATTGCCTTAGCTTCTATTCATAAGCTTTTCATTCATCAAATAGATGTTAAAATAGCTTTTTTTTTTAAATGGTGATTTAGAAGAGGAGATTTATATGGTGCAACCTGAAGGTTGTGTTGTTCCTGGACAAGAAAATAAAGTTTGTAAACTTGTTAAATCCTTGTATGGTTTGAAACAAGCGCCTAAACAATGGCATGAGAAACTGGATCAAGTTTTGTTAAGTGGTGGTTTCTCTACTGTTGAGGTAGAAAGATATGTTTATACAAAACTTGTAAATAATGATTGTGTGATTATTTGTTTGTATGTGGATGACATGCTTATCTTTGGTACTAGCATGGATGTTGTGCTTAAGACAAAACATTTTCTGTCTTCTAATTTTGATATGAAAGATTTGGGTGAAGTGAAAGTGATTTTGGGTGTAAAAATCATAAGGAATGATAATGGTATCATACTTTCTCAAGAACATTACATTGAGATAATTCTGACAAAGTTTGAACTATTTGATGAGTCTCCTATGAATACTCCTTATGATCCTAATGTGCATTTAAAGAAAAATATAGGAGAACCAATTGCTCAATCTAAAAATGCACAGATTATTGGGAGTCTGTTGCATTTAATGAACTATACCAGGCCAGACATAGCATATACTGTGTGTAGATTGAGCAGATATAATCATTGTCCAAGCAATAAGTATTGGAAGGCTCTAGTAAGGGTATTGAGATACTTGAGAGGTACAATGAATTATGGTATTCATTATAGTGGGTTTCCCGCTGTATTGGAAGGATACAGTTAACTGGATCTCAGATTCAGAGGAGAGCAAATCCACTAGTGGCTATGTTTTCACTCTTAGTGGTGGTGCCATAACGTGGAAGTCAGTCAAGCAAACTATCTTAATTAGTTCCTCAAGGGATTCTGAGTTTATTGCTATGGAGTTGACTGGTACTGTGGCTGAGTGGTTGAAAAACTTCTTGGCGATTATCCCATTAGGTGAAAAACCAACACCATCAGTGTCTTTACATTGTGATAGCCAATCTGAAATAGCTACGGCTAAAAATAAAACCTTCAATGGTAAAAGTAGACATATTCGATTGAGACATAATATAATAAGGCAGCTGCTAAAAGATGGTGTAATCTCAATCGATTATGTAAGGTCAGCGGTGAACCTTGCGGATCCGTTTACAAAACCCCTGGGAAGGAAACAAATCTTTGATTCATCAAGGAGAATGGGACTTAAGCCAATAAGAAATTAACAGTGATGGCAACCCAACCTCTGTGATTGGTGATCCTATGAAGGAGGTTCAATGGGTAAGAACAAGTCGTGCGTTAGTTCTGCTAGCACTAAAGTAAATAGTTAGTCCCTTCCTATGATGCCGGGAATGTGATAGAATTCATTTTGGTGAGGATGAGCAAAGCTCTTAATGATTTCATAATTCTACGGAATGATGTACTCATTGCAGGTATATTTAATGAAATCGCCTCTACGAATGTGGAGTAGGGCCAATCCTATGAGATTGTGGCAAAATCTCTAGAGCATTCGTTATAAACCAGGCACGCGCATGGCCGTCTTAATGTGCAAAACCGCGTTAATAGTGAAATGTGGGGGTATAACCTGACTTTTAATACCTCTAGTATACACCTAAGATTTGTTGGTTTTAAGTTCATAGGACTACCAACATCTCTGTGTACTAAGTGTTAACTGTCTAGGTCTGGTTTTAACTGTCTAGGCCTATAAAAGGCACTGCCTGCAAGAGGTTCATGCACCGAGCTCAGACATTCGAGCCCTCTCTTCCTCTCTGGCATCCCTCTATTCTCTCTAACTTATAGTTGTTTTCGTTTTGCTGCTCTGTTCGCCCTGTGTCTACAGGAAGAGTCCATTTTATCCTGGGGAGTGCCGCTTCCAGTCAGCCGGTGGTCGCAGAATAGCTCTTAAGGATAGTGTCCTTAGACGTGACTCGGATTACGGTACATTTTCAGGAGTTCGCCAACATATACTCTATTTTTCGGATAGCAAAATAGAGGTAATGAAAACTTACATATTCTCATGCTTATGTACTCTAATCCTCCAGAAATTCGACCCTAAGAACTTCCAACATCAAGCTATGTTTAATGATAGCAAAACCAAACTAAAGAAGTCCCAAAATCAATATACATGATAGCAAAACCAAACCAAAGAAGTCCCAAAATCAATTTACATGCTCTGTTTTACGTCCACCCATGACAACAACTTATTTTAGAATCACACGACTTCTAGCAGCTATAAATCCTCATGAACAGCCCAATCCAACAAAATAACAATGGGAAGAGATAGAGAAGACTCACCTAAAAATGTTTATGGTAATGCATAAAAGGTCTAACACTTCCTTCTTCCTCTTCTTCGATCGTTTTCTTCCTCCAATCACCTCTTTCACTCACGTCTCTCTCCCTTCCTCAACTCTGTTTTCTCTCTTTCTAAAGCTATCTCTTCTTTACTGACTTGGAGCAACGGAGAGTAAGGGAGTGCATGAAGTGTGGGATTATATGGTTGAAGGAAGTGAGATAAGTGTTGCTACGTGAATCATTAAGATGTAGGTGTAAGAGTGTGTGTGTGTGTGTGTGTGTTAACATGTGTCTATCTAATGATGAAAGAGGAGTGGAGGTGTTAACTTTCGGTGCTCCAAAATAAAAGTGAAGATGTAGGGTGTGTGTGTGTCGGGGTGTTTTAATATATATATATATAGGTATATTTTTATCCTATTAATTACACACACTAAGTCCTAATTTTTTCCTTTATCTAATTCAAGATTCTTTAAATTTCGTAGGTTCCATACTTTGACTCATTATTTAATTATTGTTCCTCCATTTTTTTTAGGAAAAATAGGCCTTTTATTAAATTTTTGGGATATTACAGAAAACATCAATTTTTCTTACCTC
Organism: Inga laurina; assembly: GCA_963855925.1. NCBI lineage: Eukaryota > Viridiplantae > Streptophyta > Magnoliopsida > Fabales > Fabaceae > Inga > Inga laurina. The sequence continues at coordinate 917,355 of OY979713.1, read as the reverse complement.
AAGCCTAAAAGGGCTACCCTGAGTACCAACTCTAGCTACATCGTTCACCGAGAAAAACAAAATCTTTGGTGTTGTTCCCCTGTTTCCCCCAAAAAATTTTCATCTTTTCAAAAAATTCTACATAAAATAAGTAATATATTGATATTTTATGGGAAAAAAGTTTTTAGTTTTCAAATTTTTATAATTTTTAAAAATTTAATACTTCAAAAAAAATTAAAAATATACCTTATTTTTTAAGGTATTAATTCTTTAAAAAATCATTAAAAAATAAAAAACTGCATTTTTTACATGATTAAAAGGAAAAAAGAAAAGAGAATGGGGATTTTTTTTTGACAGTGGGTCGCAGTAGACACCTTTACTCCAAACGATTCTACAAATAATCAACCAAACAACTTCCTTATCTTGTCAAGTAAACTTTCATTTCAGCAACAAAAAATCAACTCATAGTTACATGTAAGCAACAAAATTAGTTTGTATTAAAAAAATATATCCCTATTTTTGGTTCCATTATTGTCGAACCAAGCCGTGACCTTCTTCTCAGGATCAGGCTTGTGATTTCTTGAGTAACTCTGGAAACCCACAAATATATAATTAACCACGATACGGTATATCCTAAACTTTTTAGGATGGTTAATTATGCATTAATGGGTTTCAAGAGTTCCTCGAGAAATCACAAGCCTTAATTTTCTGATCTTGAGAAGAAGGTCACGACTTGGTTCAACAATAATGGAACAAAAATAAGGATATATTTTTTTAATATGAACTAATTTTGTTGTTTCCATCTAACTATGAATTGATTTTTTGTTGTTGAAATGGAAGTTTACCTGAGGAGATAAGGAAGGTATTTGGATGATTATTTGTAGAATCGTTTGGGACAGGGGTGTCTACTGCGACCCACTGCTAAAAAAAATTCCCCATTCTCATTTTTTTCTTTTGATCATTTAAAATAAATAAAATGAACAACATTTTGATAATTTATGGGTAGAAAATACATTTTTTTTGTTTTTTATGATTTTTAAAATATTTAATACCTTAAAAAATAATTGATATTTTTAATTTTTTTGGAGCATTAAATATTTAAAAATAAAAAAAATTAAAATTATAAATTTTTTTACCCATAAAATATCAAAATTATATATATATATATATATATATATATCACTTATTTTATGTAAAATCTAATGATTAGAAGAATTAAAAAAATTTGGAAAGATAAAAATTTTTGGGGGTAATAGCGGCCCAACACTAAAGAAGAAGCAGATACTCCCTGCCTAATGGTTTGCATCTTTGGGAGGTAGCCTCTTATCACCTAGTAAAGTCATTAAAAAGCTACTATTAAAATTAGAGTGATAGAATTTGAAATATCATTAGATAATTTTTGGAGGCACCTTACTATTTGAACCAACTTTTATTTTTAGAAGGCCCCTTATATAAAGGAGGGATGGAGTATTACTAGACACAATCACAACTATGCGAGAACAAGTTTACAACTCAGGGTTTTTTTTCCTTGATCGCCTCTTCATATATCTGACATTAATGGGCTTTATTTTTTAATTTTAAAAAATCATAACTTAATCTACAAATCTCTAATTGAGGTCGTTCAAAGTCCTATGCGACCCTCTTTTAAGTATATTTCAAGGGAAAAATACCCTTTACTGCCAATTATACGAACACTATTCTAGAAACTCCGATCAATCATCACTATCACAAATATCATTCCGAATTCAATGTCTAACTTTAACATATTATATCTCCTAATATACTGATCCAAATGGCACATATTGTAACACCTTAATTTTCAGAGCCTTTAGATGAGTTTGAACATATAATGACTATAAACCAGAAACTAGCATTCATTTGTAAAGATTGAAGTCCCAACTTCAATACAGGTTTTGTACTGTGTGCCCGGGTAAGTCCCCGTACCCATGACACCCAAAATCCAACTCTTGCAAATCCTATACTAGATCCCCAAATCATTTTCATTGGGTTAAAAAGACTAAATGCAACAATCGGGACACAAATGTAAATAGTATATTTTATTTTGGTACGGGAGTGAAATTTTTGCACTGCTCGCGACTTTGCTCGGGCAAGTCCACGTACCCATAGCACCCAAAAAACAACTCTTGCAAATCCTTGCCCGGACCTCCAAAACATTTGCATTGGGTTAGAAAGAGTGAATGCAACAACCCGGACACAAACATAATAAGTAGATTTCATTTTAGCACGGGGGTGAAGATTTTGCACTGCCTACAACTTTTGCCCAGGCAGGTCCACATTCCCATGGCACCCAAAATTCGACTCATGTAAATCCTTGCCCAGACCCCCAAAACATTTGTATTGGGGTTAGAAAGAGTGAATGAAACAATCAAAACTCAAATGTAACCAGTAGATTTCATTTTGGCATGAGAGTGAAGTTTTTGTACTGCCTACGACATTGCCCGGGCAAGTTCACTTTCCCATGGCACCGAAAACCCAACTCTTGTAAATCCTTGCCTGGACCTCCAAAACATTTGCATTGGGGTTAGAAAGAGTGAATGAAAAAAGCAGGACTCAAATGTAACTAGTAGATTTCATTTTGGTACGTGGGTGAAGTTTTTGTACTGTGCCCCTAAGCAAGTCCCTATACCTATGGCACATAAAATCCAACTCTCGTAAATTATAGCCTGAACCCCCAAAAAATTTGCATTGGGGTTAGAAAGAGTGAATGCAACAATCGGGACACAAATGTAACCAAAAGATTTCATTTTGGTACGGGAGTGAAGTTTTTGTACTATGCGCCCGGGTATGTCCTTGTACCCATGGCACCCAAAATCCAACTCTTGCAAATCCTAGCCTAGATCCCCAAACCATTTGCATTGGGTTAGAAAGACTAAATGCAATAATCGAGACACAAATGTAACGAGTAGATTTCATTTTGGCACGAGAGTGAAGTTTTTGCACCTCTCGCTACTTTGTGTCACGCCCTTATTTTAATTTCACCTTTACCAGAATATTCACGAAAAATGATATGTGGTTCGGTAAGCAACACTGGAATAGCATAGTGCATGATTATAGAAAATCCCTATAAGAGTTCACACACGATACTTACGATTAAGGTAGCCGCACAAGGCTATTAGGGTCTCTAAACCCATCCCAGTGAAACGGAGACTTCTTCCCGTCTTCACTCCACTACTGCAAAACTTTCACTCCCGTACCAAAATGAAATCTACTATTTACATTTGTGTCCCGATTGTTGCATTTAGTCTTTTTAACCCAATGCAAATGATTTGGGGATCCAGTATAGGATTTATAAGAGTTGGATTTTGGGTGTCATGGATACGGGGACTTACCCGGGCACACAGTACAAAACCTGTATTGAAGTTGGAATTTCAATCGTTTACAAATGAATGCTCGTTTCTGGTTTATAGTCATTATATGTTCAAACTCATCTAAAGGCTCTGAAAATTAAGGTGTTACAATATGTGCCATTTGGATCAATATAATAGGAGATATAATCTGTTAAAGTTAGACATTGAATTCGGAATGATATTTGTGATAGTGATGATTGATCGGAGTTTCTAGAATAGTGTTCGTATAATTGGCAGTAAAGGGTATTTTTCCCTTGAAATATACTTAAAAGAGGGTCGCATAGGACTTTGAACGACCTCAATTAGAGATTTGTAGATTAAGTTATGATTTTTTAAAATTAAAAAATAAAGCCCATTAATGTCATATATATGAAGAGGCGATCAAGGAAAAAACACCCTGAGTTGTAAACTTGTTGCTCGCATAGTTGTGATTGTGTCTAGTAATACTCCATCCCTCCTTTATATAAGGGGCCTTCTAAAAATAAAAGTTGGTTCAAATAGTAAGGTGCCTCCAAACATTATCTAATGATATTTCAAATTCTATCACTGTAATTTTAATAGTAGCTTTTTAATGACTTTACCAAGTGATACGAGGCTACCTCCCAAAGATGCAAACCATTAGGCAGGGAGTATCTGCTTCTTCTTTAGTGTTGGGCCGCTATTGCCCCCAAAAATTTTTATCTTTCCAAATTTTTTTTAATTCTTCTAATCATTAGATTTTACATAAAATAAGTGAAATATATATATATATATATATATATATATATATATTTTTGATATTTTATGGGTAAAAAATTTATAATTTTAAAATTTTTTATTATTTTTAAATATTTAATGCTCCAAAAAAATTAAAAATATCAATTATTTTTTAAGGTATTAAATATTTTAAAAATCATAAAAAACAAAAAACTGTATTTTCTACCCATAAATTATCAAAATGTTGTTCATTTTATTTAGTTTAAATGATCAAAAGAAAAAAATGAGAATGGGGAATTTTTTTTAGCAGCGGGTCACAGTAGACACCCCTGTCCCAAACGATTCTACAAATAATCATCCAAATACCTTCCTTATCTCCTCAAGTAAACTTCCATTTCAACAACAAAAAATCAATTCATAGTTAGATGGAAACAACAAAATTAGTTCATATTAAAAAAATATATCCTTATTTTTGTTCCATTATTGTTGAACCAAGTCGTGACCTTCTTCTCAAGATCAGAAAATTAAGGCTTGTGATTTCTCAAGGAACTCTTGAAACCCATTAATGCATAATTAACCATCCTAAAAAGTTTATGATATACCGTATCGTGGTTAATTATATATTTGTGGGTTTCCAGAGTTACTCAAGAAATCACAAGCCTGATCTTGAGAAGAAGGTCACGGCTTGGTTCGACAATAATGGAACCAAAAATAGGGATATATTTTTTAATACAAACTAATTTTGTTGCTTACATGTAACTATGAGTTGATTTTTTGTTGTTGAAATGAAAGTTTACTTGACAAGATAAGGAAGTTGTTTGGTTGATTATTTGTAGAATCGTTTGGGGTAAAGGTGTCTACTGTGACCCACTGTCAAAAAAAAAAATCCCCATTCTCTTTTCTTTTTTCCTTTTAATCATTTAAACTAAATAAAATGAGCAGTATTTTGATATTTTATGAGTAAAAAATGATGTTTTTTATTTTTTAATGATTGTTTAAAGAATTAATACCTTAAAAAATAAGGTATATTTTTAATTTTTTTGAAGTATTAAATTTTTTAAAATTATAAAAATTTGAAAACTAAAAACTTTTTTCCCATAAAATATCAATATATTACTTATTTTATGTAGAATTTTTGAAAAGATGAAAATTTTTGGGGGGAAACAGGGGCACAACACCAAAGATTTTGTTTTTCTCGGTGAACGATGTAGCTAGAGTTGGTACTCAGGGTAGCCCTTTTAGCCTTGAGGTAAGAAAAATTGATGTTTTCTGTAATATCCCAAAAATTTAATAAAAGGCCTATTTTTCCTAAAAAAAATGGAGGAACAATAATTAAATAATGAGTCAAAGTATGGAACCTATGAAATTTAAAGTATCTTGAATTAGATAAAGGGAAAAATTAGGACTTAGTGTGTGTAATTAATAGGATAAAAATATACCTATATATATATATATATTAAAACACACCGACACACACACACCCTACATCTTCACTTTTATTTTGGAGCACCAAAAGTTAACACCTCCACTCCTCTTTCATCATTAGATAGACACATGTTACACTCACACACACTTACACCTACATCTTAATGATTCACATAGCAACACTTATCTAAATTTCTTCAACCATATAATCCCATACTTCATGCACTCCCTTACTCTCCGTTGCTTCAAGTCAGTAAAGAAGAGAGAGCTTTAGAAAGAGAGAAAACAGAGTTGAGGAAGGGATAGAGACGTGAGTGAAAGAGGTGATTGGAGGAAGAAAATGATCGGAGAAGAGGAAGAAGGAAGTGTTAGACCTTTCATGCATTACCATAAACGTTTTTAGGTGAGTCTTCTCTATCTCTTCCTATTGTTATTTCGTTGGTTTGGGCTGTTCATGAGGATTTATAGCTGCTAGAAGTTGTGTGATTCTAAAATAAGTTGATGTCATGGGTAGACGTAAAACAGAGCATGTATATTGATTTTGGGACTTCTTTGGTTTGGTTTTGCTGTCATTAAACATGGCATGATGTTAGAAGTTCTTAGGGTCAAATTTCTGGAGGATTAGAGTACATAAGCATGAGAATATGTAAGTTTTCATTACCTCTATTTTGCTGTCCGAAAAATAGGGTACATGTTGACGAACTCCTGCAAATGTACCGTAATCCGAGTCACGTCTAAGGACACTGTCCTTAAGAGCTATTCCGCGACCACCGGCTGACTGGAAGCGGCACTCCCCAGGATAAAACGGACTCTTCCTGTAGACACAGGGTGAACAGAACAGCAAAACGAAAACAACTATAAGGCAGAGAGAATAGAGGGATTCTAGAGAGGAAGAGAGGGCTCGAATGTCTGAGCTCAGTGCATGAACCTCTTGTAGGCAGTGCCTTTTATAGGCCTAGACAGTCAAAACCAGACCTAGACAGTTAACACTTAGTACACAGAGATACTATGAACTTAAAACCAACAACTCTTAGGTGTATACTAGAGGTATTAAAAGTCAGGTTATACCCCCACATTTCGCTGTTAATGCGGTTTTGCACATTAAGACGGCCATGCACGTGCTTGGTTTATAACGAATGCTCTAGAGATTTTGCCACGATCTCATAGGAGTGGCCCTACTCCACATTCGTAGAGGCGATTTCATTAAATGTACCTGCAATGAGTACATCATTCCGTAGAATTATGAAATCATTAAGAGCTTTGCTCATCCTCACCAAAATGAATTCTAGCACATTCCCGACATCATAGGAAGGGACTAACTATTTACTTTAGTGCTAGCAGAACTAACGCACGACTTGTTGTTACCCATTGAACCTCCTTCATGGGATCACCAATCACAGAGGTTGGGTTGCCATCGCTGTTAATTTCTTATCGGCTTAAGTCCCATTCCCCTAGATGAATCAAAGATTTGTTTCCTTCCCAGGGGTTTTGTAAATGGATCCGCAAGGTTCACCGTTGACCTTACATAATCGATTGAGATTACACCATCTTTTAGCAGCTGCCTTATTATATTATGTCTCAATCGAATATGTCTACTTTTACCATTGAAGGTTTTATTTTTAGCCGTAGCTATTTCAGATTGGCTATCACAATGTAAAGACACTGATGGTGTTGGTTTTTCACCTAATGGGATATTCGCCAAGAAGTTTTTCAACCACTCAGCCACAGTATCAGTCAACTCGATAGCAATAAACTCAGAATCCCTTGAGGAACTAATTAAGATAGTTTGCTTGACTGACTTCCACGTTATGGCACCACCACCAAGAGTGAACACATAGCCACTAGTGGATTTGATCTCCTCTCAATATGAGATCCAGTTAACTGTATCCCTCCAATACAGCGGGAATCCCACTATAATGAATACCATAATTCATGGTACCTCTCAAGTATCTCAATACCCTTACTAGAGCCTTCCAATGCTTATTGCTTGGACAATGAGTATATATGCTCAATCTACACACAGCATATGCTATGACTGGCCTGGTATAGTTCATTATATGCAACAGAGCCCCAATAATCTATGCATATTTAGATTGAGCAATTGGTTCTCCTATATTTTTCTTTAAATGCACATTAGGATCATAAGGAGTATTCATAGGAGACTCATCAAATAGTTCAAACTTTGTCAGAATTATCTCAATGTAATGTTCTTGAGAAAGTATGATACCATTATCATTCCTTATGATTTTTACACCCAAAATCACTTTCACTTCACCCAAATCTTTCATATCAAAATTAGAAGACAGAAAATGTTTTGTCTTAAGCACAACATCCATGCTAGTACCAAAGATAAGCATGTCATCCACATACAAACAAATAATCACACAATCATTATTTACAAGTTTTGTATAAACATATCTTTCTACCTCAACAGTAGAGAAACCACCACTTAACAAAACTTGATCCAGTTTCTCATGCCATTGTTTAGGTGCTTGTTTCAAACCATACAAGGATTTAACAAGTTTACAAACTTTATTTTCTTGTCCAGGAACAACACAACCTTCAGGTTGCACCATATAAATCTCCTCTTCTAAATCACCATTTAAAAAAAAAAAAGCTATTTTAACATCTATTTGATGAATGAAAAGCTTATGAATAGAAGCTAAGGCAATTAGGATTCTAACAGATGAAATCCTAGTTACTGGAGAAAAAGTGTCAAAATAATCAAATTTTCCTTTTGAATATACCCTTTTGCTACCAATCCAGCTTTGTATTTATCAATAGTTCCATCAGGAAAATATTTTTTTCTAAAAACCCATTTACAACCAATAGGCTTTGCTCCTGGAGGCAAGTCTACCAAAACCCATGTTTTATTTTGATTTAACGAATCAATTTCAGCTTTTATTGCTTCTTTCCAAAAAGATTCATCCGGAGAAGAAATAGCTTTGTAAAAATTTTTGGGTTCATCTTGCACCAAAGAAGTATAAAAATCATCTCCGAAAGATATTTGTTTTCTTTATCTTTTACTTTTCCTTAAATCTTCAACCAAAACTTCATTTGAATTTTGTTCAGAAGAAGCAGAGGAATTTTCAACTCTTTTAGGAATACGCTCAACCTTCAAAGGGAATATATTTTTGAAAAACTCTGCATCTTTAGTTTCAACAACTGTGTTATGATCTAAAACATCGCTTATCAAAACCAAAAGACGATAAGCAGCACTTTGTTGAGCATATCCAATAAACATGCAATCAGAGGTTTTAAAACCAATTTTCCTCTTTTTAATATCAGGTAGTAAAACTTTAGCAAGACACCCCAACACTTTCAAATATTGAAGGTTAGGCACAAAAACTTTCGAATAAAAATTATTTTTATTTTTTTGTGTATTTTAATTTAATTTATTTTCATAAGTGGGTTAGACATGTTTTTCTATATGTGGTGCCGGTGTATGGAATATGGGAAGCAAATTGTAATGTTCATATTTGTTTTGAATTTATAAGAACCCATTATCTTTAGAAACTAAGAACCATAACGAAAAGAAAGTGATAAAATTTAGAGAAGTAGAAAAAAAGGAATACAACAAATTGTCATCCTTAAAAAAGAAAGAAAGACAAAACAAAAATGGAAATAAAGTTTGAGTATTGGTTCCAAGACTAGTGCATCACAACATGACATTTTTTCTGACATTTGCTCCTATTTAGAGTTTTTTAAACCATGTTTTGTCCCATTTCTCTCCGCGGGACACTCGTATTAAACTTCTATGTAGAACATTTTATCTTTTATTTTAATTTCTAATATAATTGTTTTTATTCAAAAAATTATTATTATTATTTGATTGGAAAACTATGTAATGATAACATGTGAATATTCATAATACTTCCTTTAATTCTTAATATAAAACATAATTGTCTAATTTGATTTGATAAAGCAAAATTAACTAATTTAGTTAAGATGATATGTATTTTTTAAAACATTCCATTTATCTTCCTTAATTTCTTCCTTCACTCTCCTCTTTAAAGTAATTAATTAGCTTCCTTAATCTGTCAAAAAAAAAATCAACTTTATTTTATATTTAGGATCAAAGAAAGTAACATCTTTTTTGGAGATTCTACAAATTCATATTTAACAAGATGAAAGAGAATTCTTTCCTAGCTCCTGATGTAAATCTTCAAGAGCTTGGTATGTAATTAATAGACATTTTAATTGAAAATAACTCTCAATTTCTCTCTCCTCTCACACATCTCAACCCAAGGCCCCACTGTTTTTTCCCTCTCGGTGTTTTTTTAGTTGTACAAATATATTATCTTTTTTTTTAGTGTTTGGGTGTTTTAGCACAAATTCATGGTTTTGTGCTAAAAGCATTTTTTTTATATCCAAACACATTAAACATATCGCCTGCGTTTGATGGCTCAATATTAGATTTGTTGTGTCCTAAACTCATCTGAAAATATAAATAAAAATGGATGAAATATCAAGATAAAGGAATGTTGTTTTTTTCATTACTCATACATCTATATACAAATAATATGATACAATACTTCTCTTTTAAGAAAATAAATTAAATAGGATTGAGATATCTAGTTTTTTAAAACACTAAATAGATTGACCTTTTTTTTTCACTCCTCTATTGCTTCTTGTTCTTTTGGCTACATACACCACAACCATCAGGAGGCCTTATTTTGGAAAATGCTTTTCACAAAGTTTGATTTCTTTACACTTTTTAGAGGTCATGGTAATTTAAATATTATTTGTGCACTTCCCTTATTCATTTTAGTTATTTGATAGAAAATGTTTTTCACAAAGTTTGATTTCTTTACAGTTTAATATTTAACTTCTTGTATGCTCCTGCTATTCTAAACAAAAGTGTTCGCTCAAATGTTGTAATGTTCAATCAAATGTTGTAGTGTTCAAACAAGTGAGAACTAAATATAGGGGAGCCAAAAAAACCAAGTGAGAACAATGTATTACATTAGGAGAGGACGAATGGAGTGAAGGTTGGGATTGAATGGTCACGTGGCGTGTATTGATGAAAGTGATGGAAGGTCAAGTCTTTTTTTTTTTTTATTCCTTGCCAGTGATGGAAGGTCAGGTTGGGTGGTGGTATTCACGTCCAAAATTAATTAGGGGGCATGAGGAGGAAACCGTAAGGTAGGTGAATTAAAATTTTACATAAAAAAAATTAAAATTTATCTTCTTATCTTTCTAAATTTTAGATTACAGTTCAAAATTTATTCTCTCATTATTTTTAAATTTTAGATTCCTACTTAAAATTTAAATACTTTAACCTAAAATGATAATTTACCCCTTCCCTTCTATCCTCCTCTCAAACTATACACATCCTAAGTTTGCCCCAACTCCCTAAACGTATTCTCCTCTTTTGTTTCATTTCAGCCCTATACACCTTCTGACACGCATAATTACTGCTCCTGCTCCTTCCATGTTTGAGCGCAGAAAGTCAAAAGAAAACTGCAAAAAGTCTGAATAATGGAAAACTGTGCCTCACAGTTTTCATGATGGAGCTATGATGTTATCTTTCCTAACCTTTTTTAAAGGTCACGTCATTCACATGGGTGGGGGACTTAATTTTTGTTTATAATAAAATAATAGAGTTAAATAAAAAATATGGTTTAAAACAGATGACTCCTTTGATTTTTTTTTTGGCCATCAACAGATTACTATTTCTGACATTAAAGAAAAAGATTACTACTGATATATGAGAAAAGAATAATATAATAAAATATGAGAAAAATTTATAATTTTCAAAATTTTTTCCTCGTAATTTTACTTCCTACTTAATTTTTAACCAATTCAAACTAAGCTAAATGATACTTGTGTGTTGTGACTCTTGAGATATGGTATTATATTATTAATTTATCAAGTGAATTTATTAAATTATCTTTTAAGTGTATATAGTTATAAGTGTATGTAATATTATCTTTTATTTAATTATTGTGACAACGGTCTGATCAGACAACCCAACAAATTTAATCGTTTAAATTATAACTCGCTGACTTGACGTCCTGTCCAAATTTTAGGATATTAGTATGAAATAAACGAGACCATGTCCCTCCAGCTAAACTCTTATACAAGGGATGTTAGATGCGGCATAATGGATGTACTCCCCAATTCCCAAGCATTTAAACTAGCCTCTCCCTGTGTAGAGTTTTGACTAAGCCATGAAATAGTTAGTTACTGGGATTGGATGTATATATTCGAAATCTAAATACTAAATCACGCCGGCGCATCTTGGCGCACTTAAGATAGGAGCGAGGCCTATGTGCCTCCTCTCCTTGGTTCGATCCCGCGTCTGCATCTTCGTGTGCTAATCGAAAAAAAAATACTAAATCACATAAAATTGTATGATCGGGAAACTGAGAATTTTACATGTCCTACATGTTACTGGAGTTTTAAGATATAATTTTTTTATTTATTAATTTTTTTAAATTTATTCCTATTAATATTTATTGATAATAACAAAAAGGGTGAAGGAAGGAAAGACTTGATACATCAAATTATAAGGAAATAGATACAAAAGCTTTTACATGAAAAAAAAAGTAAAGGGATGAGAAACACCAAAAAAATGAAGATTGAAGGCTTCCAGCTAAAGAGAAAACCAATACAGAAAATAAATTAAATAATATAAAAAAATTCCAATTCACCAGTAGAGGTTGAAAGAAGGGAGGAGTAACTTGAGAAAATTTAAAGAAAATATTCAATATATATATTACAAGGTGGAGATATGATTGCCAAAAAAAAAGAGGTGGAGGTATGGAGGATTTAGGCATAACTATGGGCTATGGGCGCATAGACACCTACAGGACCGTAAATCAAGAAAAAGTTGTACGAGAAGATGGGACTCACAATAAAGATTGAAGGGAGTAGGCAGAAAAGATGATGGATTGTACCAACATACATAATAAGCACGGAAAAAAAAGAGAATGGATTGACAAGATAAATGAGAGTAAAATATTAGTGAAGCACGGGAGAAAAGAAGATGGATTGACAAGACAAATGAAAGTAAAATATTAGTGAAGGTAGAGGGAAAAGATTGACAAGACAAATCAAACATTGTATCAGAGGAAAAACGGAGAAGCGGGGAGTGGAACAAGAGCTACGATAGCCCTTTTTTTTTTAAATACTTCATTAAAACGTTTTCCCACTATTTGACAAAAAAAAACGTTTTCCCACTAACTTCAGTATCAGCCCCAATTGTTCAAACGGCAAACACATTCCGTCTTCTTCACTCAAACTCAGTTCTTCTTTGACATCGGTAACGCAAAAGCCAAACACTAAGGGTGTGTTTGGTTTGAGGGGAGGGTAGGGGGGAGAGGAGGGGAGGGTGGGAAAATTATAATTTTGTACAAAAGAAACCCACAATTTACTCTCTCATTTTTTTAAATTTTGGGTTCCCGCCTAAAATTTACTTTCTCATTCTTTTTAAATTTTGGATTCCCGCCCAAAATTTAAATTCCTTCAGCCCAAAAAGGTAATTTACTTACCCTCCCATTCCCTCCCACCCCTCCACTCCCCTCAAACCAAACACACCCTAAATCACAAGAGCATAAATCTTATGAGCTCATTGTAATTATTTGAAGTTATCTAGTAGTGTTCGTTTGGAATAGCTTATTTTTAGGCAATAAGTGCTTATAAATCGTGATTCACAGTATACGAAATAAGTATATGAGAGGAGTTTTATCTCGGCTTGCGTAATAAGGACTTATTTGCGCCCAAAACGTGTTTCCAAACACAACCTAAAGCTATCACTTTTCTAAATCTTATATTTATTTTTTGGGTTTTTCAGTATAATCATTTGAAAAGCTTATCACTTGTTTGAGATTTATTGTAGTTTTGTTGTGTTTGAGGTAAGCCTGAAACACCCATTCTCAATTTTAGCTTATCACTTGTTTTGCTGAATTCTTTATTAACAGATAGACTTGTGTTTTTGTATATGGGGTGAGACAATGGATATTACCAACTTTTAGCAACAAACTATTGTACCTTAGGATTAGTATTCTTGTTTGTTTGGATTGAACTTTCAATAGTGAGTATCGATTGCCAATAGTCTTGTTTAATTTTTCATTGCAAATAATGTTGGGTCAAATAAATCAGGCTGTTTCTAGGAGAATTTCAATGAATGCTAAGAGGCTGAATGAAGATACCGAGCATCTAGCTGATGAGCGCATATACATGATTGCATTCACTTCCATGACATGAAGATAGTGAATGCTAAAATATTTATCTCTTGATATATTAATGATAGTCCCATTTACGTTATATTGAGTTTGATTTCACGCCATTCAAATTCAAGTTATTTGAAACAATTTTAGTTTGGTTCTAAAAGTGGACTTTGTTAAGTAAAGTAGTGTGTTATTCTTCGGAATGTGCTTTTAAGCTTGGTCTTAATTTCTTGCATGCTTGAATAAAATTACAATATTTTTTTGTTAATTGTTCAAAATCTTGTGTTTAATTTCTTTCAGTTTTAGCTGTATGGTAGATATCTTAGTAAATAAGAGTCATATTTGTTACGTGCTACAGAAAATCATTGAGATTTGTTATTTAGAATATTTTATTAAGATTCTGATTGATTTTCATATTAAGATCTGGATATTGGATATTTATCTTTTTATGATTTTGATTAAATATTATCTATCTTAGTAAGATTTGAGTTAGATATTTAAGTTCGATGGGACTAGATAAAGTAATATTGTTTGCAAAACTAGATATTCATGGGTGGTGGAAAATCATTAAGATATGTATTGCAATTTTGAGATTGATTGTTTGTTATTTGTTTATGAGTTTTGGTCGATTATTCTTTTTCTTTATAAAGTTTAAAATTTATTACGAATTTTACTTCATAATCTTATGCGTGCCTATATTTTTTTTCTTAGGTTTTTGTTAAAGTTTTCTACAACTTCATATACGGTAAGTTTTTAAATTTTTGAATATATAAATATAATTTTAGTAGTTATTATTGGTTTAATTAACTCAACACACACACACACACACACACACACACACACATAAAGGCTGTAAGAAATATGTTATAATCTAAATCTAATTTTTAGGTGTTATATTTCTCACACATTAAATCAAATAATATTATGACTAAAATAGCACATTACAAAACTAGTTAGGGTTTGTCAAATTAATTATTTAGATCATGAAATTCTACACGCATGCAATATTAATGGTAGAAATTAATTTATGAGTAATCTTAAAGTCATTTTTTCATCTCTTTATTTATATTTTCAGATGAGTGCACCAAACGGAGATGATCCAAGAAGTAATAGAGTTGGTGGAAGTAATGCTAACGTCCCACGAGGGAATAATGAAGAGGGAGAAACCATGTTCGGGGTCCGGGCAAGTCTTGGCAGCCTTGGGCAAGGTGGTGGCAAGGTTTGGCAGCCTTGGATAGGGTCCGGGCAAGGTTTGGCACACTTGGGCAGGGTCCGGGCAAGTCCTGGCACGTCCGGGACTGGTTCTTGTGTTGTTAAATAAAAAAATTAATACCAACCTTTACAGCCTTGGGCAAGGTGGTGGCAAGGTTTGGCAGCCTTGGAAAGGGTCCGAGCAAGGTTTGGCACACTTGGGCAGGGTCCGGGCAAGTCCTGGCATGTCCGGGACTGGTTCTGGCACGTCCAGGATAGGTCCTGGCTGGTTCAGGACTTACTCAGGACTTGCCCGGGCAAGGTTCTGCGCAGTACAAAAACTTCACCCCCGTACCAAAATGAAATCTACTCGTTACATTTTCTATTTTTTTGTTGAATCCCCCCTTTCTAGGCCCAATGCAACTTTCTAGGGGGTCCGGGCATGGATTTGCAACAGTCGGATTTTTAGCCCCATGGGTTGGCAACCATGTTCGGGGTTCGGGCAAGTCTTGGCAGCCTTGGGCAAGGTGGTGGCAAGGTTTGGCAGCCTTGGATAGGGTCCAGGCAAGGTTTGGCACGCTTGGGCAGGGTCCGGGCAAGTCCTGGCACGTCCGAGATTGGTTCTGGCACGTCCAGGATAGGTCCTGGCTGGTTCAGGACTTACTCAGGACTTGCCCGGGCAAGGTTCTGCGCAGTGCAAAAACTTGACCCCCGTACCAAAATGAAATCTACTCGTTACATTTTCGATTTTTTTGTTGCATCCCCCCTTTGTAGGCCTAATGCAACTTTCTAGGGGGTCCGGGCATGGATTTGCAACCGTCGGATTTTTGGCCCCATGGGTTGGCAACCATGTTCGGGGTCCAGTCAAGTCTTGGCAGCCTTGGGCCAGGTGGTGGCAAGGTTTGGCAGCCTTGGAAAGGGTCCGAGCAAGGTTTGGTACACTTGGGCAGGGTCCGGGCAAGTCCTGGCACGTCCAGGACTGGTTCTGGCACGGCCAGGACAGGTTCTGGCTGGTTCAGGACTTACTTAGGACTTGCCCGGGCAAGGTTCTGCGCAGTGCAAAAACTTCACCCCCGTACCAAAATGAAATCTACTCGTTACATTTTCAATTTTTTTATTGCATCCCCCCTTTCTAGGCCCAATGCAACTTTCTAGGGGGTCCGGGCATGGATTTGAAAAAGTCGGATTTTTGGTCGCATGGGTTGCCAACCTTGTTCGGGGTTCGGGCAAGTCTTGGCAGCCTTGGCCAAGGACGTGGCAAGGTTTGTCACAGTTGGGCAGGGTCCGGGCAAATCTTGGTACATCCAGGACTGGTTCTGGCACGTCCAGGACTAAATTTGTTACATCTCGGACTGGTCCTGGGAGGTTCAGGAATTACTTAGAACTTGCCCGAGCAAGGTTTTGCGAGGTGAAAAAGCTTCACCTCCGTACCAAAATGAAATCTACTTGTTACATTTTCGATTTTTTTGTTGCATCCCCCCTTCCTAGGCCCAATGAAACTTTCTAGTGGGTCTGGGCTTGGATTTACAACACTCAGATTTTAGGTTGATCGGTTGGCAACCTTGTTCGGGGTCCGGGCAAGTCTTGGCAGCCTTGGGCAAGGTTGTGGCAAGGTTTGGCAGCCTTGGAAATGGTCTGGGCATGGTTTGGCACACTCTAGCAGGGTCCGGGCCAGTCCTGGCACGTCGAGAACTGGTTGTGGCACGTCCAGGACTGGTCCTGGCAGGATCAGGACTTACTCAGGACTTGCCCTGGCAAGGTTCTGCACAGTGCAAAAACTTCAGCCACGTACCAAAATGAAATCTATTCGTTACATTTTCGATTTTTTTGTTGCATCCCCCTTCCTAGGCCCAATAAACCTTTCTCTAGGGTCTGGGCATGCATTTGCAATAGTCGGATTTTCAGTGGCATGGGTTGCACTCCTTGTTCGGGCTCCGGGCAAGTCTAGGCAGCCTTGGGCAAGGTGGTGGCATGGTTTGGCAGCCTTGGAAAGGGTCCGGGAAAGGTTTGGCACACTAGGGCAGGGTCCGGGCAAGTCCTGGCACATCCAGGAGTGGTTCTGCCATGTCCAGGACTGGTCCTAACACATTCAAGACTTACTCAGGAGTGGCCCGGGCAAGGTACTGCGTAGTGTAAAAACTTCACCCCCGTACCAAAATGAAATCTACTCGTTATATTTTCGATTTTTTTGTTGCATCCCTCTTTCTAGGCCCAATGCAACTTTCTAAGGGGTCCGGGCATGGATTTGCAACAGTCGGATTTTTGGTGGCATGGGTTGGTAACCTTGTTCGGGTCCGGGAACGTCTTGGCAGCCTTGGGCAAGGTGGTGGCAAGGTTTGGCAACCTTGCAAAGTGTCCGGGCAAGGTTTGGCACACTTGGGCAGGGTCCTGACAAGTCCCGGCACGTCCTGGCTGGTTCAGGACTTACTCAGGACTAGGCCAGGCAAGGTTTTACGCAGTGTAAAAACTTCACCCCCGAGTTGAAAATTCCTCTGCTTCTTCTGAACAAAATTTAAATGAAGTTTTGGTTGAAGATTTAAGGAGAAGTAAAAGACAAAGAAAACAAAGAAATCAAGGGTAGAGCTAGTATGTGCAATTATTGTGCGAACTTAGTTTGCCATGTCATATGTGGTATAATTAGTTAAAATATAACAATTCACCAATATTAATTCTAGTTGGCTGCTCATCTAATTCACATTTTTATTTTTCTTAAAAATTCAAATCGTTTAATTAAGATTCACAAATAAAGAAAAATAAATATTGTGAAATCTTTTACTTTTTTAATATACCAACTAATATTTAAGAGGTGCCAAATCAGCTCATCAATTGTTGTATTTTAATTGGTTAGACTACAAATAACGTGACGAACCAGATTGATACAATAATTTCTAGGGTTGACATAAACAATCACACATTCCCTTCATTTACGAGACTAAATAAATTTCCCCTTCAAATTTTTGCAAATTCCCTCCATATTTGATCTTTTTTTTTTGTTGCCAAATCCAACTTCTCCTTAATTTCTAGGGCTCTCTCATTCCATTACAGATCTCCCATATTTTGTTTTCCTCTTAGTCACTTGTTCAGCCTCACAAAGTCACCGACTTCCCCTTTCTTCCTCGGCTGATTTATTTAGTTCAATGTTAAATACTCATTTGATTTGTTAATTAAGACTAATAAGTAGGTATAATCATAGGAGTTAATTTAAGATATAAAATTATCACATTTTCGCCCACAAGAGACCATTATTCTTTCAAAACACATGTTTGTTTGAGCTTAAAAAAACTTATAAGTTGCTTTTTACGTAAATCGAGACACAACTCCTCTCACATACTTACTTCGTATACCGTAAATCACTATTAAAAAACAACTTATAAGCAATCGAATCGCTAAACCAAACATACATACGCATTCTCTCTAATGCAAAGATAAACTTATTGTCCCTCCAAAAATCCCCATTCCCTAAAAATCTGTTAATTAGCTTTTTTGTTTGAAAATCTCCAAATCACTCTGCCTACCACACTTTGCCCTAACTCTCTTGAGCTCTCCAAAATCCATGACCACCGGAAGAGCTAGCTTCTCCGTCGCCGTCGTACCCTGCTCCCTTCTACTTCCCTCTCCCTCTCTCTCTCTCTCTCTCTCTCTCTCTCTCTCTCTGTGTCTCGACTTCCTGAAAGCCTTTGGTCCTTCTCAGAGTGGATTCACTCTCCTCAGCCTTCACTCTTATGGAGCGTGGGTCAGCTTTGGGAACCAGCTCAATGTGAAGGAGGCCAAGTCCCTCACAAGGTTAGGGATTTTCTGGCGTACTCGATATGGACTCTGAAAAAAATTTGCAACATTATTAGGTTACTTGAAGCAATTTGCCAAGAAAAGTTTGTGAGCTTGCCAGAAGGAGAGGCTGAAGTTAGGTGGATCATGGACGAGACAATTCGATGGAGAACGCAGGCGTAAGCGACTTTGTCTTGGTGTGGGAAGGTTCGATTGAAAGGTAAGATTCAATTTTTTACTGTTGTTGCCTATCCTTGTTTGCCTAATGTCAACGGAAACCTTTATTTTCAATTAGGATTTAACAAAGGGGGTTTTGTTGGCTCGAGTGGTTGCTGTTAATATGCCTTAATAGTTTCTGATCTCAGTCCAAGTTAAGCACTGTACCTTATGTTAGCTTATTTTTAGTGATGTGCTTTCCCTACGAAATTATCGAAGGCATCATGCTGGTGGAAGTTAGACTGCGACCTCAGTCTTCCACTCATATTGAGTCCAACGTCTTCCTCTTTTTTTATAATGTCTGGGCTTCATCTTTTTTCCCCATTATTTCAACAAAAAACGGATATAAGTAAGAAGAAAACTTATTATTCTCCGTGGGTGGGAAATGGAGAGGATATGATTGGTTTCTAATTCCTACCTGTTGTAGTCTTTGGTTATGTATCTATTACAAGACATATTTTTCGTCAACTCTTTGTTATCTTTACCTCATTCCATGAGACCTGGTCTGAGTAAACTTGAGCAGTATTCTTTTCTTGTTGGCGACAAATGAATAAAAACATTCTATAGTGATTTTACTTCGTAATCCTAATTGACAGCCGCTGTTGGGCATATCTGTTCCGATCAAATTTTGTATGTTACCGATTTGGCAGGCCAAAGTTTGGCTTGGCCTGGGCCTGCCAAAATTCTTTATTCTTTAAATTCTGCGTTATATTCACTATTTGTTCTTATTACTTATATTCTGTTTTTTAGCTATAAAACTGATACAAGATTGACCAAAACTGAACAGATGAAGGCCGATCAACTAATGAATAAAACAAAAGGCAGGGAAAACGGATGCCTGAGAGTTGTTAAGGCTAGTACATCTTTTGATTCCACTGTTATGGCAAAATCTGACAAGATGAAAGCACCACAAAGCATGCATGTTCAAAGAAAACGGGGTCGACCACTCAAGCACAGGCAGAATGCCGACACACAGCCCCAGCAGCAACCTGATATTTTGCAAAATGCCAACCCTGGATGGCTTTCGCTTGGTCCTGAAGATGAGCCCGCTAAACCTCCGGGAACGAGAAGGGGCTCCGGTCATCCACCGAAAGCTAGGATGAACTTAGTGAACCAATCTGTGCCGTCGGCGTGTAGGGGGCGACTGCCCAAGTCAACAGGACCTGGGTGTCCTCCCAACCTCAAATCTGAGTCAGCATTTTCTAATGGGAGCAAGAAGCGTCCTGGTCGTCCTCCTAAAAATAAAACCAGTATAAAGGTAATTCTGTCAGGTAGTTATGCATGAAAATTCTTGTGGGCCCAAGCGATCTCTATGAATATTCCTTGCTAGTTTCTGATTTCGTCCAAGTTAAGCATTGTTCCTTATGTCAGCTTGGCTAGCTTATTTGTAGTGATGTGTTTTCCCTGAAGAAATTATTGAAGGCATCATATCATGGTGGTGGATGTTAGACTGTGACTACTTCAGTCTTCCACTCTTTTTGAGTTCAACATCCTCTCTTTTATAATGTTTGAGCTTCATCCTTTTTTTTCCATATTTCTCCTCGAGAAAGGATGAAAAAAAGAAAACTTATCCTACTGAGTTCCGTATTATTTCTGGGTTTAATATTCTCCGTTGGTGGGAAGTGGAGAGGATGGGATTGGTTTCTAATTTCTGCATATTGTGGCCTCTGGTTAGGCATCTATTCTAAGACCTATTTTTCCTCAACTTTTTGTTGATCACTACCTCATTCCATCTGACCTGGTTTGAGTAAACTTGATCATTTTTCTTTCTTGTTGGCGCTGTAGTGATTTTACATCATAATCCTAATTGACAGCCACTATTGGGCGTATCTGTTCTGCTCAAATTTTGTATGTTGCCAATCTGGTGGTGCACGCATTTTACAAATTCTCTAGTTTGAATAAGGAGATTTTAGGACTGTAGAGAATATGGAGAGTTCTTTGTTACTGTATATGATTTATAATTACTTATTTCCCAATATACATATTATATATTTGTCTGTATGATTTAGTAATTGCTATTTTCTTATGTGTTGTTTCAGCATGTCCTACCTTTTGTGCTATTTAAGTTTATGAGAATTGTTCTCTTTTATTGCATTATTTTTATCGGAACAGGGAACATCTGTTGATCAGCAAACTTAATATTTTGTAAGTTTAAATGAGTCTTTTACATGAATGCTCAATTGGTCAACTTTGGCTTGGCCTGGGCCTACCAAATTTCTATATTCTTTAAAATTTACATTATTTTCATTATTTATTCTTATTACTTATATGCTTTTTTATTATTTCGTTGTTATGCAAACATGATAAAACTGTGCCTGCTTACCAAAATGTCCTTAGCTATAAAACTTACTTGATGGACCGAAACTGAACAGATGAAGGCTCAATTAATGAAAACAACAAAAGGAGTGGAAAATAGATGCCCGACAGTTGATAAGGGTAGTACATCTTTTGATTCCACTGTTATGGGAGAGTCAGAAAAGATGAAAGCACCACAAATCATGCATGTTCGAAGGAGCAAGTCAAGAAGACATGCTCCTTGGTCTAGCCATATTAAGAAATCTCCGTTTCAACCTTCAACTGGGTACAATTCAAGGGCAAAATGTGCACCAGAAAAATCAGATCGGACACAAACATTCACTCTAAGGTTGGATGTTGAGGTAATCACAATTTTTTAGGTTTATTTTAAAGGTTTAAATTGAGGACAAATTGTTTTCCGAAGTCCTTGTTGCTTACATGTTAACTTTTCTTATGGTTTTGAATGAAAGGATGTGCGAAGACACATTACATATAGATTAAATGAAGAGGAGTCTCAAGTGGTGGAAAGGTGGAGCTGTCATTCATTTGGTACAACTGAGGGGGATGATATAAGGTTATGAATTTCTGTTACCATTTGTCCATTTGTTATCATTTGCAGCCCTCACTTATTTTATGACATATTGCAGATTTGGGGCTACTTCAACTCAAGACTCTGGTTTGTCAGCCATTGATATTCAATGCCTTGTATACAAAGGTCATCGGGATTTGCATAAGATATGGCTAAACAATGATGTGTGTGGTAACTTGTTCTTTATTCATATATAAGTATGGTTATCATGTTATGGAAAGGGACTATTATGATGACGAAAAAATGTTTAACGTAGTGGCAAACTAGTTTCATAATCTTTTTTTTTTTTTTAACCTGTGTACAGGTTGTTCATTGTTATGGAGAAACACTAATGCACTGGGCTTGCCGCTGCCCTGATAAGGAATACAAAGATTTTTTTATCTCTCCTTATGCAGGGGTATTGGTTCTTAAACCCTTGTTACTACGTGAAAACTATTAGAAAATAGTGATCAAAATAGTTCCATGGATTGCAGGTTATAGCTTTGGCAAGGTGGATTGATAGAGATGACCTCCGTTGGGTGAAAGGATTGATGAATGGTCACCACAATCGAGTAGGCTTGTTATTGATTGTCATGTGAATTAGGCATTTAATGTGTATGGTTTTACGATTTTTTTTTTTAATTTTTAATAGTGGAACTTGGTGTGGCAGTTATTTTTCCGTGTGTAATAAATAATCATTACATATTGGCTGTTGCTGATTGTCTTCAGCAAAAAGTTGTTGTTTATAATTCCATGAATAGCGCAAGGCACAAAAGAGATGCAGTGAAAGTGGTATGAATTCTCGTTGAATCTATTATATACTTGATATTCTAACACCGGTCCTTAATATCTTATATTAAGGACTGGAGCTTGTATGCTTATTGGTTTACACATGTCCAAATCATGTGTTGAATTGGATCTAATAATTTTTTATCCAGGGAAATTAACTGCGGAGGATTTGTGCCACTGTTCTTGGTTATGATGATTCACACTCATGGGATTTTGTTTATCCAAAGGATATTCCTCAGCAAGTAAATGGGTATTGTCATGTTTTTATTTTGCGCTACGCACATGCACACACTGATTGACTACAATGATATTGATTGATGCAAGTTTCATATTGAGAAAATTACTGAGGTCCCAAGTAAGGGATTTAATAACCAAAAAGTCCTAATGACAAGTGAGGTGCATAAACATTATGTCATTTCCCGCACCAGAAGTTGTCATTACATGCTGCTTAGTTGTTATCGGGCTTTTGGATAATCAAATCCCTTTCTTAGAACCTTATAGTGATTTCCCCCGTCTTCATTAGTTAGCCGACTATTGGTGTTGTTATTTATTGCTTTATCTTGTTTTCATAAAACTCTCACTCTCTGTGCTGCAGCCATGATTGTGGTGTGTTCGTGCTGACATATATGGCCTCCATTATTATGTGCGGGTCCATTGTACCATTTTCTTCGGTGAGTCAACGTGTACATTTCTTTTATTATTACAAATATGTAGGACGAGAAATACTTACTTGCTTTTAGAGTGACACGTCATTTATACTCTGGTCAATCAAAATGTAACAACTAAACTAATTTTAATCCCAGTAGTCTCTATTTTTTTGCTGAAAAAAACGAAAGAAACTTTCCATCGACCCACGCGCCCCTCCATTCATCCATCACCCAAGCAGAACAGATAGCATCTTCGTCTCCTCCGGCGATGGTAAGAAACCAAACTCCTCCTATGCAATCTCCACCTTCGATCCTAGTGCTCCTCCTCACTTCACCGTTTCTCAGATTTGAGCGGCGATTACCCAGCCATTGTTGGGTTGAAATTCCATGGAGGCCGCTCGTTTACATTCTCATGTGTGTTTCTTGCATCGGAATAGGATGAACTCAACATCAATGGTAGAATCATGCTATGCCCATGCTTGTATGCATTTTCAATTATTGAATGAGTAAAAACAACTTATCTGAGGTTCTTTCTTTTAATAATTATAGAGCTTTTAGCAATAGCAATGGAGGCATAGACATCACAGCGATGGAAAATATTCGGGACATGAGCGGCTTTGGAATTCTGGATTGGAAAGAAAAGAACTACCCGGCGACCTAACCCTTCACCGCAATCTCGTCTAATCCCAACGCCTCTTCCATTGTGTCCTCATCCTTTGTCTTCCTCCCCCTGTTTCAGATCTGAAAAACGCACACCACAAAATCCCAACCCATACAACTACGGCCTATTGCAGCGGAGGAGACGAGGTCTATTGGTGACGATCACAGGGGAGATGAGGTTCGAAGGCACCTGATAATAGTTTAGATGTTGTGTTTTTCTTATTTTTTTAATAATAAAATATCTTGTGTTCACCTACAACTCCATAGGAGTTTTGATATCTCATTAAAATCATCAAAACAAGATGGAGAGGAAGGTGGGTCGATGTGGTGGGAAGGAGATTGGAAATGAAGAACTGCGGCGCGTGGCTTGGTGGCAAGGCTTTTTTCTCCCTCTTTTTCCGCAAATATAAATTGGGGCAGGTAGGATTAAAATTAGTTTAGGTGTTGTGTTTTGATTAGTTAGAGCACAAATGACGTGGTACTCTGGGAGTATGTAAATATTTCTACTCACTCATGTTATATGTACATTTCTTTTATTATTCCAAAATGTGTGTTTTTTTTTTTTTAGAAATTTACAAGGATATAGAGTTATTGCATCTCAGGAGGAAATTTCTGGCATTTGGCATCGCGTGTTGGTAGAGTTATCAAAAGGCCAATTAGTTGAGTTTTGACCTTCCGGTGATGGACAGCCGGATTTGACATGCTTCTTTTCAAGAATGCCATATAGAGCAACAAAGTTATAGGAATATATCATTTCAGTAATTGGCACAAACTTACTATAGCTTATTCATCAAGGTTTTTTTTTTTTTTGTAATTATTATTTTGTTGATATATGTAGTAATAAATACGCTTCTTGAAGGATAAAACTTCATTATTACTATATTGTATGCTATTTTATTTATGTATTTCCTTAAAATTTTGGTTAGACACACTTGGTTGATAGAAAATGATTGTAAACCTTCTATGATTGTTGAGTGGAAATGCAGAGTCTTGAAGGTTAAGGCTTTGTTTGCTTGGAGATTTTTAGAGGTTAGGTGAGGGTAGGGGAGGGTTGAAGATAAAAAATGTGTGCTTGGTGTGAAGAAGGGCAGGTGAGGGGAGAGAAATTTTTTTTGTCATTTAGTACTCACCTCCCCTCCATTTTGAACCCTCCAAAATTGGGGTTTTTTCTAGGGGAGAGAATTTTTCTTTCATCTAAATTGCTTATGGCAATTTTGTGATATTCCATGACTACCCTCTAAACTTAAAACCTTTTTTTCTCAGCCATGCTTCTAGTTGATCGTATTTGTTTGGTCCGCTTCATCTCCTTCACTCTCATAGTCAAATGTTGGCCCTTCCCATCATTCCTCCTATAGTTTCTTTTCGTCTTGCAAATATGATGAATTATTTTGAATAGACAGGGAAATGTTGCATTTGTCAAATTGGATATGAGGATCTTGTGATTAGTTCGTCTACCAATTAATTCGTCTACCAACTTCGTTTCATTGGTTCCTTATGCGGCTACATTCCCCTTTGAGATTTGGATTGTTCCCCGTTATCACTTTGAGCATTTCCATGAATTGGATGCTGAAAAGGTAACCTCTCATTTCTTCAAAGTTCCTCTTGGATTGAGTATTTATTATCTGGATTGTGATTGTTTTTTCTCTGGGTGGAGTGAGGACTTGAGTATTTATTGGTACGTATGGTTATTGGACTTATAGCATGTAGGGCTTCGATATTTATTTGTCATTGTTTAGTACTGATTGTTTTAGTTTGAGTTTGATTTGAGTGTAAAATTTTGTTATTATTGTTGAAGTTTTGGACCGTGCCATTGATTGTCATTTACAAGTGCTGTTTGGGCTTATGACTTTGACAGTTAAGACTTGAGTATTGATTGGTACCTATGGTGATTGATATTGTTTGTTACAGCAGGAGGTGTTGATGCTGCGAAGTTGATCCCATATTTGCTGGATCTTAGTTTTCATGTAATAGAAGAGGTAAGACATTGTCATTAGTGTTTGGAATAAGAACTTGCACCATTGTGCATTAACTTGTTTTACCTGCAGTGCTGATTAGGCCTTCTCATTCCTTTTTCTTTACACTTATGTCTTACTAAAGTAAGTACAGTGACTGATTTCCAGAGTAGCATAATTAAGAAACTTTCAGATCTTGGATTAGTCTAAACTACAACAGGTTATAAGATTTCTTTGCTTGATGATGAAGTTCATTTTGATTTTAACTAATATATCTATTCATATATTCATCTTCCTTTTCCATTCTCTAGGGCACGAAAGAAAGTAGGTTTATACCCACTAAATTGGCTGCCAATCTTTCAGTGAGCTTGGCTGATTCATCATTAAGAAAGCAGGTTTCTTTTTTAAATTCATTTAATTTAATTTTATGGATTTGCTTTGTAGAAAATTCTTGAAATGGCCATGCTTGAATACATGATTTCCTAGTGAGCCCTTTTAATATATATGGAGAGTTAGGGAGCTTTATTTGTGGTAGTTAGTTTTTTATCGTCATGTTTTCTGTAGTATCAACAAGTGGTATTTGTCATGTTTATTGAGCAATATTCAACGGCATTCTCTATTAAATCAGCAATATATATAGAAAGCCGCATCAAGAAAAGTCATAAATACTCTATATGATTGTAACTCCTCTTTTTCCAAGCAATGAAGAAACTGCAATCTTGCTATTCTCGAGGATCTTAGAAATTCCGCTAGCAAAAAATGATCTTGGAAATTCCCAATACAGAGTATGAATTCTTCAATTAATGACTTGCATATCTAAAAGGTCGGCTATTGAGATTTTACATTCATTATCACATCCATTGAACTCTATGACCACCTCAACTATGCTGGAAGTGGAAACTTCCCTACAGATCCAAACACGCCCTAATCCTTTCAAAGGGTGACACATGCATATCCAACTCTCTAAGTGCTCATTTGAATTAGCGGTAGAAGTTACTTTTACAATGTGATTTACCATATACGAAATAAGTATGTGAGATAAGCTTTGTTTTGATTGTGAATATGCTGCTCAAACGTCAACTTAAACAGGCCCTAAATGAGTTAGAACCCTCAACCACCATTTGTTTTGTTTGGTATTTTATGGGGGTGTGCCATGTTGTTGAGATAAGAGGCTTCTCCCCTTATTTTCACTTTACCCAAAATAATATAATTCCCTTTTATATCAAGCTTACCCATAATTGATTTCTTTTTGCCTTTTTTTAACATCACTTTATCATTTAACCAACATTACAACTTAGAAGCCTCTAGTATAGTAGTGTTGATTGCTCACAATTTGAGTACGTGGAATGGATACGATAACATGCACTAACATTTCTTTATCAACATGATAAAATTGTTTCCATCGGTAATATTTATTTAAAGTCGTTACGTTGACAAGGTTTAATTTTAAGAAAATAAGCATAAGGTTATCGAGTTTTTTCTTGGCCAGCGTTAACATACGGTTCTTGATTTTTTTTTAATATTCAAAATTGTCATTGTCTTTATTTAACTTATCAACGATGTCTTATAAGACTTAAAGAGTTCAAGTTGTCAATCTCTATGCCTAAGTAGTTAATTGTTTTGCTCAAATTGTCACCAAAGCTTCGACGGCTGACCCGCAGTGGGTGGCGAAGATCCAACCTCTAGTGCCGGCGAGGGTTCTTTCTTTTTTTTAGGGGGAAAAAAGTTGAGGGATATTTGGTAAAAACATACAAGCTTCAAAATCCTAGATTCCTACACATCACCTTTTTGCCTTTTCCATATTTTAACAGAACTTTTAATAATTTTCAAGTTTAAATGGTATTTAAATAGAATTTTTCTTTCTTCTATTTTACTTTGATTGATATATTTTTGTTGTCATTTTCAATGGTTTAATTTGCTTCATGTTAACAAGATTTTCTTTCATTTTGTTTATTTCTATCTCCAAAACAACCAACTCTCGACTCATCCTTTAATATTTTCACCTTCGTTGTCTTCTGCGGGTATCCTCTCATATTTAGAACAGATTTAACACAAATGCCTCTATCATTTACACCTCTTCCCATACATAAATGTAGCCTTGACAAAGAGCTAAGACAAGTTCTAGAGAGAACTAACTCTAAGGAGTATGCTCTCAATGTTTAGGAATGAAATTAACAGAGAAAAAACCTTCCATCAAGGGTTAATTCCTCTAGCCCATTAACAGAGAAAAAATTATACACTAAATTGATCCTAATGCCATGAATAACTACTCATTCCTATACTAATCATGAAGAATCAGATAGCAAAATCAAAGTTCTCATATCTCAATCAAGCTTACTTCTACAACAACCAATGAAAACTGAATTTTCAATATTCAATTGCTCTGCCCAGAATAGATGGCAAATCTGAGTGCTCAGAAACTCAAGTGTGTAGAAACTTAATAATAGCAATGAAATGTTCATAGAAACCGCAGCAATGACACTTGTGCAGCAGCAAATGACATCTAAACCTCCCCCACACTTCAATTTTGTATTGTCCCTAATGCAAACAGCCTCAATAAGCAAAGAGAGGTCAATACAGGGGTATAGCTAGCAAAGCAAGGGCATAGTGAAACCATTTGGGTGCATGTGTCCAACCAGCAAGCAAATCATCAAATACATCCAAATCCATCTTCCCTCCAACTAAACTGCCAAAACAATGGAGTTCAACATTTATTTCTACCATTTCTACTAGTTTGGTCCCTCCCCCACACTTATTTCAAGCAATCAGTGTCACAAAGAAATGAAGCAATTCAAAATAGGAAATGTAAGTGAGGGAAAGAGATAACCTTAGGACGAAATCTCTTCAAGCTTTTGTAGCAAAAAATCTCATCACATATGAGAACCATACAGCACTCCAAAACAAGCTCCACTGGGTGGTAATTTGTCCTTTGGTGGTGGTTTTGGGTCAATTGGTAAGGGTTCCAAGATATATGGTATGTCTTGACTTCCTTGGAGTCTTTTGCCTCTAATTTCCTACAAGAGAGAACTACAACCAACAGCATAATATATAACAGAATTCAAGTGGTTCAAGTGATCACAAACATGGGTGAGTAAGAACCAAGCTTAGCAAGGACTTCATGAATAGAAGTGTGACCAAGCTTAGCAAGAAGAGGAGTAGCAAGAACCAAGTGAGATTCAAATACATCAGGATGCATCATGGTTAGTTCAAGAAAATGCATGGCAGCAACATCATTCTCACAATGACCTAAGTCTGGAGGTAAGTCACAAGAAAGAATCTCATGAATAGATGTATGATCATGCTTTAAACTCCAAAATATGTTACAACCATGTTCAGTTCTAAAATCATTAGTAAAGTGAAAAGAATCATACTCTAAATCACACACTCATTTAGCTTTATATCTGGACTTAATTCACAAGAGAGAATTTCACCTAAAGATTCACTAACATGTCTAGCATGTATACAAGTAGCACACCAAGAACAGTTAATGTCCAAGTAACTCATGCCATTATATGTCAAAACATGAGGTGTAAGTTTCAGGAGAAAGAGGGGAAAATCAGTTGTGATAGAGCTGTATTGTTGGAATTCAATGATCCCCAAAGTCTTTTGATCAGTGTAAAAGGCAGATCTGAACTGTGTAGTAGCAAGGATACATGCAAATTCAGAATGGAACTTAGAGAGTTCTAAATTCCTTGCTTCACAAGGTGTATCACTCCAAACATGGTGATGATGGTAGAACCGGTCAAGCATGTTGTCAAACACTGCTCCTTCAAATGCCATTAGTGATGCAGAATTGGTTCTCTTAACAACATTATGAAATCCAATGCTTATGTGTAGCACAGATTTTAAAGAGTGATCCAACAACAAAGTGATGCCAATAGCTGTCCCGGAATTATACTCAACAGAAGCAAATGGGAAGCTTTTAAGAATTGAGGAAGGTAAGAAAATACTTGCATTACTTTCCAAGTGAGCTAGAGGTGTCATGGATTCTTCTTCAAACATTCTCAGCAACAATTCTTCAGGTACATCTTCATTAAAATGGAATGCAAAAGCCAAATTAAAGTCCTTAGATGGCTGTACCAATTTATGGCATTGTAGAGTTGGGATGTCAACTTCTAAAACTGGAAGAGATCTCTCCACTATGCAGTTTTCTAAAGAATGCTCAGGAGCAGTAGCTTAAGCTTGCAATCCATCCCAATGATCTATAATTTCAGCTCTCTCACAACATTGTGAATCATGAGCTTCAATTCTGTCCCTCCTAGATTCTGTATCAACTTCATTTTGTGCATATGAGCTGCACTGGAATCCTTGAATGTCATCTTCTTCCGCCTCAAATGCTTTCAAAGCCTTGATTGTCTCTCTACTACGATGCTTGCCCGCTCCATCGTCCTTTTTAAATTGATTCTTCTCTTTTTGTTATTCACTCTTTCCCCCCTCTCTCTCTTCTTTTCTCTATTTCCGTCTCTCTTCCTTTACTTCAGAACTCCATTCCCCTTCTTCCTATACTATCTTCAACCTTCGTTTCAAAATCGTAGAGAGGAAGAGGCCCAGAAGAATCAAAGCAAAGCTATGACAGAATCATTATCATCATCATCCAAATGCACAAGATCAGAAAATACGGATATTATTAGTAGCTTACCAGATCATCTTCTTCACCATATCTTCTCTTTTCTTCCCAACAAACAAGCTGTACCGATACGTCTTATCTTATTCAAGAGATTTACACCACTAGGACTCTCAATGCCCACTCTTAACTTTAATGTCTCTTCATTTCCTTGTCTCATGTCCTTCACCAATTTCACTGATGTAGTAAAATACTTTTGTTATTCCAAACCCATAAACGTGTTTCACATCGAGTATAATGAGAGTTTCAAAGTGTCTTCAACAATGTTAAATATTTGGATTAAATTTGTAATAAGCCGTAAAGTTGAGCATATAGAGTTATGTTTTGCATATTTTCCTCATCGTCACATTGATGTTCCTACGAATGTTTTCCACAACAGTACCATTAAGGTTTTAAAGTTGAGAAGAGCCATGTTGAATGCTACGCCCTTGTTCATTTGGCTTAGCTCAAAGCGTTGCATTTGGTGAGAGATAAATATTCAGATCTTGAATCTGTCGGTAACATCCTTAATGGATGTTTTTTCTTAAAGATTGTTTTTACAGCCTACGTATTTGTCTTCGCGAAACTTTATTCTCCCTAATATTGGAGGGTTCAGCATTTGGTATCAGTAAAGATTATTCAACATCTCCACATTTATCTGTTGTCTCCTTTGCGTAATGTAAATTTTCTGCGGTCTCTTCTTGTACATTTACAATGAATCATTTATAGTTCTTTTTTGTTTCAATCCCATAATTCTCTGAGTTAATACAATCTTTGTCACTCAATTTCACACCAATCTTTGGTTTTTGTCCCTCAATTGGAAAAGACAATCGTGTCAATAAAATGTGAAAATAATAAGAGAAAAGGACAAACTTGTGAAAATGGTATAGACTTTGTCCTTTTCTCTTATTTATTCACCTTTTACTGGCACGCCTGTCTTTTTCAATTATAGGACAAAACCAAATATTGGTGTGAACTTGGGCGACAAAGATTGTATCAACTAAAATAGAATTATGGGAATGAAACAAAAAAGATCTATAAATAAATCATTATAAATATACTAGAGGAGAATGAAGACACATTACATTACTTAAAGCAGACAACAGTGAAATGTGAAGATATTGAATAACTTTGCTGATATCAGATGCTAGAACATTCTAATATTAGGGACAATGATTTATTTGTTTTCTGAAGACAAATACGTAGACTGTAACAACAATTCTTCAAGAAAAGAACATCCATTAAGGATGTTACCGGTATATTCAGGATCTGAATATTTATCTTTCACCTGATGCAACGCTTTGAGTTAAGGCAAATGAACAGGGGCGTATCATTCAACATGGCTCTTCTCAATTTTAAAACCCTAATGGTGCTGTTGTGGAAAACGCTCGAAGGAGCATCAATGTGACAATGAGGAAAATATGCCAAACATAACTCCATATGCTCAACTTTACGGCTTATTACAATTTTAATCTAAATATTGATCATTGTAGAAAACACTTTGAAACTTTCATTTTGCTCGATGCGAAACATGTTTATTGGTTTGGAATTAGAAAAGTATAGTAGTGCATCACCGAAAGTGGTGAAGCACTTGAAACAAGGAAATAAAGAGTCATTAAAGTTAAAAGTGAGCATTGAGAGTCCTAGTGGCATAATTCTCTTGCACAAGATGGAATCGTGGGTACAGCTTGGTTTTGGTGGGAAGAAAATAGAGGATATGGCGAACAAGATGATCTCATAAGCTACTAATAACATCCGTATTCTCTAATCCTTGTGCATTTGGATGATGATGATGATTCTGCCATAGCTTTGATTTGATTATTCTGGACCAATGCCTCTCTCTGAGTTTGAAAAGAAGGTTGAATATAGTGGAGGGTGAATGGGAAAGGAGTTCTGAAACGAAGGAGGAGAGACGGAAACATAGAAAAATAGAAGAGAGTTACAAGAGAGTGAGGAAGGAGTGAAGCACAAAAAGGGAAGAATCAATTTAAAAAGGAAGATGGGGTGGGCAAGCAGAATAACAGAGAGGTTATCAAGGCTTCAAAAAACTCAAGTGAGATAGCTTCCCCCAACAAGTTGGATAGCTGCATCTCAACAAATAGAGAGAAAGAAATGAATCTAAAAAACAAAGAAATTAATTTAAAAATGGAGACACTTTCAAAAGAGATGTGATCTACTCATTCCTTTCACAACACGAGTAACTTCTAGGATCATTATTTGATTAACCGAAAAAGTCACATACAATGAGTAGTATTTAAGCATTAACTATTTGTCAATCAAATTGGCAAATTTACATTAATTACACTCAAAGTGAGTTATTCGGTGAATCAAATCATTATCCTATAAGTTACTCGTGCTGTGAAAGGAATGAGTACATCACATCTCTTTTGAAAGTCCCTCCATTTTAAAATTAATTCCTTTCTTTTTCTTGATTCATTTCCTTTTCTCTCTTTGTTGAGATGCTAGCTATCTAACTTGTTGAGGAAGCTAGCTCTCTTGAGTTTTTCGAAGCCTTAATTTTCTCTTTGCTACTCTGCTTGTCTACTCTATTGTCCTATTTAAATTGATTCCTCTCTTTTTTTGATTCACTCCTTCCTCTCTCTCTTCTTTTCTCAATTTCCGTCTCTCTTCTTTTGCTTCAAAACTTCAATCCCCTTCTTCCTCCACTATTTTCAACCTTCGTTTCAAACTCGTAGAGAGGCAGAGGTCTTAAAGAATCAAAGCAAAGCTATGACAGAATCACCATCATCATCCAAACGCACAAGGTCAGAAAATACGAATATTATTAGTAGCTTACAAAATTATCTTCTTCACCATATCCTCTTTTTTTCCCAACAACCAAGCTGTACCCATACGTCTTATCTTATCCAAGAGATTTACACCACTAGGACTCTCAATGCCCACTCTTAACTTTAATGTCTCTTCATTTCCTTGTCTCAAGTCCTTTACCAATTTCACTGATGTAGTTAAATACTTTTTTTATTCCAAACCCATAAACATGTTTCGCATCGAGCATAATGAGAGTTTCAAAGTGTCTTCTACAATAATGAATATTTGAATTAAAATTGTAATAAGCCGTAAAGTTGAGCATATGGAGTTATGTTTTGCATATTTTCCTCATTGTCACATTGATGTTCTTACAAGTGTTTTCCACAATAGCACTATTAGGGTTTTAAAATAGAGAAGAGTCATGTGGAATGTTACGCCCCTATTCATTTGCCTTAACTCAAAGCGTTGCATCTGGTGAGAGATAAATATTTAGATCCTGAATCTGTCGGTAATATCCTTAATGGATGTTCTTTTCTTAAAGAATTGTTTTTACAGCTTACATATTTGTCTTCCAAAAACATTATTGTCCCTAATATTGGAAGGTTCTAGCATCTGATATCAGCAAAGGTTATTCAACATCTTCACATTTCACTATTGTCTGCTTTAAGTAATATAATATTTCTTCGGTCTCCTCTGGTATATTTATAATGAATTATTTATATATCTTTTTTGTTTCATTCCCATAATTCTATTTTAGTTGATACAATCTTTATCGTTTAAGTTCACACCGATCTTTGGTTTTGTCCCACAATTGAAAAAGACAGGCGTGCCAGTAAAAGGTGAACAAATAAGAGAAAAGGACAAAGCCTATACCATTTTCCCAAAGTTTGTACCTTTAAATTTTTCCTTCTTCACCCATCACTCTACTCCGCAGTTCTCCATATGGTCTTGACGAAGAGACAAGAAGAAAGAAGAAAGGAAAGAAAGAAAGCAAACAGAGTAAAAAATAAAAGTGTGAAGATCACGGTAATTAAACGAGAACCGGTCGGTGAACCGGCCGGGTTACTGGGTCAAGGGTCAGTAGGTCAGGTCGGAGTCAAATCGGTGAGAGGTTGAACATTTGAGGTTTATTAAGATGAAATTCTAAAGAAAAAATTTGAAAGTATTTTTTACAAAAAAGATAAAAATAACAATTCCGGACCGGATCTGTATATAGGCCGGTTTCCAGTCTGACCCCCCGATCCTAGTTCGATCACATTGGTGAAAATAGAGAGCAATGTGCTAATGTAATAAAAGTTTGTACTTTGTTTTTTATAAATATAATATAATATCATTTAAAATTTGAACTTCGAAATGTGAAGCCAAACTTCGATTCTACATATTGTAGAGGTGAGGGCAAAGAAAGAGTTTGATTAACATATTGGGTTAAGGGCTTTATCCTTTTCTCTTATTGTTTTCACCTTTTACTAACACGACTGTCTTTTCCAATAAAGGGGCAAAAATCAAAGATTGGTGTGAACTTGAGAGATAAAGATTGTATTAACTCAGAGAAATATGGGATTGAAACAAAAAAGAACTATAAATGATTCATTGTAAATATACAAGAAGAGACCGCAGAAACTTTATATTACCCAAAGCAGACAACAGATAAATGTGAAGATGTTGAACAACATTTGCTGATGCTAAATGCTGAACCTTTCAATATTATGGACAATAAAGTTTCCCAAATACAAATACGTAGGCTGTAACATCCATTAAGGATGTTACAGACAGATTTAAGATCTGAATATTTATCTCTCACCAAATGCAACACTTTAAGTTAAGGCAAATGAACAGGGGCGTAACATTCAATATGGTTCTTCTCAACTTTTAGACCCAAATGGTGCTATTGTGGAAAACGCTCGTAGGATAATCGATGTGACGATGAGGAAAATATGCAAAACATAACTCCATATGCTCAACTTTAAGGCTTACTACAATTTTAATCCAAATATTCATCATTGTAGATAACACTTTGAAACTCATTTTGCTCGATGCGAAACATGTTTATTGGTTTGGAATTAAGAAAGCATAATAGTGCATCACCGAAATTGGTGAAGTACTTGAAATAAGGAAATAAAGAGTCATTAAAGTTAAAAGTGAGCATTGAGAGTCCTAGTGACATAATTCTCTTGCACAAGATGGAATCGTGGGTACAACTTGGTTGTTGGGAAGAAAAGAGAGGATATGGTGAACAAGATGATCTCATAAGCTACTAATAACATCCGTATTCTCTGATCCTTGTGCATTTGGATGATGATGATACTGTCATAGTTTTGATTTTATTCTTCTGAATCCCTGTTTCTCTGCGAGTTTGAAACGAAGGTTGAATATAGTGGAGGAAGAATGGGAATGGAGTTCTGAAACGAAGGAAGAAAGACGGAAACAGAGAAAAGAAGAAAAGAGAGTTACAAGAGAGGGAGGAAGGAGTGAAGCACAAAAAGAGACGAATCAATTTAAAAAGGAAGATGTGTTGGGCAACCAGAGTAGCAAAGAGGTTATCAAGACTTCGAAAAACTCAAGAGAACTAGCTTCCCTAACAAGTTGGATAGTTGCATCTCAACAAAGGGAGAGAAAGAAATGAATCAAAAGAAAGAAAGAAATTAATTTAAAAATGGAGAAACTTTCAAAAGAGATATGATGTGCTCCTTCCTTTCACAGCACGAGCAACTTCTAGGATCATTGTTTGATTCACCGAAAAAATCACTTACAATGAGTAGTATTTAAGCATTAACTATTTGTCAATCAAACGCACAAGATACAAAGTTTGCCTCAAAAGAATCAAAGCAAAGCTATGACAGAATCATAATCCAAACGCACAAGATCAGAAAATACGGATATTATTAGTAGCTTACCAAATCATTTTCTTCAACATATCTTCTCTTATCTTTCCAACAACCAAACTGTACCCACAAGTCTTATCTAATCCAAGAGATTTACACAACTAAGACTCTCAATGCCTGCTCTTAACTTTAATGCCTCTTCATTTCCTTGTCTCAAGTCCTTCACCAATTTCACTGATGCAGTACTATACTTTTTTTTTTTCAAACCCATAAACATGTTTCACATCGAGCGTAATAAAAGTTTTGAAGTGCCTTCTATAAGGATAAAATTGTAATAAGCCGTAAAGTCGAGAATACGAAGCTATATTTTGCATCTTTTTCTCATTGTCACATTGATGTTCTTACTAGTGTTTTTCACAACACCACCATTAAGGTTTAAAGTTGAGAAGGACAATGTTGAATGATACGTCCCATATTCATTCGCCTTAACTCAAAGCGTTGCATATGGTGAGAGATAAATATTCAGATCCTGAATCTGCCGGTAACATCCTTAATGGATGTTCTTTTCTTGAAGAATTGTTACAATCTACGTATTTGTCTTTGGGAAACTTTGTCCCTACTATTGAAATGTTCTAATATCTAGTATCAGCAAAGGTTGTTCAACATCTTCACATTTCACTGTTGTCTGCTTTAAGTAATGTAATGTTTCTCCGGTCTCCGCTGATATATTTATAATAATTTATTTATAGATCTTTTTTGTTTCATTCCCATAATTCTTTTTTAGTTGATATAATCTTTGTCGCTCAAGTTCATACCAATCTTTGATTTTTGTCCCACAATTGGAAAAGACGAGTGTGCCAGTAAAAAGTGAACAAATAAGAGAAAAGGACAAAGCCCTTACCCCCAATATGTCAATCAAACTCTTCCTTCGCCCTCACCACTAGAATTTCTTTAGAATCGAAGTTTGGCTTCATATTTTAAAGTTCAAACTTTAAATGTTATATTATATACTATTTATTAAAAACAAAGTACAAACATTTATTACATTGGCACTTTGCTCCCTATCTTTACACTTTTTTTTACTCTCTCCACTTTCTTTCTTTCTTCTCCTCCTCTCCTCGTCGGGAAAAAACCATATGGAGAACTACAGAGGTAAAGCTATGGGTGAAGGAGGAAAATTTAAATGTGCAAATTTGGGAAAATAGTAACGACCTGGGTATACGACTTTACATTCTTCTTCTCGTGTTTCACAACTTAAATTTCTAACTTGCTCAACTCGGTTCTTAAACTGTGAGTTCTTAGAGTTTTACCGAGTTAGCACCGAGTTTTACTGAGCTTATACCTAAAACAAGTTTGTATCAAAGCCAACTCAATTTCCATACCTATGAACGCAAACTCGGTCAAACTCGTGAGTTTGACAACAATGCCCTACATCCTAAACCCTAAACCAAGATTGTCATACTCGTGAGTTTAAGTAAACTCGTATCGAGCTGACTCATGACGAGGAGACAAACTCTAATCGTAAACCTGTATCGAGTTGAATCAGGGTACAATAGGGGGCTGTTCACACATCTTGGTGAATAAGCTGTGATTATAAAAAATCATTGCTCAATAAGCAAGATAGTGTAGCCTATGAACAGCAGATGAAAAGCACATCGAAAATATTTTTTAAAAAATGAACTACTATAAGAGAGAGGAATGGATACTACTCGTATGTTCAATGAACCAACAATTAATTAATTAATTAATTCAAGCAATGGATCTCAACCACTTATGACTTAATTTACCGTCTCATCTCCACATTTATAAGCTATACTACTTATTCCACTAGTTGCTTCATTCGTTCCACACTTGACCTACCCAGTTGCGTTGTTGGTTTTCGGGTTTTTGATTGTGCATTAGGATGAAGAATGAGGAAGATAAGGATATAACATGCAAGAAAATAGCATGGACTATTAGGCACTTCACTACATTGAAGACCAATGACCGGCACTGTTCTGAGGTTTTCACTGTCGGCCACTGTGCTTGGTAATTCAAAATGTTATTTTTCACTCCTTTCTTATCTTGTTCTAAAGCTCCTCTCCATTTTCAATTGTTTTGTAGTAATTGTTTCTTCTTTCTTATTTAATTCTTTCGTATTCAATATATTTTCACATTCTGGTAAAAATTGACCGACGGTACGAAAATATAATGAACAAATGAAAGTGTGTGTATTTATATATAATATCAATTATGTGATAAACATATTAATATAATTGTGGTAGGAGGCTTATTGTATACAGAGGAAGAACTGACCACAAGAAGTCATTATCTATATATTTGGAGGCAGCCGATGCTTCGAATTTACCTCAAGGGTGGAGCATACTCGCAGCCTTCAGCGTAACCATCGTTAATCGAGTTTCTGTGAAAGAATCTCTAATAGAAGGAGGTATCATCACTTGCATATTCATTATTATATCTCTAAAAATTTATCTCACTTCGGTTGTGTCATTGGTTACAAGCTGTAGGTGCAGATGCAAATGTACTGGATAAGTTCTGTGCAGATAGTTGTAGTTGAGGTTACAAGCTGTTTATGCCCCTAAGTGAACTTGAGGGCCCATCTCGTGGATATATTTCGAGTGACAAATGTATTGTTGAAGTTGAATTCTTTTCGGTCACATTTGAAGGCATTCCCACAAGTCTCTTGATATATCCTTCCTTATCCAAAGATGTTTGCTCAAAGATGTTTGTTCGTGGCATCCTTTGCTGATAGATTATAGAAGAAAAAGAAATCGTAAGTTTACAGAATGGGCATTCAATTGTTTGGGTCGAGTTCTGGACATCCTAAAGGACAAGAAATGGAAAGATATGAATGAGGAGGCGTGTGATCAACTTCAAATATTGTGGGAGGAACTAAAGATGAGC
The DNA here is from genome assembly GCA_963855925.1 of Inga laurina. Classification (NCBI taxonomy): domain Eukaryota; kingdom Viridiplantae; phylum Streptophyta; class Magnoliopsida; order Fabales; family Fabaceae; genus Inga; species Inga laurina. Next base: position 878,532 of record OY979713.1, on the reverse strand, counting down.
AATTTAGATTTGAATTGGTTGGACCCTAAAATTGAAAGAAAATATGGCTTACATAGAGCAAAGTATTGAAATGACGAGAAAAGAATTGATCAAGGAAGAAGGTTTTGAAGAGATTAATGATTTGGATTTAGATATTGAAATAGGATATGGAAACCCTGTACCTATGCATGGGTTATGTAACAAGTGGTAAAATGTGCATTTTCATATTGCTTTTTTAACGCATAATACTTTGTACATATCTATATGTTATTATGGTAGGTTACCTAAACAAGAGTTTAAATGCGATCTAAAAATTGAATTGTTACAAGTGATGTTCCTGTGCTTTTAAAATGTGAGGCGTATAATGAATAAAATCACATCAACGTAATACTATGTTTGATCCCTCATTTTAGGTTTCCCCCCTATTTATAATTCTTTGCATTAAATAATTGACCGTTTTAATTTACCATTCATTTATTATTATTAACACTTTGTTGCATAGTGTATATGAAATAGTGATAAAGTTGAAAAATTGTTATATTTTATAATAACGAAGTTAAAAAACTTAAAGATGCGAATAAAGGTAGTTTCATTCAGACACGACAAATAAGTTGTAAAAGTGAATGAAGATGTTGTAAAAACACGCATTAGAAATTATAAACTGAGCAACTTATAGTGTTAAACTTGGACTTCTCCACCTACAATGACAAAAGAACAAGACTAAAGATGCATAATAGCCAAGAAGTGCATCAATCTTCATACAATCAAGACTAAAGATGCATAATAGTCAGTGGTTCACTGTATAAAAGGTAAGGAGGAGTTAACATCCAAAACAAGGGCGGAGGAGTTACAACAAAACCATACCAATGGATCATACCTCAACAAACACAGGATTTATGTAAGCCATAAATCGATTTACTCCCCGTTTCAACACTATGCTTTTTCTGCAGGATTTGTCACTTGCTTGCCAAATTGATTTCTTCCTCCATAGTCTTGAAGTTTTGTTATCATCAAAATATTGTGAAGTAATAAAAATTATACATGCCATTCATTTTATATTAAAAATGTTGACGCCTTTCTTACGCATTGTTGTTGCTCTATAGTTAAGAAACTTGAACACCAATTCATCTGGAACAGATAAAAAAGACATTAAGGAACGTTCATTAAACAAGCAAGCATTTGCAAAAGGGACAAGCTCAGGTGGCAACGTGATTCTTTTCAGCTTTTCACGGGCTTCTTTGTAAAGCCTCTTGGGGTCATGCATTGGAGTCCCCACAAAATTCTCCTCCAGAGAACTCTCCACCTGGCTATTGGCCTCCGTCTCGCTGGTGGCCTGGCTTCTAGTGGAAGCTCCAAATGTCCCTCTCTGAATTTGATGTGTCTAAATACATAAAGGAATTTATTCCAGTCTGCATCACTTAAAGAAGCCGGTAAACTTCTCACACTTGGAATATCCTTCTCCTACATTTGAAAGCAGCAGGTTGAAAGCAGTTATCTTATTGATCGTTGATGGATATATATATAACAGAACGGAAAAAATAATTTAAGGTCCTATTTATGAGAAAGTACATTCTAAATGATTAAAGCAAAACTAGTCCCTCACAATCTATTCAAACACTAGATACAAAAACTAGAAATGAAACCACCCACAAAACTTAACTTTTGAGTTACTCAAAACAGTTAAATCAACTTACACAGTAAAGATTTAAATAGGTTGAAAGCTGTTATCTTATTGATATTTGATGAATATATGTAACATAACAACAAATATAATTTAAGGTCCTAGTTTTTATAGAGGACTTAGTCTGATATGCAGAGAAATCATATCTGAGAGATTTATAGCAAATTACGTACTAAATGATTAAAGTAGAACTAGTCCCTCTCAATTCAAGAACTAGATACAAAATCCAGAAATCAAACCACTCACAAGACTTAACTTTTGGGTTACTCAAGACAGTTAAATCAACTTACCCGGTACTTATAAACATGTTTCAATAACTTCATCTGTGCTTTTACATGCGTGTCATCAAAAGAAGTGTTGGATTTATGATTGACCTGGTCCGCAAGCTTATTGCTTCCTGGATCAACCCATATCATTCCCTTTTCGAGCCTGTTTTCGAGTACTTTCAACAAACTTTTTATTTCATTATGTCCCCATTTTATATTGGACCGAGTAGGAGTAATACTACCAGAAGTCATCTAAAAATACAAATGGAAATGGAAGGATAAATCTTTATTAAATTATGAAATCAGAATCTAATCTCATAATTAATAAAGAAAAGGATAAATCTTTAGTAGAAAGATGAGCCAAAATCTTAACCCATCAGACTGCTAAAGCCCAAGGAGAATCTCCCGTAATTAGAGAAGTAATTCTCTACCAATTTTCATATATTTTTTCAGACTGCTTTTACATATAACAAGAGTCAATATTTATAGATAAAAAGAGTAACCATGACTCCCTAAAATTTAGGGCCACTAACCACGACTCATAAAAATAACATATTTGAATACATTTAATTCAATAAATAAAATATCTTGACTCAGCGTATAATCCTAACTAACTCCACTTAATCCTAATCTTGCTGAGCACTTAACAAACCACTAGTAAAACAACTAAAATAAATACTAATAAACAAAATTAAATTAATTCAATCCCCTAAATGAACCGCACTTGATTTCCTGCTTGGTACTCTATCATTAATCAATTTACGATATAGGCAAATCAATTTATGTCATTGTGACAACAATGATAAATCAATTTACGATATAGTAAAATCGATTTATGTTATTGCGACAACAATGATAAATCGATTTATGTCATTGTCTTTGTTTTATCACTTGCCTCTGTTTTATGTCCATTACAAGGTTTATCACTTAAAGAAGTGGTAAATCAATTTCCAATATAGGCAAATCAATTTATGTCATTGTGACAACAATCATAAATCGATTTACGACATAGACAAATTGATTTATGTCATTGTGCAAATCCTCGTTTTCCTTTTTGGGCTGAAGCGTGCGTTTTGTTGGCTTTTCTTATTTATTGTTTTTAAAATTCAGACCAATATTATATATTAAATTTGCCACATTAGATGTCCTAACAAGCACTACACATAGGATACTTTAATGCCGTCAGTGCCACCTAGGTTTAACGCCATTAGACAGCCCAACAAGTTCTTTTGAAACTTGAAGGACTAACGTTTATAAACTTCAAGGACCAAAACCACCGATTTTGAATTTCAGGGACCAAAACCAAAATCGGTCCAAACTTGAAGGACCAAAAGTTATATTTATTCCCTTTTGAAACCTAAAGGACTAATGTTTATAAACGTTCTAAACTTGAGGGACCTAAACCATCAATTTTAAACTTCAGGGACCAAAACCAAAATCAGCCCAAACTTGAGGGACCAAAAGTTATATTTACCCAAGTATAAAAGATAATCTCATAGTGACAGTCAACGTCCTCATTATTGAAGTGATTAATTCTTCTTCTCTTGACCTTCTCTTTCCTCTGGACACTGGTGTAATGGAATTTGAGCTGTCAAATGGTAAAATAAGGAGAAACTATATAGTTTGAGGAACCTATGCACAAGGAGCATATATGTAAGAGGAAGAAAAGGGGGCAGAGCCTGGCAAACCTCGGGTGAGGCTCGGGCAAAGTGTGGGCAAGTTCAAGGAAAGGCATGGCAACCTCGGGCAAGGTCATGGCAAGGTCATGGCAAGTGCGGGCAAGCTCCGTGCATGGCATCGTTTCGTGAAAAAAGACCCCCGTTGGTGGAACTCTTGAAATATCCTGGATTGCTATATAGGGGGTCAGCCCCCCTCGCGAGCATTCCTCAAGCGGATACGCGTGGACCCTTGGGCAAGGTCGTGGCAAGTGCGGGCAAGTTCTGTGCATGGCGTCGTTTCAAGAAAAAAGACCCCCGTTGGTGGAACTCTTGAAATATCCCGGATTGCTATATAGGGGGTGAGGCCCCCTCGCGCGCATTCCTCAAGCGGATGCACGTGGACCCTTGGGCAAGGTCGGCGCAAGTGCGGGCAAAGGTGCGCATTCCTTTATTTACCACGCGCGCGCGCTCGCTCGCGCCCGCGCACGCGCACTAGCACTTGCACTTAGCACTTAGCACTTAGCACTTAGCACTTTGCACTTAGCACTTTGCACTTGGCACGTTGTGCGTGCGCGTGCGCGTGTGCAAGGATCAAGGTGCTAAGCGGTGCGCACCTTTGCCACGGGCGGCGGCTACGGCGGCCGGGCACCCTTACATGTAGGGGGGATGAGTATGAGTGAATGCATAAAGAAAATCACAAATGTAACGAGTAGATTTCATTTTGGTACGGGGTGAAGTTTTTGCACTGCGCAGTACCTTGCCCAGGCAAGTCCTGAGTAAGTTCTGAACCTGCCAGAACTACTCCTGGACCAGGACTTGCCTGGACCCTGCCCAAGTGTGCCAAACCTTGCCCGGACCCTTTCCAAGGCTCCCAAACCTTGCCACCACCTTGCCCAAGGCTGCTAAGACTTGCCCGGACCCCGAACAAGGTTGCCAACCCATGCCACCAAAAATCCGACTGTTACAAATCCATGCCAGGTTCAGGACTTACTCTGGACTTTCCTGGGCAAGGTTCTGCGTAGTGCAAAAACTTCATCCCCGTACCAAAATGAAATCTACTCGTTACATTTTTGAATTTTTTGTTGCATCCCCCCTTTCTAGGCCAAATGCAACTTTCTAGGAGGTCCGTGCATGGATTTGAAAAAGTCGGATTTTTGGTGGCATGGGTTGCCAACCTTGTTCGGGGTCCGGGCAAGTCTTGGCAGGCTTGGCCAAGGACGTGGTAAGGTTTGGCACAGTTAGGCAGGGTCCGGGCAAGTCTTGGCACATCCAGGACTGGTTCTGGCACGTCCAGGACTAGTTCTGTTACGTCCCGGACTAGTCCTGGGAGGTTCAGGAATTACTCAGAACTTGCCCGAGCAAGGTTCTGCGAAGTGCAAAAACTTCACCCCCGTATCAAAATGAAATCTACTCGTTACATTTTCAATTTTTTTATTGCATCCCCCTTCCTAGGCCCAATGAAACTTTCTAGTGGGTCCGGGCTTGGATTTACAACACTCAGATTTTAGGTGGATCGGTTGGCAACCTTGTTCGGGTCCGGGCAAGTCTTGGCAGCCTTGAGCAAGGTTGTGGCAAGGTTTGGCAGCCTTGGAAATGGTCCGGGCATGGTTTGGCACACTCTGGCAGGGTCCGGGCCAGCCCTGGCACGTCCAGGATTGGTCCTGGCAGGATCAGGACTTACTCAGAACTTGCCTTGGCAAGGTTCTACACAGTGCAAAAACTTTCTCTTCTTCTTCTTCCTCTTGTTCATTTTCATTAATTCAATCTTCTTCATTCTTTGCTTGACTAATCTACAAAATATGTAACATTAAATATAGTAGTTAGTCAAAGAAATACATTATATAAACTTTTTGCTCTTATCACTTCATATCTATATTTGACATCATCAAAACTAATCATATCTAACATGGAAGTTTTCCCTTTGTGAAGTTTTATTATTTTAAAGAATAAAATGAGAATAATAGTGAAGCATCTTGCGTTGCATTCGGTGTATTCCTCTCAGTTTAAATTTTTTTAATTTTCTGTGGTTGATCTTGTGCCCTACAATGGAAACATTACCAACAAATTTTGTTGGTTTCCATAGGTGAGATTGGAGAAGCAACACCATCTTTAGTTCATGTTAGCATGTTCCAAGGTTTACTTTTTCTCTTTCGATCTATGATTTTGCTTGTTTTCTTTCTAGGATGATTTCGAGACTTTGGATAGGAAAGGAATGGTCTTCTTTGAAAGGCTAACGTTGCTTTACCGTCAGAACCTATGGCCGAAATCAGAGATCGGTTTCTCTTCTCTTCATGTTGCAAGATTGTTGTTTTCGATATAATATTTTTTCCTTATGAAATTGTTGTTCCCTTTTGTTTTTGCCCTTGATTTTTTTTTTGCCATTTAGAACTTCATGGAAAAGGGACCTTATCATATTGTTGTTTTCAGATTTTAAACTGAAAAGAATTTGTTTTAGTTTTGGTCATATTTAGATGAAATGATCATTGGAAAATTTATTGTTACTGATTTTTGTGTATGTTTTCTTGTTGAGGACTTAGTTAGTTGTTTAGCACCAGTATTAAGATTCCAGAGTTCGATTGTTAGGTTTGTGTGGAATCCCATTCAATCAAACAGCTCTCTCTGTGTTGCCTATGATATGGGAAAGAAAGCTTCATCAAGTAGTTTGTTATTTAACCAGAAAATTGATTTTGCTTCTGCAATATCGTGTTTCTTGTCCTTCCTGTATTAGCATAGAAGAATTGGTTGAGAATATTCTTCAAGAATTGATCTGATGGCCAATAAAGCTGTGATGTGTATAGGTGAGGTTGGATTTTTTTTTTCTGTGGGATATACTTGCTACTACATATGTACATTGATTTATTGCATCGTATGCTTCTTATTCTATCTCATCATGTATCAATATCGTTTTGATTAAAATGTTCCTTCGATGATGTTAAGCAAGGATGTTGAGTCGTTAATAAAGAAAATGATGTTGTTAATAGAGGGAGAGATGTTGCTTTTAGGCATAACAAAAATTTTTTTAATTTTGATTAAAAATTGTAGCCTTTGCAGTTATTCCTATTGTGATATCATTCGGGCACCTATACCGCAGCAAAATAATCCATAAGAGTTAACTTATCTATTGTGTAGAACACTTGTATTGGTTTCACTGTGTTACCTAAGGAAGTTACCAAGGAAGTGACTGTTGTTTGCAATTGTAGGAAAGACTGCGGTGTCCACGTTTTGATATGGTTGTTTCAATGGAATCCACATGTTACACTTGAATACACAAATGTATGTATTTGGCATGAAACTTATGTCAATTTAAGTTCTCTATTTTATTTTCCTTGTACAATCCTGCACTGAAAAATAAATATCAGGGCGTGTGACAGTGAGATAGATTAGCCTACCTATTAATCGCCTATATCTCTCGGGATCTCACAACAAATTAGATTCCTTATCCTTTCCTTCTTGATAACCTACTAATTTCAAGTTTTGAGTCATTGGCATGCCTATTGGTTTACAACTACTCATACCAGAATCTGCCAATAAATCCAAAACATACTTCCTTTGAGAGATGACAATGCCATTAGTTGACGTAGCCATTTCTATTCCAAGAAAGTATTTCATAATACCTAGGTCTCTAATTTTAAATTTTTGATTAAGAAAATCCTTTACCTCTCTTATTTTTCTCTCATTACTACCAGTAATCAGTAAGTCATCAACATAGACAAGGATCATAATAGTCTCACCATCTTTATAGGTTCGAAAGAAGAGTGAATAGTCATGATTACTTTGAGTGAAGCCTCCTTCTATCAATGCCATAGACAACTTACAATTCCATTGCCTAGAGGCTTAGTTTAGTCCATAGAGTGATTTCCACAGTTTACACACAAGGTTCTCCCCCTTGCTGTGAATACCTTGAGGTATGGTCATATAAACCTCCTCTTCTAAGTCACCCTGTAGAAAAGCGTTATTCACATCTATTTGATATATATTCCATTTGTTTATGGCTGCTATTTTCAAAGTCATACATATAGTAATCATTTTTACAACGGGAGAAAACGTTTCATGATAATCAATCCCCTCCTGCTGGTTATATCCTTTAGCAACTAGCCTAGCTTTATACTTATCAATTTCACCATTGGATTTATACTTAACCTTGTAGAGCAATTTGCAACCAATGGGCCTTTTACCTTTTAGCAAAGGAACTAACTCTCAAGTCTTGTTATTTTATAGTGCCTCCACTTCAAGGTTCATGGCCTTGATCCACTCATTATTCTGAATTGCTTCATGATAGCTTTTAGGTTCTACAACTGCATCTATATGACATAGAAAACATAAGTGAGCAGCAGATATATTCTTATAGGATATATAATTATCAATTGGATAAATACAGCAATTTTTATTCTCATGTGAATCTTTTGTAATCATGCTACAAGCATAGTCTTTGGCCCAAATAGGAGGCCTTCTGTCTCTACCCATCCTTGAGTTTTAATACTGACTGTCATGATTTGATTCTTCACTAGACTCTACTGGTATTGTAATGTTGCCATCTTCTCTTCCTGTAGTCTGTGAGTGTAGTTCAGGTTGTGATTGATCTATCCTATGTTCATCATCAAATAAGAGCATATCTCTCACTTCTGGAGGAACTTCCCTTTGGTTTATTCCTCTTTGTTCTCTAAACGGGAAACGGTTTTCAACAAATGTTACATGTCTACTAATGATAATGGTATGGGTTTTCAGATCTAAAAGCACATAACCCTTTTGATTATTTGGATAGCCCAAAAACACATATGGGAAGGTTCGAAACTCAAATTTATCTGTGGTAGTCAGATTTGTGGCATGAGCTAGTGATCCGAATATTCGGAGATGATCATACTTAGGCTCTTTTCCATATACTTTTTCATATGGTGTAATGTATCCTAGAACCGTAGTTGGTATTCTATTAACTAAGTGAGCAGCCATTCGAACACATTCTCCCTAAAACTTGAGAGGAACCCCTGATTGTATCATTAAGCCTCTAGAAATTTGTATGAGGGTACGGTGCTTTCTTTCTACTATCCCGTTTTGTTCAGGTATATATGGACATAAGGTCTCATGAATTATGCCTTTCCTTGCAGGGTAATCTCTAAGATCATGATTGGTAAATTCTGTCCCATTATCACTCCTTATTCTTTTTATAGAGGCAAAAAGTTGATTAGCAATATAAGCAAGAAAATCTTGTATACATTGACCCGTTCCAGATTTAAATTTTATAAGAAAGATCCAAGTGCTTCGAGAATAATCATCTACAATAGTTAGAAAGAAACGATGTCCTTTGTATAAAAAAATGATGTCCTTGGTGTGTAGGGGTCCTATAAGGCCCCCAAACATCCATATGTAATAATTTGAAGCATGCATTAGACTTAATACAACTAGAATTAAAGGGGAGACGGGTTTGCTTAGATTGAATGCAAATATCACAATCTTTATTGAATGACATATGTGTATCCTTTACAAAGCTCAAATGTCTCAAAACAGGGAGTGGTGCATGTCCTAAACGATTATGCAATAGCCACAAGTCATCATGCTTACATACTTCCACATTAGTAATATTCAAAACAGTAGGTTTCTCTGAGAATTTTAACATGTATAGTCCCTCTTCTAGCTTACCAATCCCCTTCTTCTTGCCACTTTGAAGATCCTGCAACAAACAGTATTCAGGAAAAAATACTACCATGCATTTAAGGTCTCTAGTTATCCTTGGAACAGATATAAGGTTAAATTTTAATTGTGTAGCATACAAAACATCATGTAAATATATTTCATTTGATAATTTAACTGTTTCTATATGACTAACTATCACCCTGTCCCCATTTGGTATTTTAATGGTTGTTATGGCACTATCATTAACCCTATAACTGTCAAAAAGAGATAGGTTTCCAGTGATATGGGTTATAGCACACGAATCCAGCACCCATCTACTATGAGTTTTTGCTCCTAAACAATTCAAATGCAAACCTGATTGTGTACTAGTAAGGGCATAGACAGTTCCTTCAGAATCACGTTTGAGTAGATCTAAAAGACGTTCATATTGCTCCTGGGTGAAGGTAGTAGATACAATCTATTGTGCTTTGTCGCTTTCAGAGGGGGTTTCAGTTCTAAGTTGATGTGCAGAGGCCTCTGAATTTGTCTTGGGCTTGTTCCCCTTAAAATCTGCCGGGTAACCAATTAACTCCCAGCAAACCTCTTTAGTATAGCCCCTTTTTTGACAGTGTCGGCAGACAGGGGCTAAACCAAATCTCCCTCTACCACGGCCTCGTCCTTATCCACGAATAGTCATGGCAACGCCATCAAGTGGCGCAGGATTGGGGTTGTTTGCAAGTAATTTTTATGCTTCGTCTTTGGCAATCATTGCAAAGGCCTGGTTGACAGAAGGAAGAGGACTCATTAATAGAATTTGGCTTCAAACATTACTGAATGATTCACTAAGTCCCATGAGGAACTACAACAATTTTTGCTGCTGGGTTCGTTCGGCATACACAGTCGAGGTACTACAGTTACAAGATGGCAGAGGGAGTAACGAAGCTTGTTCTTCCTAAAGTTCTTTTAGTTTAGTATAATATGTACAAACAGAAGAGGAATCTTGGCGAAGCAGGCTGATTTCTCTATGTAAGGAAAAAATTCTCAAGCCTGTGACTTTGTCAAAATGTTCTTGAAGATCAATCCACATGAGATGAGCATTCTGAAAAAATATGACACTGGTTGCGAGATCCTTTGATAGTGAATTTAACAGCCAAGATAATACTACAGCATTGCAACGTTCCCATTGGGCTTGCAGATTGATTTCTTGAGTGTCCTTCTTGCAAGAACCATCAATAAATCCCAGTTTGTGCTTACCAAGAAGTGCAATTCGCATTGCTCTGCTCCAGACGGTGTAGTTGTCACTTTCTATTAGAACATGTGGGATGATAAAGGTTCCCTACGTGTCAGATGGATGGAAGTACAAAGGATGCATAAATTTGAGCCCATCAATGACACTATCATCAGCATTCTTCGACGATGCCATTGGGAGGAAAGATACTCGGTTGCAATACTGTTCACAGAATCGAAATCGTGTAGAAAAAAAAGAGTCAATCGATTAAGATTCACGTCCGCCGCCGAGCAAGCTTAGAGGAACACGGCTATGGCGGAAATCAAAGGAGATGAACTCAGATTGCCCTGAATTTGTGTAGGGTTAATTAGTCCGAAAGCAAGAATCGGAGAATCGCGAGTTTGAACCTAAGGGCGTAGTGGATTGCTGTGACTATTTGGGTCAAACAGTCAAGATCGATCTGGCGACGTCACTCCATGGGCCTAGTCCGATGGGGCACCCGTTCTTGATTTCACAGTGGGCTTTTCTTGGACTGCCGGCCCAATTATTTGATACAGTGGAGTGCTGATCTCTCTAGATAAGTCTTGGCCATGTTCTTGTTTTTTTGGTAGCCCAATGGACTAAGGTGATGGATTGTAGTATGGTTTCTTGAATTTCAACCAGGGCTCTGGTACCATGTTGGAAGCATGAACTCTTGCACTTGGAAACCAAGGCATGAAGAACACACATGCCCTTTTTCTATATTATTTCCATAACAATAATGAATCCATACATCTGATCATAGTATGATCTCAATATATATACATACAAAGTAACATTACAGTGATCTAAACACGGCCCAACTATGCTACTAGGCCTTTGGCCTTATAGGCCCAATAACGCTTTATCTATACCTTCTAACAGGATCTCAAGTTTTCGTGGCTTTTAAGAAATATGACGGGACAATGGCCGCTTATACCTCTCCCATAGCAACATATGGCACGACGAGGTTGGAGAAAGGCAACCTTAGCTTTAAAGGTTCATGTTGTTTCTGCGAGTTTGGAAGATCATAGGATGATCATATATGCTAAGTTTCAGCTTCCTGAGAATTCCACTGTGGTAAATCATGTTTGGCAACAAGGTTTTCTTTTCCAAGATACTCTCAATCACCTTGATTTTCTGGACGCTTCCTACACTACAAAAAAATGTATTTTCAGCGGCGACAATAAAAGTCGCCACTGAAAGCCACACTTTCAGCGGCGATAAAATGAGTCGCCGCTGAAAGCTAACCATTCTGCAGTGACAATATCTATCACCCTGAAAGTCACACTTTCAGCGGTGACATCATATTGTCGACGCAGAAGGTGTGACTTTCAGCGGCGACAATGTTACTCGCCGCTGAAAAGTGCAGAGTATCAGCGGCGACTAACATTGTCGCCGCTGAAGTTCTCACTTTCAGCGGCGACATTTTATTGTCGCTGCTGAAAGTGTAGAGTATCAGCGGCGACTAACATTGTCGCCGCTGAAGTTCTCACTTTCAGCGGCGACATTTTATTGTCGCCGCTGAAAGTAAGCACCGTTTAATTTTTTTTCTTTTTTTCAAAATTTTGATATTTTTTTAATACATATGTTCATTAATGTAATATGTGATTAATAAATAAAATAATTTTACACATTGTTGTAGAAGTGAGAGAGTTAGAGAAATAATATAATGTGGTGTGTTTAAGTGAGAGAGAGAGGAAGGCCATTGAACTTTGTGTATGTGATTAATAAATTAAATAATTTTACACATTGTTTTCCATTTAAATTTCCCTAATGTTTGGAATTGATCTTTCATTGAATTCATATGGATCCTTTCATTGAATTCCATACATATGAACCCTTTCAATAAATCGATGATTTGAATTAACAGTAAGGAAGAAAATTTCAAAAAACTATCAGAAGAAAATGAAATTTTAAATGTCGATGTTGAACAAACTAAGAAAGATGAGGTAGACCAACATCTCAATATCCCAATGATTCCAACTATTAGAGTTAAAGAAAAATTGTTAGAACTTATGATTCAATGATATTACAAGTTGACTAAAAGTTGAAATCTCAATTATTCTAATGATTCAAATAGGCATAGATTCTTAGGGTTAAAAGTATATAAAAATTTGCAAAATTAAAATGTTCATTTTTTAATTGAGTAAGGGCATTATGGTTTTTCAACAACATTCTAAAATCCCTAATTAGGACTCATGGCATGATTAAGAATTTCTTGAAAGTGTAGGATTGAATTAGAATTTTTCTATTTTGGAATGATTTAATTAGGATTCTCCCTTTATGTTACAATAGTTAACTTAAAAATATATAATAATCTTTTATGATAATGAATGTTTGAATAGAGAGTTACAAGAAATAAATAATATAATTGAGTGAGATAATATAATTAAATAATAAATTGATATTTTTATTTTTATTTTTATTTTAAATATATTTATTTATGATTTATTATATCTTACATTTTATTTTATTTTTTTGTCTCACACTGCAAAATGAATGCTTTAGGTGGCTTGGTTTTATTCATGAAAAGATTTCATTTGGTTTTGAGTTCGAACTTGGCAGTTGGTTTTATTCATGAAAAGATTTCATTTGGTTTTGAGTTCGAACTTGGCAGGGACATTTTTTTAGCTTTTGTTGGGGTTAATTTTTCTAAAAAAAAATGAAGCACGCACGAAAGATCGAACTTGAGACATAAAACACATTTTGGCAACTCTTCCACCAACCAAGCTAGTTGAGATTCATGTCAATGGTTGGGCATGTTAATATTTATACAATGCTTTCTTAAAATAGTCTTAAATCTCTAAATATCAATATGTACTGCCCCCAAATTTCAATCCCCTCCTCCCAGCAAAAATGAAATTTGCAGAGGAAAAAATCTCTCCAAAGCTGTACTCTTCTAGGTTTAACTAAATCTAACTCTATCTTAGAAGGGATTGGGAATGGAGATGACCTAATAGCCACCACAAGCAAGATTCTCTGATTCTATCATCTCATCTTTGAAAGCACGAAGCAACCAGGGGAACGCAAGGAACGTTTGAACCAGTAGGTCCATTCTCCTGTGCTACTTCCTTGCTTCAATCGGCTTCTTCTCTGGCTTCACTAGGTAACTCTGACCCCTTTGCTTCTTCCCTTCCGCTTTTCCTTTTCTATTTGCTTCAATTTTTCTAGTACAATTTAGAGCAAGAAGATGATGTTGATGGCTTGAATCTTGTCTAATATCAGTCACGTGCTACACTTATTCACTGGACCCAACAATGCTTTATATTTGAAAATACTGGGTTAATTAATCAATGCATGAGTTCTATATATTTGCAGCTGATTTGAGCTATCTGTGCAAATTTTAAAAATAAAATGTAGAGTCTAACACTAATTTTTTGCAACTAAATAGTATTGTAGAATACTGAAGGAGTTGATTTGAGCATGTCTGTATTATAGGCTTTTGTAGTCACTTTGTAAACTAGTTACAGGTGTTAAATATATATATATATATATAGAAAAAACTATTAAAAGTAACAGCAGATATGCATAAAGATGTAAAACATGTTTGACAACAAGGCTTGATGTTTCTAATAGTTAAATTATATATGTTTGTTATTAATTCATTGGTTAAGTTTTAGATTTTAGTTTGACAAAAATAGCGTGGGACATGAATAACAAGGAACATATATAAAGACAATGGATTTTTAGATTACTACATGTGTGTGGGACAAAGCTGGTTAGAGATTTCATTATTTCTTGAGAAGGGCAAATTAATTGACATTTCTTGACCATATGCAATAATTATGGGAAGAATAAGCCAATTTCTAGCCACAGATAGAAAGCTTAATTATTGCATATGGTCAAGAAATGTCAACAAACATAACACGTGTTGATGGAGATGCTTATCAACAATTGGTGGTTGACTTAAATATTTATAGTGCAAGTCTTGAACAACCTAATATTGTCATTGATTTAGGTGGGGATGATCAGCCATAAACTGTTATTCAAGCAGGAGAACCATCCCAAAGAAGTAACCACTCATTCACCATCTCATGAAGATAGTAGTGGAGAGGATTTGCTTGACTACAATGATAGTGATACTGAAGTAGAAAGTGGCACAGAGGATGAAGTAGACGAGAGTGAATCAGAACATATTGATACTAGTGATAGTGTCTCAGAAGATTCATTTGAATGAAATTAGTGTCTCCATGAATGGTAGCTTTTACTAATATGTAGATTAAGTTTTAGTTACTTAAATTTGTTTTTAGAATTTAGTGGTTGTTGAAAAACAAGCTAAATATTGTATATTTTTTTGCAGGATATGTCAGGATTTAAGGGGTGACGAGGTGGAAGAGCTCTTTTACTCTCCAGAGGAAATGGTGACACAAGTAGTGGAGGTGCTTGCTCTCCACCAGAAACAAAGCAGACACAACATGCTATTTCACCTCGACCACTGCAATTACAGCTTGAGGAGCAACCCATCAATTCTCCTCCTACCCAAAATAGTAGTGCAGGTAAATGTCCTTTGATTTTATATGTTGCAAATAACTTTTTTGCCAATTATATAATGAAAAAAACTAATCTATTCCACATGTAACATTAATTGTCATAATTATTTTATATGAATAATAGGATCTTCCCGCCCAATCAAGAAGGCCAAAGGAGTTTACAAGTCACAAAAAGTGATGCTAAGAACCAGATTTTCAAAGATTAAAGTTCAACTTTCAGATGACATGACAAGAGCAGTAGGACCAGAAGCAAGGAACCTAGCTAACTACTGTGGTTTGATTGTTAGGAAAACAATATCTTTACGGAATTTTGTTGCTTGGAAGGCTGTGTTAGAAAAGTATGGTAATGAGATGAAAATGCAAGTCAAGGTATCATTCATGTTAAATGATAATATGTATCTTACTTTATTTATGTTTCCATCACAAGTACTTATGTTTTTGTTTGTTTTAGGACAAATTTGAACTTGATGGTGTGGTAGATGAAGAAAAGTTTGATCAGGTTTTAACACTTGCTTTCCAAAATGCCTTAAGAAATTGGAAAACCAACTTGTATAGGTGTTACCAGAAATATGACACTGATGAAGAAAGGTTAGCTAATCCACCTCCAAATGTAAGTTCTGAAGATTGGGAGTGGCTACTGGCATACTTTAAGACTAAAAATTTCAAGGTACCTTACTAACCTTTCAAATGGGTGTTATTATTTCATTCAATAAATCCTTTATTGACCCAATTGTTTGGTAGAAAAAAAGTACTAGAAACAAACAAAACCAAGGGAAACAGGTGACAAAACATACTTGTGGTCCTGTGTCATTTGCTGAAATGGACCACTCTGCTAGTGCAATTTCTCCCCTTCACATTAATTTATGTTTTACTTCATTAGTTTTCTTTTGATATGCTATTGTATGTGTTTGTACGTTCTGCTTTGTAGAAAGACCCCACAACTGGACAGCCTGCACCGCCTGATATAGTGTGGCAGATAACACATACTAGAAAAAGGAATGCAGATGGATAGTCAGTGTGGGCAGATTCACATTCAGAGCAGATTTACGTACGCTTTATATTCTTATCTTTCTTATTTAGTTAATTAATTTTATTCTTATTTTATTACTTTTTGTTAGATCCCAAGTTTTGATGATAACAAAAAGACAATTGTGTGCAAATCATATTTCTAGAAGATTAAGAAAAGTTTACAAAGTTACCAAATGCATATAGAAATGTTTTCTGGTTTTCTGGTGTCTGCTGTCAAAATACACTGGAGTGCTCGAGCATGGATTTTGCACTCGAGCATAGATCCCTTCTATGCTGCTCGTTACATTTTCGATTTTTTTATTGCATCCCCCCTTTTTAGGCCCAATGCAACTTTCTAGGGGGTCCGGGCATGGATTTGCAACAGTCGGATTTTTGGCCCCATGGGTTGGCAACCATGTTCGGGGTCCGGGCAAGTCTTGGCAGCCTTGGGCAAGGTGGTGGCAAGGTTTGGCAGCCTTGGAAAGGGTTTGGGCAAGGTTTGGCACACTTGGGCAGGGTCCGGGCAAGTCCTGGCACGTCCAGGACTGGTCCTGGCTGGTTCAGGACTTACTCAGGACTTGCCCGGGCAAGGTTCTGCGCAGTCCAAAAACTTCACCACCGTACCAAAATGAAATCTACTCATTACATTTTCGATTTTTTTGTTGCATCCCCCCTTTCTAGGCCCAATGCAACTTTCTAGGGGGTCCGGGCATGGATTTACAACAGTCGGATTTTTGGCCCCATGGGTTGGCAACCATGTTCGGGGTCCGGGCAAGTCGTGGCAGCCTTGGGCAAGGTGGTGGCAAGGTTTGGCAGCCTTGGAAAGGGTTTGGGCAAGGTTTGGCACACTTGGGCAGGGTCCGGGCAAGTCCTGGCACGTCCAGGACTGGTCCTGGCTGGTTCAGGACTTACTCAGGACTTGCCCGGGCAAGGTTCTGCGCAGTACAAAAACTTCACCACCGTACCAAAATGAAATCTACTCGTTACATTTTCGATTTTTTTGTTGCATCCCCCCTTTCTAGGCCCAATGCAACTTTCTAGGGGGTCCGGGCATGGATTTGCAACAGTCGGATTTTTGGCCCCATGGGTTGGCAACCATGTTCGGGGTCCGGGCAAGTCTTGGCAGCCTTGGGCAAGGTGGTGGCAAGGTTTGGCAGCCTTGGAAAGGGTTTGGGCAAGGTTTGGCACACTTGGGATGGGTCCGGGCAAGTCCTGGCACGTCCAGGACTGGTCCTGGCTGGTTCAGGACTTACTCAGGACTTGCCCGGCCAAGGTTCTGCGCAGTACAAAAACTTCACCCCCGTACCAAAATTAAATTTACTCGTTACATTTGAGATTTTATTTGTGCATTCACTCATACTCATCCCCCCTACATGTGGGGGTGCCCGGCCGCCGGAGCCGCCGCCCGTGGTGGCCGTTTGAGGCCGCCCAAGGCTGAATACTAAAAAATTCGTCAAATATTCTACGGGTGTCAAAAAATTATGAAACTTGGGGGTTGATCTTCTGTTATGGTGCCTAGGATTGCTGCAAAAAATCATGGAAAAATTCGATCTCTAGGTGCCTCAAAAAAAAGTTGTCGTTTGAGAAAAAAGTATGTCTGTTCGTGCCACAATGGAAAAGGCTCAAATTGCATATATAGGGGGGCACCCCCACCCCCCCTCCCCATGGCAGCCAGGCGCACACACAAGAGAGGTATGGATTGTCCCTTGGTGTAGGACAAGTGTGTGAGCCATGGGGTCGAGTTCCTTGGTCACTTCGTACGTCGGCGCCACCCGTGGCGGCCGGCGGCGGTGGCCGGCCGTAGTGGGGCGGCCTCCGGCGACTTTTCCGGCGGACCCTAAAATGTGTTGGATTTCATATGGGGATGGATGGTGGCACGTACTTGGGGGTTCTTTGCCCTCCCGTGAGCGAGATACTCATCAAACCCGCATCCGTTGATGGAACATGATTCCTAGGCTAGGGCGCGGTGGGGCTCTCGCTCTTGTGAGGACATTGTAACCCCCCTTCATGTGGGATGGATGGTGGCACGTACTTGGGGGTTCTTTGCCCTCCCGTGAGCGAGATACTCATCAAACCCGCATCCGTTGATGGAACATGATTCCTAGGCTAGGGCGCGGTGGGGCTCTCGTTCTTGTGAGGACAATGTAACCCCCTTCATATGGGATGGATGGTGGCACGTACTTGGGGGTTCTTTGCCCTCCCGCGAGCGAGATACTCATCAAACCCGCATCCGTTAAGGGGACTTGCGCTACCTACCCGCGATTGGATGGAAACCGCATGATTCCTAGGCTAGGGCGCGGTGGGGCTCTCGCTCTTGTGAGGACAAGGTAACCCGCTTTGTTGTTGCTTCATGGGACTCTCGTGAGTGGGATTCCTCCTTACAATCTCGCAGAACGGCATCCGTTCTCGGGCTCTTGCCCCCCGGGTGCTTAGTAAGCTTGGGCGTGGTTGGATTCTTGCAATCGGGCCGACCACGCGACACGCCTTGTACTCGCCCCCATCCTTCTCATTTCGGTGGATCGTATGGTTTGTGGGATTTGTGCTTGCCCCGTCCTTCTCATATCGGTGGATCGTATGGTTTGTGGGATTTGTGC